>JARFJB010002067.1:152500-387500 GCA_036346205.1 Vesta saturnalis
ATCGTTGATTTGTTCATTTGTTTTTATTTACTATAAAATTATGTGCAATATTTTGTATAAAAGCGTTACGTGCATGTATATATCTAAAAACCTTAGTGAGTGACTTTTATAATGCTAAAATGTAGTTAAGTGACGTTGACGAAAAGAGTTTGATTACATTTCTAAGCAGTAAGAAATATTTTAACTTACGCGTTTATATGATTTTTCATTTGCTTACCTAGATGGATATAAGAAGGAAATAAGACTATACTACGTACGCTTCATATAAGCGAGAATAGGAATAAATAAATATTATTAATGCGTTTTTACTACATACTCAATGCTAACGCAACATGTACACATGCACAAGAAAAGGGTTAATCAGGTTTGAGTAGCACATGACTTAAAATGAAATTGAACTATACGTACGTTTCGTATAGGTTATGTATAGTTTTGTACACTATAAATAAAGTTTTTTATACGCTTCTTTAAAGCCTAAACAAGTATACAAAATCGTACACTCTAACTTGACGTAAAAAAATGTGTTTTTTTTTAGATAAAGAATGTTATTCATCAATAAAAAGTTATGTACAGTTTTGTATAGCACAAATAAAGGTTTGTATAATTAAAATTACAAAAATAATTTCAAAATTTGAATTTATATACAGGTAGATTACATTTGACCCCTATTTCTGGCTGATTGAAAAAGCAACCCAGTATATAACTCTCACATTTATTAGATTAGGAATTGGTCAAAAAAGTAATATACAAATTCGTCTAGAGTTTGTATAGGTTAAATAATACGATGTAGAGTTTTTATGGGTCAAATAATACGGTCTAGAGTTTTTTATAGGTCAAATAATATAGTCTAGAGTTTTGTGCAGGTCAAATAATACGGTCTTGAGTTTTGTATAAGCCAAATAATAGTTTAGAGTGTTGTATAGGTCAAATAACACGGTGTAGAGATTTTATAGGTCAAATAATACAGTCTAGAGTTTTGTATAGGTCAAGTAATATCCTTTTTGTGTAACATTTGTTTGTGTATAGAATTTGTTATTGCTTTTTATTGAAGTCAATTACACTTCAGAAATAATAATAATTTAATTAATATTAACATCGGGAATTAGGAAAAGTGTTTAAGGTGTTATAAATTATAATATTTTGTTATTATTTTATTTGTATACAAATTAAAAATTTTAACTTGTGTACTTTGTGTTTGTGTAACTTATTTACAGAGCATACCTATCAACTTTATTGTAATTTTGTTTAATTTGTAAATAATTTGCGTTCAATAATTTTAAGGTCTTTGTTGTAGGTTTATTTGTCTACTTAAAACGTTCTCAACTTTTAATTTTTATGTTTCATCGAATTTTAATTGCCGTCAGTATTTGAGTTTCTTATTAACTAGAAATAATGTATACCCTATTGAATGATAAATATAGCTGTGTTATTGGCAGGTTTATTTTAAATATCGCGTTTAGCTATGCTTTAGTTTAATTAAGAAAAAACGCGATTTCTATTTTATTTGCATCTTTTGCTACTGTTTTGTCTGTGCCCGTCAGTGCAAAAAATTAACCCGCTCAAAAAAAAAGAGAAGACACTTGTTTATAAAAGTATAAAACAAATCAGCGCGCTCTATTGTTGTTCGTCTGATTTTTTTGTATTGATTTATATAATCCATAATTGATATACCTACATACTATAAATAAAGAGACCTTTTTATCGAAATCTTGCAAAACAGTTTACAGAGTCTATAAAACACACGTTTATTACAGAAGCAGATATTATTGACAAATAATGATTTTGATGCCAAATTTATCACTTCTTGTTGGTATTTGAAAATACGCAAGATAAAGCAAACTTACGTTAATGTTTTTGCGTTCACTCTTTTCATTCATGTGTACAATAAATATTTACGGAGGATGCTGGCGTATACACTTAAAAAAAAAATATGTGTTGAGAGCGCTATACCAAACATCTGGTTTTTAGTGGGTTTCTTAATGGGGGCAATATATAAGATTGTTCAACAAGGTTGACGTTTAAGAAATTTAATTTTGGGCATTTCTTCTAGGCAGAACTTTTATAATAGCAATACTTTTTATAAAAAAAAATGTTAAAACATTCCCTCCTCTTGGTCTTTTGGGTATTATTTCTTTCATTCGCAGTTAGATTTTTGTGTAAAGTGTAACAAGTGCTGTGCAATTTGTTACATACCGGTTTTTGTTATTTTAGACTTTTAAGCATAACAAAAAAACCTTAACTGATTCTAGTTTTGTTATCAAGATTTTTGGTTTTAATTCATCTATGTGAAAGGTGAGTTAATCTTAAAACTACATTTTTATATATATTTTTAATTCAAGTTAATGTAATATTTAGTACAGTAAAAATCAAAGCTACCCTTAACTTCAGGAGTGGTTGGAGAAAACTAATTTTAGTACAAGCAATGTACCTTTCATCTCAAACATTTTTCCGTACAATGCACATTTTTCCAGTCATTTTGATTTGTTAGGTTAAAATGGACACCAGGTGTACGTCATCGTGGGGCAATATTGAGAGAGGTTCATTAAAAAATAAGTGTAATGTCTTCTATAAACTTGTTTTCAAAAGTCAGTTTTTTATTATTTTAAACAATTTTGAAATGAGTAGTTAAAAATTACCAAAATTATGGCCACGTAACACTTAAGTCACGTTTTACTGAGTGTTATCTATTTTAGTAACAGGCTACTTTAAAGTGTATGCTTTCCAAAGGTTAATTACATGCTTACCACCCAAAAAAAATTCGTTAACTATTAATTCAGATGTAAAAAATTACTAAAGTGGTCATAAAAAAAAACTTTTATGTATGTTCGTTGGTATCCATTTTTAGAAAAAAGTTTATGCAAAACGAAGCGCCCACGATTAACACCGTAACATTTTTCTCTGTTAGAAAGTTATAAAAAATATCACACAAGCTGTCCAAATTTTTTCTTCTTTTTTTGGAGTTCTGTATAACAACGGAAATTTTCCAATTAGATTTTGCTTGAAGTTTTGTAGGACTTAATCAGCTGTATTCAAATCTAAAAACTTTGAATAAAATTAGTACAAAATAATACATTAAAACTTATAGTTCACTCTACACCGTATAAGATACCACGGGCGTCCCTTTTTTATCGATTTTGATAAGAAACTGTGCTTATTTTTGAAGGAATTACCACCTCTATTAATATTTATCTGCAAATACGAGTCATCTGTATACATAATACATTGTCAATTTTTTTATATAAAGTCTTTTCACTCTTTCCCATGTCATGCTCGTATTTATTTATCTATATAAAAAATCTGTTATTGATGCTAATCATTTGTATATGTTTTGCAAAGAAACTATGTGTTAATTAAACTATGTTATGTAAAAAAATCGAAATACAAAATAGATTTTTTTGAAGGCCAACACGATTTTTACTTTCTTGCTAAACAAGAGAGTAAAAATCGAAAAAAATAAGTTGCGTCATTTTGATGTTCTACTACTACCTGAACAAGAAAACATCGATTTTAGAAAATTTTTCAAAATGTCGGTCGGTGTGTGTGTGTGTGTGTGTGTGTGTGTGTCTGTGTGTGTGTGTCTGTGTGTTTGTGTGCGTGTGTGCGTGCGTGCGTGCGTGGGTGCGCGCGCGCGTGCTTGCGTGTGTGTGCGCGTATGCGTGCGCGTGTGCGTGTGCGTGAGCGTAAGTTAGCATCTAAATGTCTATTACCCTTCGCCTGACATAAATTTTTAGACTGTGTTTGTGTTACAATGTTGCTTATTTTCGAAATGAACTGAATATAACAGAGGTTGCATAATTATCGTAAATACTTAAGTTACTAGTGCAACTTCGAGTTTCATATAGAAAGTTTTATCATTAGTCCAGTCACTACGGTAAAAATAGGGCATTACCTCGAAATTCTTTCGGACAACACCAATTTTTATGACAATTCGGAATTAAGCTACCCTACTCTTCAAAAGTTATATATACTATCTGACCTATACAAAACTCAAGATTGTATTATTTGACCCACAAAAACTCTAACCCGCATTATTTGACCTATACAAGACTCTAAAGTATTATTTGACTTATACAAAATTCTAGACCGTACCATTTGACCTATACAAAACTCTAGACTATATTATTTGACCTATACAAAACTCTACACCGGATTATTTGACTTGTTTGAAAAATTCAAATTTGACAAAATTGTTTACTACATCTTTAACAATTTTTAACAAACATTACTACTGACGAAGATAACTGTAAGTGTTATCGAAACGTTTAGATTGTATAATTTAAAGTACACCATTAAAAAATCCCAAAAAAGATAAGTATTTTATTATGAGTGTTAATGGTGAAAGTTTACATTTTCATATTTCTAGATTATATTATTTGGCCTATACTAAACTCTAGAACGTATTATTTGACCCATACACACCTCTAGACTATATTATTTGACCTATAAAAAACTCTAGATCGTATTATTTGACCCACAAAGATCTACACCGTATTATTTAGCCTATACGAACTCTA
This sequence comes from Vesta saturnalis, assembly GCA_036346205.1. Taxonomy (NCBI): domain Eukaryota; kingdom Metazoa; phylum Arthropoda; class Insecta; order Coleoptera; family Lampyridae; genus Vesta; species Vesta saturnalis. The sequence goes on from JARFJB010002067.1 coordinate 157,015, forward strand.
CACAAGTTTTTTAACTTACATAAATCTCTCTATATGTTAAAAATGGGAGCAAAAATCATTTTAACACTTATACGAATTTGTGTAGTACTTGTCTAACCAATTCCTAATCTAATAAATATTATAGTTATGTACTGGGTTGTTTTTTCAATCAGCCCGAAATAGGGGTCAAATGTAATCCACCTGTATATAGATTCAATTTTTTTAATTGTTTTTTTTTATAATTTTAATTATGCAAAACATTATTTGTGTTATACAAAACTATACATAACTTATTATTGATGAATAACATTTTTTATCTAAAAAAACACTTTTTTTTTATGTCAAGTTAGAGTATACGATTTTATATACTTGTTTGGACCTTAAAGAATCGTATACAAAGCTTTATTTATAGTGTACAAAACTATACAAAACTAAAAGAATGAAATACTTTATTTGAATTTGAGATAATCTATTTGGTATAAAAGGCTATCAACTTTGAGTATTCCCATTATGATAAATTAGTTACGATATAAACAATGGTATACAAAACTTACGTATACAAAATTATACATAACCTATACAAAACGTACGTATAGTTCAATTTCATTTTAAGCCATGTGCTACTCCAACTTGATTGACCCACAAGAAAGTCATGTGCTGGCCACAGATTTTTTAAAGTTCAGTTATTCAAGATTCGTTATAAAATTTTTGTTTATGTGTGGCTATGAATGTTTTATAAATGCTTTTTATGAATGTTTGGTGTATTTTGCTACAATGTAGCACGTAAATAAACAAGTAAAAATGTAATATAATACTATTAAAGTGTATAAACGTCAATCCTTAGCTCTTTAAAATATTTCGGCTACCAGTGATCATAAAAACAGTTTTTTTTTAAAGTGACAAATGATTTGAAGTAGTTCTTTATGGAAATAACTATTTCTCGTATATAAAAATAAATTGCCAAAGAATCGAGTACATTATAATGGTGCTCTAAATTTTCAATGTATATATAAAATAACGTTTACAGATAAAAAACATATTTTCTTTGTCACTCATCATACGTCAATAAGCAAAGCATATATTTAAAATTTTAAATTGGAGACGCACTTTACTTTTTCAATATTTTTTTTTAAATTGCACTTACGAAAACAAGTAACATTTATATAATAAATGTTTAAATTGCATAGCTTTATCACTGTCATAACAACATAATTTTTCAATGTATTTATATAAAATTTTTCATGCGGTTATTGCGGTTACAGTTTTTGACATTACAATAGTGTAATATTTTTAATTGCCACATATTTCATTTTCGAAGACAGGAATTTAAATAGAAATGCCAACAGATTAAATGAATACCTAATAGATACATGAAAAGTAAGTTTGCAGGAAACGGCTACTTTGCATCAAGCTATTTGTTTTCTACCTGGAAAGTATTGGTTAGTAATTACACAAGAAGATTTTACAAGTACGAGTGGTTTAAGGTCGACTGTGACAATTTTTATATTTTGTATTTACAGGTCGGATTTGGCTCATACACCATTAAGAAAAAAAATTTGTATAAACAAATTGAACACTTTTTTATTGAACATGTATTAAGCTGAAACAATCTTTCTTCATGGTTAGTAATTTCACTATACAACCTTTATAGGCTTAGATCTGTCGTTTTCTTTTGTTTTTTTAATTTTCTTATGTGGATTTTTATTGATAGTTAATAATATTCAACAATAAAGGTTCTAGGTGCTTAAAATTAAACATCTGTTTCGTTATCAGAAATTTTAAAATTTGATTGAAAAAGCGGTATAATTGAAGTAATACTAAAAAAACCGATGCAAATTGTATCAATACTACCACATCAAAAAATCGTTTTTTTATAAATAACTCGAAAACGATTAACTTTACAAAAAAATTACGAGAATGCTTTTAGATCAGAAATTTAATTTTTTATCTAATACTAATTTTAAAAAAAATCGTGTAGACGGGTTCCAAAATCGAGTTTTTTGGAAATATTTCGAAAAGGACAAAATTTTCGAAAAAATTTCAAAATCACTTTTTAGGAGAAATTTTATTTCTTATCCAATGTTATTTTGATTTTTTCAATATGTTAAGTAGTTCCGGAGATATGTTGGAAAAACTGGTTTCTTAAAGTGACTCGTAAACCGTTTGTTGTACAGAAAATTATAGAAACAAAATACCCACAATTATATTACTAATTACATATTAAAAGGAAAAAAATCTAATAAAATAAAAATTTGCAAAGGGGATACTTGCCCCCCAAATTTTATCACGTTCCCCATACCCCACTGACCCTAAAAATAGTCAGTCGCTTTGGGTAGTTGACATCTATAATATGTGTGCCAAATTTCAAGTTGATATATTAAGGCCTTCGAGAGTTATGGAGTATACACACACAGGCAAGATCTTTTGTTTGCTCAAATTTCGTTTTTGGACGTTTTCGAACATTTTCAATTTGAGCAAATAAAAATTTATCAAAATTTTGTTAGCTCCATTGGATGTGGAATTAATTATTGAAATCATTTATGGTTAGGTTCGAAAATTTGATAATACCTCAAGTTTATGGCAACTTGAAATTGTCAGTTTTGTTAATTTAATAGTGAAAACTTAGTCAAGCTTAATGCATTTTAAACACATAAAATATACAAAAGAATCCTCTGTATTAATTAGATTATTAGAGTCGATATCGTTGTCTTCTTCTAAATAAATAAATAATGCATGACTAACTTCATTCCAATGAGGAAAGTTTCTTTATAAAGGTATGGAGGGAATTAAAGGGCAACTAAACATATACAAATGTTTGATATGTATAACAAAATTGCACTGAAAGGGTTTTCGGTTTACTTACTCCCTACTTTTTTTCTCTTAATGTTATATGACCCAAATTATAAATTCGAGCCAATAAATGCGAAATGTGAAAATCTTAGTAGTTGACCCTAAGCCACCCACTGATGAGCTTGTAAACTGTTGTAGTGAATAGAAATAGTAACAGATGCTTTCCAGATAAAAAAGCAAATTTCTTGAATCCAACTATATTAAAATGAGTTTTATTACTTTAGATGGCGCATTTCTATAGAAACTCTGCAAAATACGTATATACATTATAATATCAATAACGCTTCGATAAATTATTTACTATGTAGTTCTTTTCTAAGGGTAATGTATTTAGATTCCCAAAAACAGCAATTCTGAATACAATATAACGTATTATCAAAACAAATATGATAGTAAACGTAAGTTATTAGTCCATTGAGCAAAGCTCCAGTGGCAAAAACCATACTACATACTATAATTACAAGTATACTAATACATAATACATAAAAATGTGTAAAGATCCTTTTATTTGAACCGTAATATTTTTTAATCGTTAATAAAAATTAAAATTTGGTCTTACAAAAACATTATTGATTTCTTTTTGAACAAAAGAAATTACGCGTATGCGTATACTACTCTGTACGTCATATTCAGAAATGAAACAGTGACAGTAGATTAAATATTAAAAATTAGATATATAATCATTCTGAAGAATTAACACGAAAATATTTCACGCTTGCATACTTAATGACCTTTGGAATGAACAGCTTGAAGAGATTTCAGATTAAATATACGTCTGGAAAGTAATTGTAATGTTATAATTTTTTATGTGTTATTACAAGACACATGAATAATCAAAAAGTAAAATATTAATAATTATTTAAAAATTTACAACCCACAGAATGGAAATAATTTAGGTAACCAGTATTAATCACTCTTTTAATTCATGAAAATGCTAAAATGAAAAGGTTTATTTAATAGGTCAACTCTGCTAAGTGTATGATACAGAAGAAACTGTTTTCATTTTGCTTAAATATCATCTCCATGCTTAAGTCATAAAGCGTTTGCCACACGCACATTCAATTCCTCATAGCATCTTGCATTTAATCAATCGCTCTCCTTTTTCCTCCATATTCTATGTCGAATTTGATTTTTGTATTATTCTCTCTTGTGCAGTTGAAATAAATTAATAACGTTGTTATCTTTGCATGATATGCTTGAAAGAAAACAATTCAATAAACCATCGTCCCCTTTCAGATTACTGTACACAAGGGAATCTTGCGTTACCCCACAACGAAGGCCCCATGCTTTCAATTAATCTTATTTATCACATAAACTGCTTATCTGACTATAAACTTTGGTGCAGAAAGGCATGTATTGTCGAACAGATGTTTTTTTAATCGAGATATAGAGTATATATAGAATAGTTGTCATTATTTATATAAGGTTATTTTAAATCAAGATAATTATAAGAAAATAAAAAGATTGTAAGAAATGCATATACGTAACTGATGTATAAGAATACATACTGTTGAACATACTATACCATATGAAAATGTAAACTTTCAGCATTATCACACATAATAAAATACTTATCTTTTTTGGGTTTTTTTAATGGTGTATTTTAAATTATACAATCTAAACGTTTCGATAACACTTACAGTTATCTTGGTGAGTAGTAATATTTGTTAAAAATTGTTAAAGATGTTGTAAACAATTTTGTCAAAGTTGAAAAATTAAAACATAGACATCAGCCTGCTATTAATATAACAGTTTGTAAACATATAATACCATAAAAATTAAATTTTAGTAAAGAATAACTAATATGTAAAATTAAATATTGCTAAACATGCCATAAAGATGATCAAATTCAGACAATTCTACGGCGAAAGCTAACAATATTTTGTTTAAAGATGTCACCTTAAATAACATCATTTATCAAACATTTAATCAAGTTATTGTAGTGTAATATTGTTAAAACTTACAAATTTCAAAATTATAGCAAACATTGCAACAAATATAAACATAGACATCAGCAGAATAAAATAATCCAGTTAAACATTAAATTATAATTTGTGTAAGGATTAACTATCATTTAAAATTAAAGTTTCACAAAACTATAAACTGATTAAAATATCAGTTAAATTTTTACATTTTAAGTTACATTTGGAAATGTCGATTTGTCAATTTAAATCATTTATCAATATTTAATTGTTAATGACTTAAGTTATCTTTGCTAAAATCTTAATTTTCATTTAACAGTTTACAAATATAAACTGTTATCATTAAAACAGGTATGTTTATGTTTTAATTTTTCAACTTTGAATAAAATTGTTTACATTTTCATTAATTTAACAATTGTTTAGAATATTACCACATGTTAGAATCGAATAACTGTAAGTGTTATCGAAACGTTTAGATTGTATGATTTAAAATACACCATTAAAAAACCAAAAAGATAAGTATTTTATTATACTACTTTGTAACACGCAACACAATATGTGAAAACTTGTCGGTGGAGCATTGTGCTAAAGGCAGATTTTAAAATCTCTTATCCGTTTATGAGTAGACGTTCGCAAAATTACAAATTAGAGACTACACATTTTGTCCTATATTTGTGAATATCTGCGGATGTCTTTCTTTTGATTTAACGAAATACAATATGTAGACTAATTATAACGAACTATCCCAACTGCAAATTTTCAAACCAACAATAACCGCCTGGGACATCTAAACGATTGAATTGATAATTTGATTTCACAACAAACTCTGCCTCAATAATTAGCACTTTTTGGTTTTCCGATCTGTGTGGACGCATTATAATGACTTAGCTGCATATTTACAAGAATAGTTTTCTTGTGATTTTACTGTTGTTTCATGCTTCAAGTATATGTGTTATTGAACATTGATAGTTATGTTTCATGCCCACTATGTATGGATACCAGTAAAAATTTGCCTCATCGCTTTATTTATAATTAGTTAAAATACCAAGTTATACTGATCTGCATTAATACAAGCGCAGAACTCAGTTAATATTTTGATTCTTCACATAAACTTAACCTGCGGTTAAACGCCTTATCAGACAAGACTGATGTACCAGGATTTCTGTAATGGTGCAATATCTAGGTAGAGTAGAAGGAAAACTGAAAACTCGATTAATAAAATATATTCTTCAAAATCCAAAAGAGAGAACACAAGAGCGGAAAATAAAACGGTAGATAGGCGACTATCAGTCATATAAACGAGAATGTGCATTCTAAAGTAAAGAGGTATTGTCAGACTAGCAACCACGATGCAACGCATAAGAAAACGTATGATATGCAGAAATAGTAATTTGTTATATAAGACAACAAAAGAACATTTTAACATGGAGTGAAACTATGTTAATTTACGCGTGGAAATAGCTGTATGAATGACGATTAACCAGACTTCCGTTTCTCGTCCTGTATAATATTAGTAATGCAGTTATGGGTATACTGCGCCACATAGGAGTTTTATGTATAAAAGAGACAAATGAGAATGGAATTATAATTAATATGTGTGTGTGTTTGTGTGATGTGTGTATGTGTGTGTGTGTGTGTGTGTGTGTGTGTGTGTGTGTGTGTGTGTGTGTGTGTGTGTGATGTGTGTGTGTGTGTTGTGATGTGTGTGTGATGTGTGTGTGTTGTGTGTGCGTGTGCTTGCTGTGCGTGATCGTTGCTGTGCGTGTGTATGTGATGTGCGTGTGATGTGCAGTGCTATGCTAGTAGTATGATATATCAATGTGTGATCAGTTCAGTGATTAGTGTGTGTGTTGTGTGATGTGTGTGTGTGTGTGTCGTGTGTGTGTTATTCCGTATCCACGTATTTACGTTCGCGTATCGCTTCGTGTCACTCAGATGCCTGCGTGTCTGCGTGTCTGCGTGTCTGCGTGTATCGTGTTATGTGTCTGCGTTCTGCTTCTGTTTATGTGTCCTTGTTTTACATGTGTCTATGTTAACATTATATACTTATCGTGTACATTTATCATTATTCTATATCATTATACTATTTTATCTTTATCATATTATATTTTATATATACATATTATCTATACCATATTTCATGTATACTTTTACTTAGTATACATATTTCTATTACTATTCATATATATATATACAATATATATTATTATCTATTTCTTATATCATATATATCTATATATATATTATACATTACTATTCATTATATTATATTATACTATATATACTGTTATTATACTAGTATATACATATCATATTACTATATACGTATCTATCATATATACACATATATATACATATACATATACACATACACAACACATATATAAATACACATACACAATAATCATATATTATCTACATATCACACAAATAACAAATATCACATACATATACATATCATACATATACACATACACACATACATACATATATACACATACATACACATAACACACATACACTACACACACATAACACACATAACACATCACACATACACATATACACACATACACATACACATACACATAACATACACATACACAACACATACACATACATACACACATACAACACACACACACATACACATAACACACATACACACATACACACATACACAACACATACACACATACACACATATACACACACACACATACACATACACACACACACATACACACATACACACATACACATCATACACACATACACACATACACATACTACACACACACACACACATACACTACACATACACACATACACACATACACACATACACACATACACACATACACACACACACACACACACACACACACACACACATACACACACACACACATACACACATACACACATACACACATACACACATACACACATACACACATACACACACACATACACACATACACATACACACATACACACATACACACATACACACATACACACATACACACACACACATACACACATACACACATACACACATACACACACACACATAACACATACACATCAACACACATACACACATAACACATACACACATACACACAACACACATACACATACACACACACACACATACACAATACACATACACACAACATACACACATACACACACACACACACATACACACATCACACATACACACACACACACACACATACACATACACAACACAACACACATACACACATACACATACACACATACACACTACACATCATACATACACATACACACATACACACATACAACACATACACACATACACACTACACAACATACACACACACACACATACACAACACACACACACATACACACTACACACACACACACACACATACACTACACACATACACACACACACACACACACACACATCACACATACACACATACACACACTACACACAACACACATACACACACTACACACACACATACACACATACACACAACACACACATCACACAACACACACACATACACACATACACACATACACAACACACATACACCATACACACTACGACACACACACATACACACACACACACACACACACGCACACCACACACACACACACACACACACACAGCACACACACACACACACACACACACACGACACACACACCACACGCACACGCACACGCACGCACACACACACACGCACACACACACACACGCAACACACACGACACAGACACACGCACACACACACACACACACACACTCACACACACACAAAAAGCACACCCAGAAACACACACACACACACACACACACACCACACACATCACACACACACACGCACGCATGCACCGCACGCACGCACATGCACATGCACACGTACGCACGCACTCCCGCACGCATGCGCGCGCACGCGCACACCCACGCGCACACACAGGCGCACACTCACATTCACACACACGCACACACACGCGTACACACACACGCACGCACACACAGACACACACACACTCACGCACACACACATACATACACATACAGGCACACGCACATGCACACGAATACGCACACGCACTCTTACACGCACACGCATACACACATGCACACGCACACGCACAGCACACGCACACGCACACGCACACGCACACGCACACGCACACGCACACGCACACGCACACGCACACGCACACGCACACGCACACGCACACGCACACGCACACGCACACGCACACGCACACACACATATTCAAGGCCCGCACGAACGCACGCATGCATGCACGCACGCACGCACGCATGAATGCAAGTACGCACGCGCTCACGCACGCACGCGCGCACGCACACATACTCACACACGCGCAAACACACATACACACGCACGCACACACACACACGCGCGCGCACACACACAGATGCACGGCCGATCTTGGCGAAACTCCAAGAGTTGTAAAGTGAGCTAATGGGTCGATTTAACGATTGCGAAGAAAAGTCGGTGGTATAACCTTATATACCTACATATGTAGGTTGGAAGCTAAAAACAGAACTATTTCCACGAGAATATCTTATCCCAAACTTGGATGAGCCCTTTAGGATTATTGACTTAGGAGACCCTAGTTGATTGATTCTAAGAAACCTGAAAATATAACTAAAAGTTCACTGATCCCTTCGTGGTCACTGACGTAGGCCAAAGTTCATTGTCGTCTTCAAAGTTAACCTCTTTAGGGTCACTAACCGTGTAGGTCGGAAGTTGGTGAATTCCTATATATCTTAGTACACGCTTATTGACCTAGGAGCGGAAGTGAAGGGTTAGTAACCTGGACCAATGATATTTTCGGGGGAATCAATCTACTTGTAATGATCATTAAGCCACCGGATATGATGGTTCATTGATCTTGAAAAACTACTGAGTCAAGCAAAATGTTGAAAATACTAGCTAACGTATTCTAGGGGATAGAATATTAAGTTATACACATGCTCTCTAATGCTTAAGATGTTAATTCCAGAAAAAATGTACTAGCTGTTGAATCTACAAACTGATGATTCCAAAATAATGACTCGCCTTACTCCCATATTGCCACGATCAGATAAAATGCTTGTGTTTTCAAGACTATAATATAACGTTGCAATAGGTTGTTATAATAAAGCTTACCGTATTTAAATAGTAATGTCAGAATCAGATAAAGAGGATGCAAATTGAAAGATATCGCTTTATTTATTTTAACTTTATATGAACGGCAATAAAAAACAATTTATTCTATTTTTCCCTAATGAATTATATACACGTGATTTTTTAGGTAGGTGCACTTTTACAAGTTTAATAAATTAAGAAACTTACTTACAAATAGCTATTTCTTGAGGTGCGTATTTTTGGGTGCGTGCGTGCGTGTGCCTGTGTTTGTGTGCGTGTGCGTGTGCGCGCACGCACGAACCCACCAACACAAACACACCCACACAAACACGCACGTGCACGTGCGTGCGTATAGAAAGAAAATTTAAGTTTACTTAACTTCTCTTCATAAAGTTTCTTACTGTAAAGCAAAATAAGCGTAAAAATTAATTAGATAAGATTAAAAATTAACCTCTATCTGATACGGAGTTCTAACGTCCATCTGACATGGATTATTGTTTTTGTTTTTACAATAATGCTCATTTTCGTTATGAACTATTTAAAAAAACGCTTAAAAATATTATTTCATTTCTTTCAATTTTTACTTTATAGGTTGGAAGGTAGTGTATTGTTTCATGACAGATATATGAATTTTGTTTTAACATTGACAATTAATGCAAGATTTGAGTTTGTAATTAAGTTTTGAGAAAATTTGAGTTGGTCTCTTGTTGGTTGCTTGTAGATAAGGTTATGAATTTAGATTTTGAAAGACTTAACCTTAAAAGGATCGACGAGTCAACCGCTTCCTGCGGTACTTTTGACTTTTGGCCAACTTTCCGCACTAGAAAGCAAAACTGCATCACCTGCATAGCTAGTAATTCCACCACTTATATTTTTTGTTCCATCAAACTATTTAAATGGATTATAAAAAGTAGTGATCTCAAAGAGGGTCCCTGTGGAGCTTCATAAGTAACAGTAGAGGCTCAGTAAAAACATTACCGATCTTGACACACTGCGTACAATCTTCTAGGTAGCTATCCTATAATTTGTAGAAGTTTCCGCCTATACTTAAAGTGTGTAGTTTACCTATAGTTAGAGTGACCTATCATAACTATCAAATGTTTTTCGCAAAACTAAAAGAATAGTCAACCCATAAATATGTGCGATGCCTAGGTCCATAGCCCAATTGGTAAGCCGCTATCACATCGTGTTTAACGAGATATTGCATAATTCTTGTACGCAATGTGTTTTCAACAATCTTAGCTATGTTGACTATCAAAGATATAGGTCTGTATTGTAATATAATTTTGCGGTTACCTGATTTCAAGAAATTGGGAAAGAACACATCCAATTTGTAAGAAGTTGAATTGGATAAAAAATAACGATACCTACGTTTTTAGTAGAAAGAAACAAATATTATCAACTCCTGGTGTTATAGGTGTTACGAATAAATAGATATTTTGAACTATATGCTCTGATTTGAGTTCACATGTATTATAATGAGGCGTTTCGTTCTATTCTTGTGACTATATTATTTCTAATGGTTTAAAAATAACTATTAAAGGTTTGTACAACATGAAAAGCATCTGCTACTACTGTTCTTGCAGTGTTCAAAAATTCTTTCAATTTTATGTGCAGTGGAAGTACCAACAGTATGTTCTGTCAACAACAAAACTAGGTATGTGGTTTACCTATGAGTAACTGATTTTTGCAAAAATTGTATTCTCCAATTTTTGCAATATGTTGAACTTAAGAGACTAATTATAATATTTTTGCACAATAGAGCATTTTTGTTTATTTACAATACTTGTTTCCAAGACGGTAGTATATCTTCAGCGGTTAATAGGTCCAACACGTCGGTAAGTAAACACGTCTGAACTAAATTATACAACAAAACACAAAATGACATTTGGCAAGTTGAATTTGATATGAAATACAAACGTGACTTCTGACTTTTAGTTTTCGTATTTAGTAGAAATTAATTTATTTCAATTGAATTTAATACGATCGTGCAAAAAACAGCAGACGACATCATGAACGTTAAGGGTTGTACCGGTCCCCGGCAAAATTGGAGACTACGCTACGCTCAGTCTCCAAAGATTGCTGTCGACCGTTAAATGTCCCATATCGTTCTTAATACTTAATATACTATATGTGCAGTAGGATGTAAAGATCCAGAAATGTGTACAAAAACCCGCAATTTAATTATTTATGTTGTTCGTTTATGTTATAGAAAAATGCTCCGGTGCAGTTAACATAATCAACTTTTACCACTTCTTCCATAATCAAGAAATCATTCAAGATTTCGACGCAAGAACTACACAAGAACACCACTTCATTTTTGGTCCAATCCCGTCCGACCGCGAATTAGAACTTCTAATGCCGCTTGTGTCCTGAGGTCTTCACCGACCTACTGAACCGCAAAAAAAGGAGTCATCCCGTAAGGCGTATTACCTTTGCTTGAGTAGACCTGTTCGGTCTATCATTCTTCTACGTTCCCAATGGAGCGTACGCCCGTTTGGTTACGGAATCCTCCCTAAACCACAAGACATACGACCGACCTGCAGACATTAGATCGATTACGTAATCGGCTCAATCCTCCGTTTCAGTCAGATTTTCCTGTAAAGTCGTTATAAACCCTGACAACCCGCCATTAATACTGACATTTTTGCCTGTATCCAGAATAATTGTTAACGCATTACTCGCCGCTTCCTGAAAGAAAATATATTCTCTAAACGGTAAATCCCGTTTCTATTTCCGATTTAATTCTCCCGTTCCTGTATAAGGTTTTGAGAGACGATAAAAATTAATCGTTTACAGTGTAAAAATCTACTTCCATAAGGAGAAACTAAATTACTTCCACTTTATACGTATTTAATTTGAAAGTAGAGATCCCGATTTAATTCTCTCTAAAAAGAATTTCGTTTGTCTAATAATTCCCAGTAAGCGATAAAATCAATCACACAGGAAGTAAAATATTAAAACTCCTGTATACCATTTTAAAAATTACGAAAACGATTATGTTTCGCAAAAGCGTTAAATGAAAGCCCCGCATACATCTTTAAATGTACGTGTCAGGTTGCTTGTTTTGTATAAACAAAAACAACAATTATTACAACCTCCAGAAGTTATAGACCGCTAAATAAATAAATTCAGTATTAGCGATTCATTTTTAAAAGCAGTGACCGAGATATAAAATCATTGCCTTTCTTAAAGCCGTTAACTTTATCAGTCCATTGCATAAAAAAAGAATAGGATAAAATAAATACTCTTTATATTTACCGAGTGCTTGGATTCTTTTTGAAATTAAATTTCAAAGAAACTACAATAAACCAACCACATTGAGTTGTGTGAATAAAATATTTAATGGATTTGCGTAAATAGTAATCGTTTAAATAAAATTGATAAAATTCCGAAAGGAAGTTGCTACCGTAAAATAGGTTCTGTACGTTAATTATTTAATCCACAGACAACCGTTATACCTGCAGATTTGGCCGTCGCCCTTTGCAAACTTTTTCAGAAGATAATTTTAATTTTATGTTTTGTTGGTTGAGATATTTATGTTTTATTATTAATATAAGTCAAGTATTTTAAATTTAATTTCAATATTTCGCATTATACCAAATAAGCAATAAAATAGTACGTTTGTTACGATGTCATTCATTTATGCGAACCTCCCTATTCTACGAATTGAAAGCTGTGCCGGGCAAAACCAATTAGTTATTAGTTAATAAAAGTAAACCCTCTTTGTTAATAGATAAGGAGGGCATTACAAGGAGTATGAAGAGTCTGTTTTGTCAACCATCAAACCAGTTTTGTGGTGTTACTCATGTATAACTAACATAAGATAATAGTCACCCTTGCGGGGTGGGCAAAACAATTCCGGCATCGTTCATTTAAAAATATTTCTCCATGCTTTCCTATCCCTCCATACCTAGCTTCCGCAAAATCCATTCATTGTCCATTCAATGCCGTTTTATTCTTAGAACTCCTTATCTTTCTTTCTTTTATCATAACGTCTACTGCGTTCAGACCAGTTTTACGTGCCCTACCAGGCCCAGCCTTACCTCTAACTTCACCCACACACATCTGCTTTGTTGACTTTGCGTTGTTCATTCTTTCGATGTGATGAAAATAACTTAGTGTACTAGTTTTATACCTATCTATCATTGTCTTTTCACGCCACACTCCTTCATTATACACTCACTTTTCATCTTATCCCTTCTTGTTTTACCGCATGTGCTTCTCAGGAATTTCACGCCCACGACATTAATTCTGTTTTCGTACTTTTCTTGACATACCCATGTCCCATTTCCACACGGTACTGACGGGACAAACACGCCATTATAGATTTCTTGTTTTGCAGCTACGTTCATGCCTTCATTTTTCATTATCGTCCATGTACTTCTAATCATTTTCCTTCTAGCATTGATCCGTCATCCACTCTCGCCATGTATTGTACAACCTGCAATGAACATTCTACCCAAATATACCGACTCGTCCACTTGTTTCACAATTTCGTCATGCAGGGTAAATACTATACTCTCCTCTTCACCTTCCCGATTGAACACCACAATCTTTGTTTTGTTCACGTTTACCCTTATGTGCATACTCTCACAGACTATAACAAACTTCCATAGAGCACTTTGTAGCGCATCCGCATTATCGCTTAATATAACTGTGTCATCTGTATACAACACAGCTAGTACGCTCACGTCACCAACCATTACACCATTTGTATCGGTATATGCTTGCCTAACACATTTATCCATGCATACGTTGGGCAACTGTGAGGAAAACACACGGACTTGTCGCACTCCTTGCTCGATATGAAATAATTCACTCGCACCTCCTCTCACCCTAACACATACCCGGCTACCCTTATACGTATTCTGCCCTTATTCCGTTCCTTAGACCTTTCCTTACGCACATTCATTCAATATTTCAAAAGGTTCTCCCTATTCACTCGGTCATATGCTTTTTTCAGATCTACAAACGCACATTACAGTTTCTTTTTGACCCTTAAACACTTTTAGATCATCTGCTGGAGAGAAACCACCTGATCAACACATCATATTCCTGGAATGAAGCCACCCTGCACATCTCAAGTCTTGGTTTGGGTGGTTTGACGTAAACAGTCAGTACTCTTCCAAATACTTTACCAGGTACACTGAGCAGCCAGCAGTCCTATTCTTCTGTAGTTTTGAAATCACTCTTGTTTCTCTTAACCGTATACACTGGTACAATGATCTCGCTCTTCAAATCCCTCGGCAGTTTTTTACACTTAGGGGATACGTTGAACAATTCCCAGAATCTTCTCATAAGCTTTGCACCTCCATATTTCAGCATTTGACCAGTGATTTCATCCACACCTGCTCCTTTACCGCTTTTCAACTTTCCTACCGTTTTCTCTTTCATTCAATCCAACATCCTTCTCACCCTCGTTTATTATTCCTTCTACGTTCTCTTTATTAAACTCTTCAGTCTTATTTTCCTCACTACCGTACATATTTCCGAAATATTGGTTGCCAGCTTTTCCTCGCTTTACAATCGTCCCATATTATTCCGTTGCTCCTATTCGTCAGTCTCGCAGCGTTCTGTTTTGAGTCACCTTTTGCATTTTTGACCCATTTTCAAAACTTTTGTTTCCTTCAAAATCATTGTGCATTTTCTCTCCTTCCACAGCCATCACTTCCTCTTTACTTATTCTCACTGCCTCCTTCGCTTCTTTGTTTCTTAATCTGTAGACCTCATATAATTGCTTTTTCTCAATCTCAGTTTCTTAGTTAAATCAGCTAACTAGAGAACAGCGATATTTTTTTCCAATCTTCCCCTGGCGTGAGTATTGCTTTAAATGGCCCTCCTCTTCAAAAATTGCTCTTTCAATAACTGAAGTGACCCTGATGGGTATGGAGTTATACATTCCCAAAAGACATAATCGTGTAGGTCATACTCGTTCCAAACTCTGGATTAATAAGGCATGCACTGATGCATTATCGCAAAAGCATGAACTCTATCAAATGGAAATCAAATAAATCTATCTAAAATCACGCCCACTATATTTCCGCAATGAACAGTTGCAAAAGCATCATCACCAAGGCCAACAAGATGTATGAAGAATGTAAATGCAAAGAATTAGTCTCATGTCTCATGTACTTTGAGTAGTCGTAAATGTTGGTCATTAGCTAAAGCCATCAGTAAAAGCTTCAGGACACCTTCCTTTCTTCCCATCACGTCTCGCGATGGAGCTGTAGTAGCTGATCCTGCTGAAAAAGCCAACCTCTTTGTCGATTACTTTGCATCAAATTTACGTTTTAATGATTCTGGTAAAACTGTGCCGTCGCCCAAATCTACCCCATACGCTATTAAACCAACCCACTTTCGTTACAAGCTCCTGGAATCAAAAATCAATAAACAAGGCGACTGGGCCTGACGGCATTCCAGCCATCGTCCTTAAAAAATGCTACCCCGAGCTAGTACCTATATTGTAAAAACCCTTTTCGATCCCTATGTCATCTGGAGGGTTTCCCTCATCGTTGAAGTTGGCAAATGTCCAGCCTATTCCTGAGAAAGGCGACAAAACCGATTCCTCAAACTATCTACCAATAGCTATCACTTCCATTCTGTCCAAAATCATGGAGAAAGCCATAAACCACCAACTACTTTCGTTCCAGTATGGGTTCAAACAGAGTCACTCAACGGGTGATCTTCTTTCATATGTCACCCAACTTTGGAATAACACATTAGAGAGCTCCGGTGAAAACATCGTGGTAGCTTTAGATATTTCAAAAGCTTTGACCAGGTTTGGCACAAGTGCCTACTTGCCAAACTCACTTCTTTCGGCTTATCCGATTCGCTCATCAGTTGGATATCCAGCTTTCTTGACAAAAGACGTATACGCGTTGTCATCGACGGCTTCATTTCGAAAGAAACTACTATTAACGCGGGAGTACCACAAGGATCAGTGATAGTTCCCACACTTTTCCTGCTGTACATCAATGACCACATTTCCTCAACAACTAACTCGATCCATTGCTTTGCGGATGACAGCACTCTACATTGTAATTCTTCTCAGTTTTTCCACAACAATAAGTCTAGACAGGACGTTAAGGTGAAAACGATAGCCTCAATCAACAGTGACTTAGAATGTGTCCTTAATTGGGGAAGGAATAATCTACACACGTTCAACGCCTCCAAAACCAAATGTTGGTTGGTGTCCGTCAAAAAGGACATACCATTTCCTGCTGTAAATATGAATGGATTAGAACTCAAGTTTTAAAACTATTTCTATGTTAGGGATGTCTGTATCATCGAACCTTTCATGGGTTGACCTGATTTTGTCAGCTAGCAAAATAGCTGCCCGTAAACTGGGATTTCTACACAGATCTAAAGAGTAACAACTCCTTTTACTGTATAAGACTCAAATTCGACCTCACCTGGACTACAATTTCCACCTCTGGTCGGTGCTCCCCAATACGCCCTTGATATGGTAAACCGCATCCAAAAAAGTGTTATCAGGCTTATAAATGACCCGTCTCTGACTTCTGCCCTACAGCCCGTGGAGCATAGAAGAATAGTTTCGGTTCTTTCCTTGTTCTATCGCTATTACCATGACAAGTGTGCCTCCGAAGTACACTTCTTAATACCTTCGCAGGCCATCTTCGCTAGGAACACTCAGTTTGCCATTCACACTATAATTACGCACTCAAAATTCCATCGTGTCACACGTAGTATTTTATTTTCCAATGCAAATCAATGAAATTCGAGAATTAGATTGTTCGACTCTTTCTAATCTATTACCAAAAAGAAATTATAGCAAATTGCTTTCATTTGCTTGTAAATAGCCCAAATAGGCAAACATAACCAATTCTCTCTACGTGAAGTAAGCAAACTTTTTTTGTCACAACATTAAGGAACTGCTTAAATAACATAAATGTAAAAATATTTTCTTAGAATATGCTCGATTATACGATTATGCAATTTTGAGAAGCCGCAACCGTTTTTACTCTAGGAGAGGCGGTACACATGTACTATAGCGCGTGACCGAAAATTCTATACATATGTTTGTACGTTCAGTTTAAGTCAATATATTATTTCTTAGTGAGCCAAAGTATTATGCTAAGTGAGGACATATAAAGGTCTGAACTCCGAGCGGTATTTATATATATATATATATATATATATATATATATATATATATATATATATATACACTGTGTCTCTTGAATTTCTGGACATAGGGAATTCCCATGCTAAATAAACTATTGTAAATATTGGCTCCCCTAATTATTTTACAGTAAAATGTCAACTGTAAGACTTCTTAAGGAAAAAAGGCTGCTTCTTATGTTACAATTACATTTACATTTGGTTCATCCGTTTTCAAGAAATTTAGGAAAAACTTAAGGGCTTTTTCGTAACTGGTCAAGGTTGCTTTGCTTTAGACAGACAATGCTAACAATAATTATTAATTGTCATTGTAAATCATTCATTGTTCAAAAACAATTCATTCATCATTAAAACTTTATTTGGGACAGATTATTACTTTTTAAAGAAAAAATTGTTTATACAAATGAATTATTACACCATTGAAGGAAAAGTAAAATTTATTGAATGGCATTACTCTGGCAATTCACAGAAATATCAGAGATTTGCACTCGGCTAGTTACCAAAACCGGCAAATTCCAAGTGCAGAAACAATTTCAAAAATTATCAACTTATTCAAATCTACCGGTAACGTTAATAAGCCATGTAATTGTCAAGATATTAAACCTCTGGGGCAAAATGACAGAGATTTGGATTTGTTACTTAATGTTGTTGAAGATAAGAATAAAAGTGTGAGACAAATTAGGTGCAGTTTAGGAATATCTCACAGTACCGTCCATCGAATTTTGAAGCGACAAACTCCAGTGTTCAAGTCTTTCAAGTATAGCTTGCAGCAGGAAATTTTTGATGAAGATAAACTCATGAGAATGGAGTTCTGCGAAAGATTAGTAGAGTTATCAAACATGGATAGAAACTTTCTAAGTCGCATTTTATTCACCGGCGAATGTTCTTTTTCAACTCATGGTATTCATAAGTGCCAAAATTTTCGTTACTGGAATACTGAAAATTTGCATTTATCAATAAAGAGTAGAAGTCAATATCGCAACACAATTAGTGTATGGATTGCATACTGGGCCATAGATTAATAGGTCCTTTCTTTATTGATGGTACGTTGACTGGAGAGCGTTATCTTCAGCTGCTTCAAGAATAAATTGGCCCAGCGCTGTTAGACTTGAACCTCGAGGAAGACATTTGGTACCAGCACGATGCGTGTCCAGCACGCAATAGTGTAATCGTACGTGAGTTTCTAGACTTCACGTTTCCCGGCTGTTGGATAGGTCGAGGTGGTACCATAAACTGGCCAGCACGCTCCCCTGATTTGGCTCCCTGTGACTTTTTCCTCTGGGGTTATTTAAAAAACAAATTATACAACAGTGAAAACTCGTTTAACAGTCTGATCGACTTAAAAGAAGCAATCTTAGCAAACAGCCACGAAGTCTCCCGGTACATGCTCGCAAACGTTCGGCGAGAGTTCTATGATCGACTAGCTGCAAACGGAGATTTATTTGAACACTTGATCAAATAGTAGAAATGATGACTTTTTGTTATTTATTTTCCAATTTTCATAATTAATTTGTTTATTTAGAATATCATCTTCTTGTTTATAACAGACTTATTTTAATTGTGCTCCTTATTGTATTTATCCTGACACTTACATGGCTTATTAACGTTACCGGTTATGAAAAAGCCCTTAAGTTTTTCTTAATTTTCTCGAAAACGGATGAACCAAATGTAAATGCAATTGTAACATAAGCAGCAGCCTTTTTTCTTTAATAAGTTTTACATTTGACATTTTACTGTAAAATAATTAGGGGAGCCAATATTTACAATAGTTTATTTTAACATGGGAGTTCCCTATGTCCAGAAATTCAAGAGACACAGTGTATATGTATATATATATATATATATATATATATATATATATATATATATATATATATCTGCTTGCTTCGAAGTATAAAAAAATGGCGTAAACGCAATTATTGTTAATCAAGTTACAAAGTGTACTGCGGAATGCTTCTTAGGGATTAGTGAATGAAGTTGAAAGCATATCAATTAAAGAACGGACAAGTACTACCGGTACAGTGTCAGAGACGAGGCCAAGAAGTGGTAAACCGAAAGTAGATATCGATGATTTTCTAAAGGGAGTCATACGAAGATATAAAAGATACATTTTTATATGGAGCAAAGGTTTCCAACCATACTAAAGCTGTATCAATGATTGACCACGAGTGTCCGGATTTTACTTATAAAAAATTATCCGCTAAAAGAGCGAAATATTTATATTCCATTAAATGGTTATTACGAAACATGGTGTAGCGCAAACCATTGAAGAATATTTGGTTGTGTGGAATTTTGTTACCCCAAAAAACCGCACGAGCTTTGAAAACTACCGTAAGACCCTTCAAGAAATAAACGGATTCGGAGTGGGAATCAAGCGACCTTATGGACCTGGACCAAGAGTGATTATATTGGATATTGGCAACAAAACCGGTTTTTACCAGGTTGTACCAAATACTTCGCTGGAAAAAAGGTTCGAGCGGTCACCATGACCAAATGAATAAACAGCATTATGAAGAACAGTTACGATATGTGTTGAGAGTAATCCCCGGTAAATCGGTGGTTGTGCTAGATGGAGCACCGTATCACACAAGTGATAGACCCAGATTTTAGAAATTCAATAACCGTCTGGACAAAACAAAATATAATTGAAGGGTTTAACAAACGAAAAGTTCCGTTACTAGACCAAATCAATTCATTTAACAAAATGACTTTTGGAATTATCTCGTATATACAATTATAAAAAACAACATTTCTAGAAAAATGGTCAAAGAATTACGAGGAGACGGTGTTAAAATGTTATGGCTTCCAGTAGCCCGCTGTGAATTTAGTGTAATTAAGTTGATATGGACTTATATAAAAAATAGAGTTGCAATGGAAAACACAACGTTCAAAATAAAGAACGTTTTGGAACTTTGCAATTTAACATTACAAACTGTGCCAAACATCGTTTGCAGTAATTGTGTCGATCATGTCATGAAAGTCGAAGATATGTACGGAGAAATGGAAAATTTAATTGACGTTGGCATAGAACCACATGGTGATGATGACAACGATTTGCAGGACATTGAGGAGGATGGCAAAGAAGATAGTGATGATTGTATATAAATGTATTTATTATGCAATTTGAAAGAAATAGTTTTCGAGATCTAGAAATTTCGCCTTTTATTGCAATTGTAATATTACGTTCATACTTAGAAATGCATTCATTGCTATATGAAACCAGTTTGCTGAACAATATAAATTGCGATTTTTCAGTAGAGTCATCCTTGTTCAACGAAATACTTAAATCTATCCCTTGGTTAGCAATTATATAAATTAAGAAAAAGTCGGTCTTTCTGTATTTATTGGTTTTAATGCATAGCATCCTGTAAAAATATTGCGTATAACGCTTAGAATAAGGGAGTTAACCAGCGTGGGATTTTTCTTTGATTACACGGTTTTTAAATAGTAGAAATTGATAAAATTAGCATCAACCTCTAAGCAAAGGTGTAACTTGGTATATATACCTAAAAATTGATGCAATCCATTACTTAGTGCTTTAATTATTACTTCATAAAGATTGGTGAAAATAGTATTTTCTCGAATATATTTCGGCCTAATACTTAGCTAAATGTAACAAAAAATATCAAATTACGTTCACATACACAAAAATAAACATCGATTATGATACAAGTCGTACAGTTTTCGAAATATAAACTTTTAAAGTCAGGTGACTAAACTTCTTACTTTAATAGTAGGCTTGTGGATCTGTATGACGCGAAAGAAATTTTACCAAACAAACTTTTCAAGTTGACTACAGTAACCAGTGTTGCCCAGTTAGTGAATTATTACCATTTAAATGTAACATTTTTACCAAGAAAGCTGTCATCTTTGAAGTTCAACCAAATCCTTCACTAACGACTTTTAATTATTGTAGTTGCAAGTTGAAGTTAGGGCCACAATTAGCTTGTAAATTATATAAACATTTATATTTATTTTTATAATATATTCAACCTAAAATTATGTATTAATTTAATTAAAATATACTTTATGATTTCTTGCTTCTTACATGTGAAATATTTTTGACGGCTGGTTTTTAAAACATTAATTAAAGTGGGACATTGCTAAATGGCAACACTAATCTTTCAGATGGAAATTTTGTTTGCGCTTGTGTTTATACAGGGTGTGTTTTTTATGTCTACTATGGGGATCTCGGAAACTTGTGCAGATATAAAGACGTTTCAATGGGGACAGATTTGCAGGTTTTCTTCAAAAATTCCAAGGCTAACTAGATACCTCTATTTTTCTATAAATTCTTTAAATCCGTATAGTTCCGTTATTTCTAATTTAAGGAAAAAGTTACAGATAATTATGTTCTTTATCGGCAGTTATATCGATTTTTTTATGTAAGCTTTTGTTTTTGAGTTACAACATAAATATACACTTTTTTAAATGGAAACAGCAGTTGGCAATCACTTTTTAACAAATCGTTTTTTCTGGTCTTTGTAATGATATAACATGTGACATTTTATTTTGAAAAACTAAAGAGATACGGGCATCGTTCCGATTTAATTTCAGAATTATTAGCATGATAGCCTATGGAAGCCGTTATTGATTAACAAATGCTACGCATTTTAGTTTGACGTTTAGTTTAAAAGTGCTTTTCAGTTTGGTTAGTGTTTTTAGTTACTGTAATGCGTGTTTCTAATTCAGAAAAGCGTTAGTTGGTTGACTGTTATACTTGTTGTCAAAAACATGAAGTGTGCGCTGCAAAGCAATATTTTGACCTATATTTTGTACGTCGTTAGTCTCAGCGCACATGTGCAAGACTATATAATGCTTTGTGTGAATATGGATCTTTCTGTTAACCCAAAAATGAAACAAGGCGCATTAATCAAGCTGCGTTTTTTAAGAAAAGCCACATATTCTGTTCTAAAACGTGTAACTTGTGTCTTAGTTATAATGGTAATCATTTTGAATAATGCATCAGTACTCATTTACAGTTAGTTCTTTACTGTTTGTTTTCGTATCATATCCAATTTTGTTAGCCATAGAGTGATTTTGCCATAGCCAATGTTGATCATTAACACAATCTGTTTAGTTTTTCAAAATAACTGTTCTATATGCCATATCATTAGAAATACCAGATAAAAACCCTTTCGTTATCTTCAAATCCTATACTGAGGTTTTAAAAACTAGTAAAAAATATTTTCTTTATAAAATAATGAAAGGATTGCTAAACGGCCGTAAGAATTCAGTGTATACCTCCCACCATCTTATAACGCCTTAGGTCAAATAATATTACGTTAGCTCTGGTGGAGTAACCACGGACAAAAGTGGTTTTCAAAAAAGAAAGACTTAGTGATGCTGAGCTCTAAAATTTTTTACTTAAAAGTGATACAGGAAATGATCGTTGTAAGCTATTGAATAGTGAGTGTTCTGAAAATGAAGGCAATGTTTTAGTATACGAGGACGCAAATAGTGAACAAAGTAGAAATGAAGAATGAAACAGAAGCTTGCTACACTAGCAGGTAAATGTAGATATAGATGGAGCACAGAAATGTGTCAGGTTCACTTGAGGCCTGGAGTCTCCTATTTGGTACCAAATCTTAGATTTAAGGATTTCCAAACAAATTAAGAAATTATTCGACGTCAGGCTTGTGTGAAACAACTTTAAACTTTTTTTTTTACTGGAACTTAAAGCTTTAATTGACTGGAGCCCAAAAATTAGCCCATCTAAACTTAGATAAACCTTGGTATTGCAAGTATGGTTCGTCGTTGTTTAGAGATACAATGTCCCTTAGGCTACTTGAGTTTTTAAAGACCTGTCTACGTTTTGACAAAAAAAAAAAACTAGATCAAGGACAAGTCTGCTCCATTTCGAGAAATTTGGGGAATTCTATAAAAAGCTACCGCTCACTTTACACATCCTACGATTATGGTACTATTAACGAGCAGCTTATGGGATTTAGAGAAAAATGCCCGCTTCGTATTTACATGTCTTCAAAACCCGAAACATACGAAATGAAATTTCTAATGCTAAATGACGCCGTGCCATTCTAAACGATAGTAAAAAAAAACTGCAGATAACGAGGCAGGTCAATCGTTTTATGTCAATATATTGTCACAGCGTATATACAATACCGGTAGAAATATTGCAGTTGACAATGGTTGTCTTAGAGAAGTTGGTGGAGTAACAGAAAACCCAAATGCAGTCCAAAATGTGGACAGAAAAGTGAGATGCTCCATTTGCCCAAGAAAAAAGGACCAGAAAGCTAAGAACTTGTTCAAAATTGCCGCAAAAGTATATGCGACGAACGTAGAACATTCGTTTACGTTGAGTGCAAGAATTGAATTGATTGATTTTGCTAGCGGATAGTTTTACAGTTATCAACATTTTCAAGATGATACATTGTGTTTTTATAAATGGTACCTTTAAATCCTATTTTAGTTTTTTTATAATATACAGAGTAATTTACGCTATACGTCACGGAATATTGGGGCCAAGTTCTTTACTTTAAAAAGTTTCACTTAGATGTATGGGAGTCCATTATTTTTACTCTTTAAAATTATTTTCATATCATACAGGGTGTCTCAATAGCCCTAAGGTATCAAAGTCGTCTTTTATTTAATTGAACCCCCTGTATATTTTTAGATAAAAATAAGTGTATGTTTTAATAAGATTTATAATATCTAAACCTTAAATTAAATTTTATTATAATCTAACCTACTTTTGGTGTTTGAAATACTTAAGAAGTATTTAAGCTGTGTAAGCGAAATTTCCAGTGAAGTGTAACAATAGATCCTATTTTATATCTCAATTATAATAACCTTGCCATCTTATAAGTGTATATTTTAGTAAGGTTTATAATATCAGCAAATTAACAGCCTTGGCCCGTTGTTTCTTGCAAAACTTCAAAATATTTTAAAGTAATCACAACCATATGACGTGCTAATATACCAGCTAATCGGTCATCAATCTTATTTACTCTACCTTTACGTTACGTTAATTCTCAATGAAACGTAATATCTTAAAATAAAATTATAAAAAGAAAAACAAAAAAATGGCAAATAATCTAAAGGAGAAATCTCTCACAAATTATTACGTTAAAAGCTTTCTTTAAGATCATAACAAAATAAATAAACGCTGACACTTAAGGTTATGAAAATAAAATTTTCCATAAGAGAAATAAACCACTCAGTAGCTTGAACGCAATTAAAATATCTTACCTTTTAAATTGAATACTACGTAAATAATAACGCTGTAAACAAGGAATAAAGTCTCAAATAATCTTACACTCAAGAACGATATAATACTCTCAATTTCATTACCGCTATTCATATATTGATAATAATAAAAAAAAAAGAAAAACAAGGATATTGACACAGTGGTCAAAATGCATTAAATTTACTTACGGAAGGTAGTAAAGCGCGATATTTCTTACGTAAAATCTAATAGTTAAATCGGGATGACCCTTCCAAAAGTTCAAATTGCCAAAATCATCCACCTTAAGTACCTTTATTTTAATTAAAACCAAAAAGGGTACCTGATTAATTTAAATAAAACGAAGGAAGTGTACTTTTTAATTACCTATCGAATGGTATTGGGGTATTCTATGGATAAGCATTCGCGTTTTTACAGAATACGCCAAATAATCATTTTTTGCACCATTTGGTGTTTTTTAAATAAAGGTTGTAATGTATCTAGTTGCCTATGCTATTTAGAAATATCAGGCAATTTAAAATTATAATAATAATGAGGGATATCTCTACAAATGATTAGACACTTGTAACGTAATTTGTAATCCAACAGGATATAACACGGATAATGGTAACGATAACATAAAACAGCAGCAGTTGTTGAAAATGTCTACCGTCCATTTACAGACAGTAACATATTCCTTTTTCAAAACCACTGCTAATTCAGGACAATATTTGCGGGGTGATGTTGTATCCCCATACAATGAAATCAATTGGAGTTAGGTTCGGTAATCTTGGGGCCCAATTTTTAAATCTATTGCTTCCAATACACCTGTTTTGAAAGTTGGCATTTAAAAATAGCCGAACCTCGCGATGATAATGAGGCGTAGCTCTATCAAATTGAAGCCACGTGGTTGTTCGGATGTATAAAGAAGACTGCTTCTAATAATACTGGAAGTTGGTGTAAAAGAAAATCGATAACCATTATACCAAATAGGGTCCAATTAAGTGTGGTTCCAGTATTCCACCCCATACATTAACAAACCACCTATTCTGATTTATCATGATCGTATATTGATTAGGATTCGAATCAGAAAAATAATGGAAGCTGTATCTATTCACGAGACCACTGTTATGAAAAGTACACTCAACACTAAATAACTCATTATCAAAAAACTGTTCATTTTCTGTCACTTCATCTAACACCCACATAAAAAGTTCAGGGCGGTTGTCAAAATTATTTCCATAAAGCTCTTGGTACAATTGGATTTTATAAGGATGAAATCTGTTTTTTTTATGAATTCTTGAAAAACTTGCTTGAATAACGTTAGTATTTTCGGATATCTGATTTTCACTAATATTGGAATTCCATAACTGAACTACCGTAAAAACATTTACTTCGTCCTCAGTTACAGTAATAGTTCTTTTTATAGCTGACACTTCCACTTTCCTTAAATTGGTTAAATAATCTCTCAGAAAACCTTTGAGCATAAACTCGGGAAGCCAGAAACAATTTGCCAAGAATAAAAATCGTATCAATACGGATTTTTTTCGGATAAATTTTCATTTTGGCTAAGCAGCACCACAACAATATTCGATCTAAACTTCCACAATTACAAAAAATAATATCACTATAGCAAAAACAAACTTTTACTGTACAGATCGTAGGTTCAAATCCCACTCGAGGTAATTAAATTCTTGTAAATATAATCTGAAAATAGTCATAGCGTTGAAATCGACGACCGTAGTGTTGCCATATTGGAAGGCTACTAGTTTTTTTATAGCTGACAGTTCCACTTTCCCTAAATTGGTTAAATAATCTCTCAAAATTGGCTGGCTTAGGATGATTCCTTTCAGAAAACCTTTGAGCATAAACTCGGAAAACCAATAAAGAATTCTAATAATATTCGCAAAGAATAATGATCGTATCAACACGCTCTTTTTTGACTATATTTTCATTTTGGCTAAGCAACACCACAACAATATTCAAATGATAACGATCTAAACTTCCACAATTACAAAAAGAATACCACTATAGCAAAAACAGACTTTGAAGACTAAATTGTCAGACTAAATTAATTATCTAACATTTCTAAGTAGCATAGGCCACTGCATACATTAGAACTTTTTTTTAAAAAACTCCAAATGGCGCAAAATTATTTGGCATATTCTGTAAAAACGAAGACTTATCCACAGAACACCATAATACCATTCGATAGGTAATCAAAAGTACATTTCCTCGTAAGGCAAAGATGGTAATGAAATATGATAAAATTCAAATTATTCAAAACAACCTTAAGGTTTAGGTGTTATAAATCTTATTAAAACGTACACTTATTTTTATCGGAGAATATACAGTAGGCTCCATTCAAAAAAAGGCAACTTTGATACTTTTAACGCATTTGGGACACCCTGTATAATATGAAAGTAATCCCCTTACATCCCAGAAGTGAAAATTTATAAGTCACGTATTTCGGCCGGAATATTCCATGTCGTATATTTTATCTTATGATAACAGCTGAAGTTTTTCTTGTGCTTTTTTCGGTAAAAGCTAATAAAGGGGTGCAAGCAGAAACGTTCTCCCTTCCCTTATGTGAGAAATTTCAGCACACTGGTGTAGAGGTCTTCATATACTGACCTCTCACATATGCTGTGCGGTGTTAAGGCATAAAACATATTTTTCCTTTGAGTGCTTTTTTTTTTAATTTGGGGTGCGGTTGACCCCAGTTTGTATTTCATGTAATAAACAGCCATCTATTGTTTCCATTAAAAAAAATGTATGTTTATGTCGTAATTCATAATCAAAGTATTACAACAAAAAATCGATTTTACTCTTATAAAGAACATAATTATATACCACGTTTTTGCTTAAAATGGAGATGGAATTACACGCATTTAGAGAAGTTACAGAAAAAACGTTTTGTTGAAGTATCTAGTTAGCCTTGAACTTTTGGAAGAAAATAATTGGTGCATTGGATTGGACTCATAAAACCGCACATCTTTCTCTATTTAACCATCTTTCTATCTTCTGTAGTTTCAGAGATCCCTATAGTAGACGTAACCCTGTATAACACAGTTTATGACATGAACCATTCTAATAAGCCTTGTTATAAGCCTAAATAAATAATCTTTAGGAATGTAACAAATAAAATTTGTTTTATGGTGATTGATCAGTGTATTAATAAGGTAAATTCACCACGGTTTAGCTCAGCAAGGTACAATTCTTACCAAACTTACTGTAGTTTGGGAACTCAATTATTTTCAGGTATGATGGAGGCAGAGATGTGTCCATAGGCATAATCAGTAAAGCATTTCTTGTTAGACGCCACTCAATTTTATAGGTTTAATAATTAAGATACAATAAAAGTTGAGAAAGTTTGTATTTATATGCATAAAATAACTAAAACGTTATTTCTCGTAAAGCTTTACGATATTAAATAACTTCTAATTTAACATAACTATACAAGCTTATAATCTATTTTTACTTAAAATTCAAAATGTAATATGATCAACACTGTATTCAAGAATAAAACGTATACTGACCTATGTCAATAAACTTTCATAAAGTTTTTATTCTAATAAGTGTTTATCTTAGAAACAGAAATGAGCTGTTTCTTTATAACCGTATCAAAACGCGATACTGATTTGTTACTCCCATAAACGTATTGCATTAAAAGGATACTTATTACTTACTTTCCTTGTATTCAAAATAAATATATTAACTTCGTATTAAAACGAACTACAGTTTGAAAAGTTCATTTCCCATTCATAAAATAAACATACAGTAAGAGACGGTAATTTCCGATTATCCTCACTGACGTACAAATGTAATTCAACTACACTAAATGTATTAAAACATATGCAGATAATTTTAATATAAGATATTTGTGGTAAACATTTTAATAAGCTTACTAAACTGTAGAAAAATATATTGTAGTACTGGCAAATACCTTCCTCCTTTTATGTAACTAACTACAAAAAATCAGGGATGTACACTTGAAATTTTTAAGAGTTTTACTAAAATTCTGCAATAGTGCAATAAAAATTGTGTTGCACGCTATGCATGCGTACAAACTTGATTTAAAACTACAGTTGCACATGTAGAAACGTCAGTAAAATATGGATTGACACCAGAATTAAACTTCATATGTACAGATGCTAAAAATTTTAGGTTATTACACTTTTTATTTCATGTTTTGAAGTAATATTGTTTAAATAGGTGAAACGTAAATAGGTCATTGTATAATTTAAAGTTTTCATTTCATTTAAAAATTTTCAAGTAGAAGTTACGTTCTTTTATGATCTAGTGTACAAAGTTGTTTTATGCGCAGTATATCGCTATATTTTATTTTTTTTTACCATAAGTCGGATAAGGTTAGCAACCTTGTTCCTAAACTACTCATTATGAGTTACTTTGGATTGTCAGTTTAAGTAAGTACATGAAAAAAAAATGCAAGTTTAAAATAGTTTAGGAAATATTTTATTGAAAATACGAACGACTGTAACGATGAACACTCTTTGTGGCACTCCACCAGAAATCAGTGTACTGGTATCTTCAAATTTAGTACATTATTATATCTTTATATACAGACAATTACGGTCACTCACTTAGTAAGACCGTATTTTTTAATGAATGTAGAAATATATTGTAGGTAACTGATGTAAAAAGCGTTCATTGCACTCAAGCTGTTGTCCAGTTCGACGTAAAGGCCTAATTAGATAATATAACATCGGCTGTAATATACATTCACTTTTTACACTTGTCGCAAAGATAAATACTATTAACTAATATTGAACAAGATAATATATTTGCTTATAGTATATTAATCACACACTTCTATTTATTCACTAATTAACTCGTAAAATATATTAATAAGAATTTAGGCATCACGTGATTAATGAAAGATTGTGAATTAAACAGTGTTATATTTAAAATTTCATAATTAATAATAATTTATTAATGAACTTGATCCAAATAAAATTTTTAATTCTATAGATTTCCATCAATACTTCTTTAGCAAATAAATTTAAAATCGGTCACGTACTGTGTGATGTGTGAAATTTAGTGAATTGCGGGCTATATCTAGATATATTTATATTTTTGAAACATCCAGTTATTTTAGAAATATTTTATACAATAGACTCACCTATACGCCTCTGGATTTCTCCCAAAATCTAGTCAGCTCTAAGCCATATGAAAGCAAGCCAAAATACAAAATTTTAGGTACGTAGGTATTTTCGTTTTGCAGTTATCGTGGATACTAACATTCGTCCATGCACACACGCACCCACGCACGCACGAAGACACACACGTAGGCAGGCACGCATGCACGCGCGCATGCACACACGTACGCGCACACGAACGCACGCAAACACGAACTCACGCACACACACACACCCACACGTACACACACAGCCACACCCACCCACACCAACACACCCACAAACACACCCACAAACACACCCAAACACACCCACACACATACACACAAACACCCACACCCAGCCACATCCACCCACACCCAGTCGCGCACTCACACTCACACTCCACTCACACTATCACTAACACTAACACTAACACTAATACTAACACTAACACTAACACTAACACTAACACTAACACTAACACTAACACTAACACTAACACTAACACTAACATTAACACTAACACAACACTAACACTAACACTAACACTAACACTAACACTAACACTAACACTAACATTAACACTAACACTCACACTCACGCTCACGCTCACACTCACACTCACATCACACTCCCACTCACACTTACACTCACACTCACGCTCACGCTCACACCCACACGTACACGCACACGCACACGCACACGCACACGCACGCGCACACGCACACGCACGCGCACACGCATACGCACACGCACACGCACACGCACACGCACACGCACACGCACACGCACACGCACACGCACACGCACACGCACGACCACACGCACACGCACACGCACACGCACACGCACACGCACACGCACACGCACACGCACACGCACACGCACACGCACACGCACACGCACACGCACACACACACGCACACGCATACGCACACGCACACGCACACGCACACGCACATGCACACGCACGCGTACGCGCACACGAACACGCACACGCACACGCACACGCATATGCACACACACACACACACACACTTGGCCAAAAGTTGCAAAATGAGCTAGTAAGCCGATTTAGTGATAGTGAAAAAAAAGTCGGTAGCATACCTTCTATACCTACATATGCATATGTAGGTTGGGAAGTAATAAAAATACATACAAATTGAGTTTGAATCAAGTGAGTTTTGCTCCCTCGATAGCGTAGTTGTTAACGCAGTTCTGTAACAAAGAACAGATCGTGCGTTCAAATTCCACTGGAGGAATCCTTTTTGTGTATGTGTTTTTAAACTTAAATTTACATACAATTTATATTATACTATTAATGAAGTTGGTTCAAATATGCACATATATATATATATATATATATATATATATATATATATATATATATATATATATATATATATATATATATATATATATATAAATCTTCATTAACCCTGCAACACACGCGGTTCAGTGTAACGGGAGTACACGCATGGTGAGATTTTCCCTCACCCTAACTAAATGGACTTTTTTTTTCAAATTTTGAACTTTTATTTTATGGTACAGTGGTTAGGTAAACAATAAAGTCAATACATAAAATCTTAAGCAATAAAATAATAAGGAATTTTTACTAAGCTACTATTTATAAAATTTTAGAATTTATACGTTTCGCAAACTGTACTTTTATTTTATCCTCATATAACTTTAAAAAAATAAGAGAAAAGAAACTTACATAACTAATTACTCTATAAAAAATGTAACATATACAACTATTTAACAATTTTTTCAACAATACTAATTAGTCTCAGTCACTATCTTCAGCTACTTCATTTGATCGACAACGGACGCAAAGTACTGCCACAGTGTGCTCTTTACAAATTATCGCTGAACAATCTGAACATTTAGTCTGAGAAAATCTGTTTTTTTTTCTTGGACAAAAACTGCACTTTACTTTACCGCCGTCATTAGAAGTTCCACTTTTTCCAGGAACGTCTTGAGTTACACCAGTAATCTTTTGCATCTGAAGTCGCAGAAGAGTAGGCAAGTTTGGTATTTGTGCTCTTTTTGTCAGGTGTGGCATGCAAAGTTCAATTGCTAAATTTTTTAGGTAAATTCTTCTTGGGGTAACAGTATTCGAATTGAAACGGTATATGATAGAACTGTTGATTCCTGCGATGTCTAACAGCGTGTAAAATACCCTCAGTGGCCATCTAGCAGTTTTCCGAGAAACTGAGTATAAGCTCTTCATATTGTCAACTGTATCTACTCCACTTTTAGTCATATTATAAAATGTTAATATATTAGGTTTATTTAAATCCCCAGTTTGTTCATCGATTTCTTCACCTTCATGCATAGAAGACAGTAGTAATACAGTTTTATTTTTCTTGGGAATATATGATAGAATTGTCATATCTTTTTGATGTCCAAATATTGTTGTGTGCACTGGTCTAATTTTTGCATCAAGAAATACTGGTGGCATCTGTGGTTTATTTTTCCGTAGTGTTCCAACAATGGTTGTTCCGAAATTCTTTAACAGATCTTTAGCAAGTTGCACTGAGGTGAAGTAATTATCGGTCGTTATATTTCTCCCTGTATTTTTACAGGATGGGTTAACCTTTTCACAATTGCTGAAGGAGTATTTTCTGACTTATAAGGTCCGTCAAGTTGTTTCCACATACACCTCCATTTTTACAGTGTAAAATACTCTGGCATCTGCAAGAGAGAAATTTTAATTCCATATCTTGCTGGCTTCTGAGGCATAAACTGGCGGAAGCTACATCTTCCTCTGAAGGATTCCAGCATTTCATCAACAGTCAAATATTCGTGTGGATTATAATTGTCTTCACAATTTGATACAAATCGATCAAATACATTTCTAATGGGTGCCAGTTTGTCTATCCTTTTTCGGTCGTCACGAGTACTGATATCGTCGAAGCGAATTGCACGCAAAAGGAATCGAAATCGGTTGATAGACATAACTAGACGGGACAATTCAGGTGCAGAGTAATCGTTAGCCCAAAGATCTACAGCATTTATGTGGGATGACTTTAAAAACCCAGCCATGTACAGAAAGTCAAGTAATGCTCGAATTTCGTCAAAGTTAGTGTCTAGTGCATCCCTTGGTCGGACGTAATTCTCTCTGAGTAAGGCAATTTTGATATTTGTGAATTTAACTATTTCTTTTATTGTTTCGTCCGTTAGAAATAATTGCCAAGCTTGTAAAGGTGTCTTAGCGTCTTTAGCTGCTCCTTTTGCTCCTGGTAAACGACGGATCAAATTTTTTTCTCTGGTTTTATGTATTTTTTTATGATAATGAACGTTCCACTTAGTAGTTTTATCTTTTCCTATGTACACTGGTATTTGGTCTTCTATTACCTCTAACTGATCATTCACTGTTGTGATATCATCTTCATCGCCTGAAATTTCACTGTCGGTATCATGATCACTGACGGACATCTGATCTTCTTCATTTTCACTCGCACTATCATTGATGTAGCTTCCTAACTCCCATCTGTCATCTTTTCCTTTCTTTTCTAGTTCTTCCTCGACTTCCTGTAACCACTGTAACATTCGTTCTTCAGTTCTCTTCTCCATTTTCAAAAATTCTCAGCAATGTTCTGAAAACGAACAATTCGAAAGATATAAACGTTTCTAAAACAAAACGCTGTTATCTTTAAAAATTAGAAAGTGATGGTTCATAAAGATTCGTTGTAAGCTATGAAACTAATGCATAACTTTAGAGAACCCCACAATAAACGTAAAGCTGATAAAATTATTAATATCAATTAAAAATTGTAATGTTACACACTTAAAACAACACTAAATAACAGATTTATTGATTAGTAACTGTTAAAATGAATACAAGAAAAAACTTACGTTATTACACGCAAGGTGAGGTAAAATCTCACTTGACGCAGGCTTGGAAACAAACACTCACAACTCTCTTGTATTGCTACTCAAACTCAAGTGACAAAATTACACAGCAAGAAAAGATCCTATACTAGGAATACCTGGAGGGCCAATCAACTGCGCACATTATGTGCGCGGTGATACAAATTTTAGAGCGGGAGTGAGGGAATCCAGAATAGTATAATATAAATTGTATGTAAATTTAAGTTTAAAAACACATACACAAAAAGGATTCCTCCAGTGGGATTTGAACGCACGATCTGTTCTTTGTTAGAGAACTGCGTTACTAACTACGCTATCGAGGGAGCAAAACTCACTTGATTCTGGTAGAGGATTTTAATGGGCAATGTAGGATAGTCGGTACAGGAATGATTTCAGTTGAAAACAAGGAAACTGTGTCCTGGCGTATGCAAAGATTTAAAAAAGAAAATCCAAATTGGGTACGGATGCAATGCATCATGACTGATAAGGATGTGTGAACTGACGTTTTAAAACATCATTTTCATATATATGTATATACATATAAATATATATATACATATATATATATATATATATATATATATATATATATATATATATATATATATATACAGGGTGTGTCTCGACGATAGCATGTTAGACGGATAATAAGAACGGAAAATCCGATTAAACTGAAAACTTGTAACCATATATAAAATGAACATGGTCTACTCACTGAAAATATTTTCGCGGCGGTGTCACTTCCGGTTATACCGGAAGTCGATACCAACTTTGGTATTTTAAATACAATGCCTCAATTTTTATTTTATTTTCGGTTTCCGAATAAAATTTTACGTCTTCTACTACCAGGTTTGGTGTAACTATCTCTTCACATTATTCAGAAAAAAAATAATTTCAGGCGCTAGCAACGAAAATTTGAATCTAAGAAAAAATTAGTATTTCATGAAACATAAAAGACGGATAAACGAAACTCGTACAACGGTTAGACGTGATATTGGGCTGTTTTCAGTATTAGACATATTTGAAATTTATTTCCAGGGGATGTTCGGGAGTAACGGTAGTTAAGAAAATTAAATATGTCGAAGAGTCATTTTTCTTAATGATTTTCGTGTTACCTGCTTTTTTTTACTTTTCTTGGAGATAATGTAGTAAATACGCTGTAAATTAATAGTGTGCTTTGCAATCTGTTTTGCTGCCTGTCGTATGATACCTTCAATCAGTTGGCAATGCAATTAAATTGTCAAATTTATAGTAAATGACAGTTATTTAAGTTCTTTTAGGATTTAATATCAAAGATTATTTGAATTTTTTGTAGGTACACCGCGAATATGAAAGAATTATTCAAAGAACGACTAGAACCTTTATTCAGACATACTTATATCGGCCTCGTTCTAATTCTCGAACAGTTAGATATTTGCTCGAAAGAAGCTAAAGACATGAATCCTTTAGACATACTCCCCAGAAAAGGAGTGCATCTGCTAATAAGGCATATTTTTATAACAAAACAACAAAAAACTAAATACTTGTAACAACAACCAACAACTAACGGAAAGAAGAATATTAATTAGAATAAACAACTCATTTTTTTTTTATAATAAGTGTTCAAAAACAGATCCGTTTTGGTCTGCGCACATTTGAACACGACGTAAAGTAATGGATCCAATGGCTTTTCTAATACAGTCCGCGTTCAAACTACCAAACGCAACTTGAACTCTTGCTACGCCATTTTCCCTTGCCGTTAAAGGCTCACTGTAAACCATGTTTTTAATAGTTCCCCAAATGTAGTTGTCAAGGGGGCTTAGATCGGGAGATCGAGGGGGCCAGCAGTACGGACCGTTCTTAGCAATCCATTTTCCACGGAACTGCTCTTCCAATAACCTTCCAACTTCACAAGAAGTATGTGGTGGGGCACCATCTTGCTGGTAGTATGCATTTATTGCTTCTCGCAAGGGTAGTTCATCAGTAGCGGGAATTACCAGACCTTGTAAAATATTTACATACCTCACACCATTTAAACTATTATCATAAAACTGAAGACAAAAGACTCTGCTGTCTTTTATCGCACAAACACATTAAAACTCCAAGAGTCTTGAAAGTTTCTTTCACAAATGACGAGTGCATTGTCGTCAGCCCAATAATGTAATTGTGCCTGTTCAAAACGCCGTTTTTTGGAAATTTTGCTTGGTCCGTCCAAATTATGTTTTTTTTTTGCAAAATTTTCATTTTCCTGTGACATTAGCATGAACTACTTACAGAATTGAATGCGTCGTTCAGAATCCCCAGCTGCTAAATGGTGCACCAACGTGTATGAAAATGGGTGCAATTTATGCCTTATTAAGACACGATGTGTTGTTGTAAAGCATACTCCTAAACTTACAGCAGCCTCTCTCACTGAAGCATTAGGATACGCGGTAATGTATCTCAAAACGGTAGTGTTGAGATGATCGTCTTCGACCATTGGCTTCTTTTTCTGGGGCGTATATCTAAAAGACCCATGTGTTTTGCAATTTTCAAGCAAAGTTGTAACTGTTCGAAAATTAGGGCGATTCCGATGTGGATACCTCTGAATAAAGATTCTAATCGTTCTTCCAATAATTCCTACGCATTCGCCGTGTATCAGCAACAAGTCCAAAAAATCTTCGTTACTAAATGGCAATCGTGGCATTTTAAATTATTTATTAAAACTCGAACAGATCTAAATAATTGTCATTTATAATAAATTTGACAATTCAATAGCACATCCAACTGATTGAAGGTATCACACCACAGGCAGCAAAACAGATTGCAAAGCACACTATTAATTTACGGCGTATTTACTACATCATCTACAATAAAAGTAGAAAAAAAGCAGATAACACGAAAATCATTCAGTTTAAGTATAGGAACATGATATATCAGCAGATAGGTAATTCAATTCTGCATCGAATGAGAATATAAAAAAACCCGTTGCAATTTAAAAAATGACTCATTGACATTTTTTATTTTCTTAACAACCGTTACTCTCGGACCTCCCGTAGAAATAAATTTCAAAAATGTCTAATACTGAAAACATAGTCCAATATCATGTCTAACCGTTGTACAAGTTTCGCTTATCTGCCTTTTATGCTTCATGAAGTATTATTTTCGTTGCTAACGGCTGAAATTATTTTTTTCTTAATAATGGTAAGAGATAGGTACGCTAAACGGATAGTAGAAGACGTAAAATTTGATGCGGAAACCGAAAATAGAATCAAAATTGGGGCATTGTATTTAAAGTTTGCATAGACTTCCGGTATAAATGGAAGTGACACCGCCGTGAAAATATTTTCAGTAAGTAGATCATTATATATATATATATATATATATATATATATATATATATATATATATATATATATATACACCGTGTCCAAGATAAGGATGCCCACTATGGGGATCTCGGAAACGGTAAGAGATGGAAGGTCGGTTAAATGGAACAAAAGTTACAAATTTGAGAGGATGTATTTATGGTCTTTGCAGAACTCTAATATCTCTTTTAGTTTTTGAGATATTTGAAAAAAATTGAATTTTCTGATTTTCGTTTTTATTTTTTTCTGACCTTATTTGAAGAGCTATCAAGAAAATAAGAGCACATTTTCATTGCCACTTTCCTAGCTCTACTTAATCCTGTTATTCAATTTTTGATACAACGTTTCGTTTGTTAGTAACCATCATCAACTTTATTTTTTTAAATACACAAAAAAATTATTTTTGCCATATTTAAATTCTCTCCTTGATTCTGAATTCAACGATATATCACGCTTTATATTTTTGATACGTTTCGGATGAGAAAATTCATATTCAATGTAAAACATCGAAAACGTACAGTTAAAACTAATATTAGAAACATTGGAAAACTGTAAAATTATTATAAAATAATGTTTTCTCATTTTCTAATGCCTGTTGCGAATAAAATAATTCACAAGTATGTATAATATTATTAATTAGACAGTTAAAATACATCTTCCATCGTACTGATGCATTTGATAAAAATAAGTTGGCTTTGCATTTTGTTTACCTACCTGTCATAATTGATTGTTGTCCGTATTACGTTTGTTTGATGGTCTTTGTGTTTACCTAAAAACAATATGGTAGGAGTACATCTTTCAAATAATGAAAAATTCGATATACTGACGTGTTACATTTTGTGTCAACGTAATTGCTCTGAAGTAATGTATTTAATGTATTTAAACAAATATCCAGAAAGGCATCAATCTCAGAAGAGAACTTTTCGCACATTAGCAGTTAATCTAAAAGAATATGGTGCGTTCAAAAAACCTGTAAAATCTCGCAAAAAACCTTGCAATGAAGAAAAAGCCAATACTGTTTTATTAGCTGTAACGGAAAATCCAGAGGTTTCTACTAGGAAAATTGAAGAGGCAACTGGCATAGCCCATTCCACAGCTCATTATGTTCTAAAGAAGGAGAAAGTGCATCCATACAAATTTAGAATTTAGAAGGACTTCGCCCAGGTGACCCAGAAAGACGTAGAATATTTTGCGAGTGGTATACACGTCAATCTCAAGGCAATGAATATTTTCCGAATAAAATAATATGGTCCGATGAAAGTATGGTTAATAATAATGGTATTTTTAATCGTAGAAATGCTCATTATTCTGTACAAAACGGCCAAACACCAACACCGTTTCGGATTTAATATGTGGGCTGCTATATTCGGTACTCGAATTATAGGTCCTTTCATTTACCACGAGTCCTTAAATTCTGAACGTTACCAAATTTTACTCCAAAATGAATTAGAGATAGCTTTGAATGATTTGCCTTTTCAAGAAGTTGAAGGTTGTTTGTTTATGCAGGACGGTGCTCCAGCACATAATTCCAGAGTTGTCAGAGAATACCTGTCAGTTAGATTTCCACAAAGATGTATTGGCACTCATGCAAATGTACTGAGATCAGCCCGTTCTCCAGATATAACACCTTTGGATTTTTTTCTTTGGGGATACATAAAAATTACATTTATGGAAACGATATTGAAAACGAAGAAATTTTACAAAGATTAGTTCTCGAAGCGTTTGCTAGTATTACTCCTCAAATGCTGAAGAATGTTTTAGATGCTACAGTTAGAAGATGCTATTTATGTTTAGAGAATAACGGGAATGTTTTTGAACATCTTTTGTGAGTTTATTAACATTTAAAATAAATTTTTTATTTGTTTATCACTTAAAATTACAAAACATAGTTTTATAATAATTTTGCGGTTTTCTAATGTTTCTAGTATTAGTTTTAACTGTACGTTTTCGATGTTTTTCATTGAATATGAATTTTCTCATCCGAAACGTATCAAAAATATAAAGTGTGATATATCGTTGAATTCAGAATCAAGGAGAGAATTTAAATATCGCAAAAATAATTTTTCGTGTATTTAAAAAATAAAGTTGATGATGGTTGCTAACAAACGAAACGTTGTATCAAAAATTGAATAACAGCATTAAGTAGAGCTAGAAAAGTGGCAACGAAAATGTGCTCTTCTTTTCTTGGTAGCTCTTCAAATAAGGTCAGAAAAAATAAAACGAAAATCAGAAAATTCCATTTTTTCAAATATCTCAAAACTAAAAGAGATATTCGAGTTCTACAAAGAGCATAAATACATCCTCTCAAATGCGTAACTTTTGTTCCATTTAACCGACCTTCCATCTCTTACCGTTTCCGAGATCCCCATAGTGGGCATCCTTATCTTGGACACGGTGTATATATATATATATATATATATATATATATATATATATATATATATATATATCATTCTGCTCCTGGCAACTCGAATTGAACTGGCAGAACACGAAGACTTGAAAATGGCAGATGAGATTATGCCGAAACGTCGTCATTTCAACATCGGTTTTTTTAAGAACCATGGAGGAGAATCTACGCGACACTAAGCCCGGAAGAACATCAACTTCATATCCAGCACTCGCGGAAACCTGAAAATTAATATATATACAGGGTGTCCAGTTTAAGATGAAATGCATGGGAATATTGGAAACCGTTAGAGATACGAAGATGGTTAAATGGAGAAAAGTTGCGTCATTATATGCCCAAGAAGTAACCATGGTTACATGTCAAAAAATTCCTTCCATTTACTAGACACAGGGTGATAACTGAAAATATGCGTTTTCTAAAAATCGCTATATCTTGTTTCTTGCAAGAGATACATCCACGATTTTTGCAGGATGGGGGTAACAGGTAGCGAGGATTTCAAAAATGATTTTAAAAAAAATCTAGGCCTACTAGATTTTGAGATAATGCACGCAACTTTCGATTTTCTTATGGACGCCATATTGGAATTTTGCATTTTTGAATTCTTCATAAAAAATGCTTTTCAACTATATATCATATGTTTATAATCTGCCAATGAGAAAGTGTCAAATTACACAATTAAATTTATATCAAAGCAACCTTGACATATTATGTATTTTAATTAAATGAAAATTAATCTACAAATTAAACTAACTATTGAGAACAATATTATTGATTATTAACATAAATCATAATAATAAAAGTGACAAAAAACAACAAAAAATAAAATTAAATATTATACTGAATTTTACTATTAATTAATCAAATGCTCGAATAAACCTCCATTCTCCTGCAAACACCATCTGCATCGAGTTAGCACTGCATCACAAGAGTTCCTTATCATCTCCGGGGTAATTTTATTAACAGCTTCGATAACTGCATCACGTAATTCGTCCTCATTGTTATACGACTTTGAATAAACTTCGTTTTTTAAATAGCCCCACACAAAGAAATCAATGGGAGAGAGATCAGGAGCTCTGGCCGGCCATCTTATTGGTCCCTGGTTTCCTATCCATCCATTAGGATATTCCATATTTAGGAAATTTGTAATAATATGGGCACTATGTGCAGGAGCCCCATCCTGTTGGAAAATCATATTTCTTACTGTAGCAAGAGGGAGCTCCATTATCCTTTCCGCTATTTGAGTTTGCAACTGGTTTAGATAGGTAGCAGAGGTCAAGTTCTCGTGATAAAAAAAAGGGCCAATAATATGGGTACCAACAATACCTAACCAGACATTAAATCCCCACTTCACCTGTTGCCGCGTTTCACGGTATAAATGCGGATTTTGGTCCGACCAATAGTGGGTATTTTTCCTATTAAATAGGCCACAATTTGTGAATCTGCTCTCATCAGACCACAAAACATTCTTGGTAAAGTCTGGATTTTCATTACATCGTTGGATAAACCATTGACTAAATTCCATCCTTCTTACATGATCCCCTTCTCGCAGCCCTTGGACCGGTCTTTCACGATAAGGTTGGTATTTATTACGTTTCAATATTACTCCCGCTGTTGATCGGACAACTCCTACGTTGCTTTCAATTTCACGTAAGGATGAGCGGGCATTTTCAACTACAGCTTGTAATACAAGATTTTCATTGTTTTCGTTACTATTTCTGTTTCTCTTTACCTTAATGAAACTACCATGATTTATTAAATTGTCACGTATGCGGCTAAACATGCTTCTTCCTGGTTGGCGTCTCTCAGGATAATTATGAAAATACATCTCCGCAGCTCTGTCACTATTTCTCCTACAGAGAATGAAACATTCTAACATATCGTATTTTTCACTATTTGAAAACGAGTTCATTTTAGCTTATAACAGAACGTCAAATTAAATGACGTTTGTACAAACGTAACTAACTATGGTAATTCAATTGCTTATAAACATGTCAAAGGTGTCAGCGCCTACTATTCTCTTGCAATAATTGAATAGATGGTTGATTGGCAAAGGCCTAGTTTGATATAAATTTAATTGTGTAATTTGACACTTTCTCATTGGCAGATTATAAACATCTGATATATGGTTGAAAAGCATTTTTATGAAGAATTCAAAATGCGAGATGATAAGGAACTCTTGTGATGCAGTGCTAACTCGATGCAGATGGTGTTTGCAGGAGAATGAAGGTTTATTCGAGCATTTGATTAATTAATAGTAAAATTCAGTATAATATTAAATTTTATTTTTGTTGTTTTTGTCACTTTTATTATTATGATTTATGTTAATAATCAATAATATTGTTCTCAATAGTTAGTTTAATTTGTAGATTAATTTTCATTTAATTAAAATACATAATATGTCAAGGTTGCTTTGATATAAATTTAATTGTGTAATTTGACACTTTCTCATTGGCAGATTATAAACATATGATATATGGTTGAAAAGCATTTTTATGAAGAATTCAAAAATGCAAAAATCCAATATGGCGTCCATAAGAAAATCGAAAGTTGCGTGCATTATCTCAAAATCTAGTAGGCCTAGATTTTTTCAAAATCATTTTTGAAATCCTCGCTACCTGTTACCCCCATTCTGCAAAAATCTTGGATGTATCTCTTGCAAGAAACAAGATATAGCGATTTTTAGAAAACGCATATTTTCAGTTATCACCCTGTGTCTAGTAAATGGAAGGGATTTTTTGACATGTAACCATGGTTACTTCTTGGTCATATAATGAGGCAACTTTTTCTCCATTTAACCATCTTCGTATCTCTAACGGTTTCCAATATCCCCATGCATTTCATCTTAAACTGGACACCCTGTATATATATATATATATATATATATATATATATATATATATATATATATATATACATAAACGCTTTATGAATGTATTCTACATTTAAAGACTGGTGCTTTGATAAGAAGGTAAAAGGAATTACAGTAGCCATCTAGGATTTGATCTACTTTTTCAACGTTGAAGAGCACATTAAGTGTGGAAGAAAATATAAAACTTGGGAAACTTCCAAAATTGATTCCCTACTTAAAAAGTAGCAAAAATCTGGTACTTTGATAAAGGATGATATCGAATAATTTATAGCTGTAGCACACGATCAAAATTATTCCTTGAAGGTGAAGATTAGCTGAAGCACACGATCAAAATTATTGCTTGAAGGTGGTGATTTTCTTTAAGAACTACTATAGTGATAATTGGTTTGTTTGTTTGCAGACAGTTGTGATTTTGGGATGCTTGTCGCATGTAAGAACTAAAAAAAATGACAGTAGATAACGTGGACGACATGGGGTACATATTAATTGTCAAATTTGTTGATACCAAAACTCACAAGGATCGCACGTTTACGGTTTCAAGATCAGAATACATTGAAATATATAGAAAATACAGCGGTTTGCGATCATTACATAGTACATGCAATCGTCTTTTTCTGAAGTATACAAAAGACAAATGTATAAATCAGAACGTAGGAATAAATATATTTGGAGAAATATCCAGTCCTATTGCTGCATTTCTGAAGAAAAAGAACCCTAAAGACTACACAGGCTACTGCTTCTGAAGGTCTTCTACAACTATTCTAGCCAATGATGGTGGAAGACTTCTTCCGCAGCGGAAGAAGTGTAAATAACAAGATTGAAATAGCAAATAAGAAATTAAACCCGGCGCCCGCGTCCCCCATCGATGACATTGAAAGCATACACTCGGCAACGACATCGCAGAAACAAATTAGTGTAACAGCAATATCACCCAGTACGACGCTAATTAATAAGCGTTCCGATTGCCCTATCAATATCAATATTCATTATAAAATGGATAAATAATTTAATTATTTTTTGTTCAAATTCCAATGTATTATTATTTATTAATTAAAGGTCTTCAGGTATATTCGTTTATCATAATTTTTAAATAATAAAATATTATAAAGTTATGTGCTTAAAAAAATTTTTTAGTCATGTGCCGGGAGCACAAATTTACGCTCATTTATTGAAACGTGAATGTCAACATTTTGTGACAGTTGTAAAAAGATTATGGTCCATCTTGAATTAATTTAACTTGTTATAATGCATATGTAATAGTTTAATTACGTTCAATGGAAGGTAATCCAAGTATTTCCTCTAGAAGTCGTCACATCTTTATCCAATATTAACGGAAGTGAACAAAACTAAACTAAACTTTTGATTAAAAAACAAAAAAAAATTTTAGATTGGTATTCCAGCAGGATTACTTAATTTGAATGTGCTTAGAAATATGTAAGTGAATAGTTTACCTTATATGCGCCTAAATCTTCAACCAAACATGCTAATATAGCTTCTCGTCCCACAGCTGCTGTGACGTTGGTAATTGGTTCGCTGAATTTTGGATTTTCTGAAATAAACACAACAATTAATAATCAAAATTAAAAATACGTAGCTAGGCGTTTTTCCAATTTTTCGTCTTAGCGTATAGGCTGAGAAATTAATTTTTTGGTTTCTATTCAAAATTATCTATCTGAAAATAATTAACAGAATGTTTAAAGACAAAAACACTTCATTTTAAGTTTCAATCATGTTTTGCTGCTATGGTGAAGCACAGATCTTTAAAAAAACAATTCAAACA
Source organism: Vesta saturnalis (assembly GCA_036346205.1). NCBI lineage: Eukaryota > Metazoa > Arthropoda > Insecta > Coleoptera > Lampyridae > Vesta > Vesta saturnalis. The sequence goes on from JARFJB010002067.1 coordinate 201,676, forward strand.
TGAAAAAGTAATTTCGACAAACACACTTCATCTTAAGTTGCAATCATATTTTGCTGCTATGGTGAAGCTCAGATCTTACAAACAACAATTCAAACGAATTTACTTTTTTTTGTTCAAAAAGTACATAATAAATCAGTTATTTAAACTAATTCGTTTTTGAAATTAGTGCATTAAATGATAACGTAATACATTTTAAGTATTATTTATTTCTGTAACTTATACATTTAAATTTTGGTTTAGTACCTACTTGGTGACATTAAAATGAAGCAGTTCAATTAACATCATGTTTAATATCCTATACAATATGCTCCATTAAATTTCAAATTTGGTGATTTTATAGTGAAAATAATAGAATTAATTAGAATATTATGCTGGCTACTGATCACTTGCATATCTGCAACAAAATCAATACGTGCATGTTATTGTGTGCTCAAAGAAAATAGTGCATTCTCGTATAAGAAGCAAAATACAGGTTTTCCAAAGCGTGAAATCATAGTAAATCGAGCGTGATGAATCCAGTTTTTATTTAAATATGCTATATACTGCTTTACTGAACAACATGACTGAAATTTATTTAGTTAAATTCATGAAATTAGTCATGTTAATTATACCTGTATTATTAGAATCAATTTTGTAATATATCAAAACCCATTAAATAAATACCTTTTCCGATAAATACATTTACCAAAGCGTAAATTTAACAAAATTTCTGAAGACGGGTAAAAATACATTTACGTATGTAAAATAATTATCAACTAAACGTAAAATTTGCAAAGTACCAAAGAAGTAATTTACATGTAGTCCTTAAGATCTCCAAGCTATGTATCTCTTATTGGCATCGCCTTCAGTAAGGTATATAATTCTCTATACAGATTAATTTTCGACTGACAGAGGCTCGGGTAAAATACTGAATAGTAAACACATTGAAAACAAATTATTTGTAAAGCTTTGTAATAATTATTTAAAGTTAAGGAAGATGTTCCTATAACTAAATTAGATATACCGCAGAATAGGTATTTTAAAATTCGCAGGGGATTATATAATAACAGTATTTTACGTTGCTCTAATTAAATATTACTTAGGGAATTACGGTGTAAGCTTTATAATACAAAAAAATTAAATCAATATTTATTCGGGCACAGTGAATACTCTTAAAGTTCTTATTTTATTAATACTGTACCGTTCGCCTAATTAAATTGGGGATGTGTAAATCCGCAACGTATGCGAATGATTAGCTTACGTCTAATTAGAACATGTTGCTTATACCCGCTTTGTATTGTTAATGAGTAGTTTTCGTTCTAAAACAAATATGTAGCGGCGGTTTTACATTAAGTTTCAAAGCAACGTTAGGGGGTAATCGTTACTAAAGCATAAACGTATAAGAGCACTTTATACAGCAGCTTTACATTGAAAGTCCTGCACGGCTTTGTTCATACTCTAATCTATGATTTTCTCTGGTTTGCCCATAGCGAGTCATTAACACACTCCATTAAATTACTGCAACCAGGAAATGAACTGACATCGATATCAGGCCTCCCTTATAAGCATTTGTTACGTGGTCCCTATTTTTACTTGCAAACTGTTGAAACCCTTCTCTGTTTTTGACTAGCAATTTTATGGTTCAGTTCTACTTTAACATTCGTTTTTACATTTACGGTGTAACTTTATTAGAAAATGCGAGGGGAATAATATTTATGTGTTGAAATAGATATTTAAATTAAGCCTAATACATTTAGTCCATTGCGCCTTTTAGAATTTTTGGATCGATTTTAACCTAATGTAATTTATTGATTATTCTTATAGCAATACTATTTTAATAACTATTACCTAGCCAGGTTTTTTTCAGTTGAACTTGTTGAATTTTCCAATTTTTCCATTTGGAAATAAACATTTTAATAATACAGTTTAGTATAACTGGCGAGTTAAGAAGTACTGTATAGACTTTACGAATCAATTTGATGCACGTCAAAACTTTTTATTACTTCAGATTAAGGGAAATACTAAGCAAGTTTGACATTTTATTGAATTTTTCACGTCAAAAATAATTTTGGATTCATTAGATTGTAGTTTAGGCGAGACATTTCAATCAAAATGTACCAAGGAACTAGTGTTTTGCCGCTAAAATTTTCTTGAAAGATTTTTGCTATCGTAACCAACCAAAATCCCGAGCCGGAGGCTAGGGGTTCTGTTGAGTGATGTTACTCAATAGTGGTAGAATTTAATTGTTCCATAATGATATGCATAACGTGTTAAAATTTTATGCTTATATGAGATTTGGTCTACTTATTAGCTACATTTCAAAATAGAAGTATTTTTCGCCTGTAATTGCCTAGGGATTTTGTCATTACAACTATTATGTTATTGGTCGAAAATTGAAATTTTAGAAGACGCGGTTGACGAACTTTGAATTCGGGAAATACTCACTATAATTTTATCACCGTATACTAAAAGTTGTAGTTGCATTTTCATTTTTTTTCAAACTACGGGGTGTTAAAGTTTTGTTAACATAATCAGTTTTTTGTATCTTGTTACGTTCAAAAGTAGAATGGGCTCACTTGAGTCTAATCGGATGACGTTCCAGACCCCGCCCACTTGTATTTGATCGTGCGCACGTATACTGCCCTAGGCGATCTGATTGGATAGCCTAAGGACAGACCAAGCCCCCTGATTTCTAATTGGTGGAGTCCATTTCGCGGGCGTCGCTTGTTCTCGGGTCTTCGCTCCCTTGTCGGGTGAAAATAGAAGTTTGAAATAGTGCACAAGCACAAGCACAAGCACAAGCACAAGCACAATCACAAGCAAAAGCACAAACACAAAGAAGCACGCACACGCACACCCGTTAAACGAAACTAAATAATTTTAATTACAGTATGTATGTTCAAATATGCATATACATACGTAGGCACGTGCGTGCGTGCTTCCGTGCATGAGTTCATGCGTGTGAGTGTGGGTGTATCTCTGTGTGTGTGCGCGTGAATGCGTGCGTGCGTATGTGTGCGGATGTGGGTGTGGCTTTGCGTGTAAGTTCGCGTGCGTGTGTGCGCGTGTGCGGTTGTGGGTGCGTGGGTTGGTACGTATTTAAAATTTTGCTTTTTTTTCGTTTTGTTAGGGGCTGATTATATTTTGGGAGTAATCCAGTGGCGGTGAGGGCGTTCATTAGAGCAGTTATTTGTTTTTACCAAATATTTCTAAAACAGCTGGATATTTCAAAGATATAAACATTCCTATCTGTAGACCTTAAACGTCGATTAATTACGTTCTATGCAATTTTTGATACAATGAGTAATTTTATAAGAAAAAGTGTAGACATATTTTTTAAAGAAAATTTAATGGTACATAATTTTTTTATAAAGTTTCTTAACATAATTCAAAGGTAAGCCTAAAAATTAACTATACATGGACGAACATAGTTAAAATAAATTAGTAATATCTTATAGAAGCGGGCGGCGTTGGAATGTTTTTTAAGTTAATATGTATTTATATCTATTAATCTTTATCTGACATGAAGTTTAAGACGTCATTATAACGTAGATAATTGTTTTTGTTTTTACATTGCTTTGAGTATTTCCTAACAAAATATTTTGTGTAGCTACATGCATTATTACCTATCAACCTACATATACATATGTTGGTATAGAAGGTTACGCAATCTAATTTTGTGTGTGTGTGCGTATACAGGTGCGTGCGCGGGTGCGTCTGTGGGTGCGGTACGGGTGCGGGTGCGGATGGGGTGCGGTGTGGGTGCGTGTTCGGATGCGGATGCGGGTGTGTGTGCGTGCGCGTGTGCGTGTGTGCGTGGATGTGCGGATGTATGTTAATACTCACGATAACTTGAGAACCAAAACACGTACGTACTTAAAATCTTGTATTTAAGCTTGAATTCACTTCTTCTGGAGCTGATTAGATTTGAGAGAAATTCAGCAGCGGTTAGGAAAGGTTTCTGATATTTATGGAACAACTGTATATTTAAAAAAAAATAAACGAATATATAGATTAATTCATTTTTGATTCGAGGCGTAGTTTGGCGGCAAAAACATTCGTAAGGTAGAATGTAGGTGTTTGTTCAATTTTTTTCAATATATCAATGATAATTAATTATATAAGAAAATTTGCAGGCATATTTTTTAAAGAAAATTTAATTTTACATAATTTTTTGTTAATAAAGTTTTTTAATATGAAGTGAAATATATGTAAAAATTAAATAAAGGTGATTGAGAACGCTTAAATTGTATTATCGATATTTCTATAGAAGCTAGCGGCTTTAGAATTTTTAGCATCTAGATGTCTATTAACCTCTATCTAACATGAAGTTTTAAACGTTTTGCCTATTTTCGGCATGAACTTTTTATGTAAGATGTTGCATAATTATCCTAAAAAAACGTTATTAAAGTTATTTTATTTCTTATAATTTACATTTTGTAGGTTGGGAGGTCGTGTGTTGTTCCACACCAGATTTTTTTATAATTCGATTCTCTTCCATTACCATTTATTTTGGTTATCTACACATGAAAATGCCGATGATTCTGGATAACCTGAATATTAGTATTTTATAAGAACAATAAAGCAAATACTTTCATTAGATGACGAACATAACATCAAACGTGTGTTTGTAAATTATTCCTACCACATACAAAAAAGTGTACCTATTTAGAAGTATTATTTTTGTTTGAAAGTCAAACACATTTATATTGCCCACATAATGCATATTATTACATAGTCACCACAATACTGATTCAAACATACATTAAGGTAATATTCTCTAGGTGTGAATTAATTAGAGGCAAACAATTTTGTGTAAAATTAAACAAAATTTTAATATTTTATTTGGTATTGGTTAGGATTTATGCACGTAAATTTGCAATGTAATTATGAATAACACTTCAAGGGCAGGCAAACCCAAACAGAATTAAATAAAGAAATTCCTAAAACAATCTGTATGTACTATCAAAATAGCTATTTTGCATGATGTATTTATGATTTGTTCTTCAAGAAACTGTATTTAACATTCCAACTCATAGTGATATCGTATAATACTAAAAATAGGCTATAATACTTTAGATGTGGTAGTTATTGCGTGATGACCAGGTTTATACTTTCACAAGTAGTGGTTGTTGTACTTTAATGTTTATTGCAGAAATTTGAAATTGAAATGAGTATAATAACAGTACTTATATATAGGTACTCATACTCTGCTTTTATTTTATACATAGCAACCAAAGTATAGTCTCAAATATTATTCTAAGGATAGAAATAGCAAATATTAAAAACTACACACGACAGTTTAGGAACCGATTATGCTATTGTGATATTATACATTTAATTAATCTTGGTTTTTTAAAGCTTAAATGAAAATTTATACTGGTAAAATGGTAATAAAGCAGCGTAATAAAAAAATAAATGACATGGCTAAACCTATTCCTACGTAAATTATGACATTAATACTATAAAGTAAATTATTTTATAGAACGCTAACATTGTAATTTTTACGATAAAAAATCATTTAATGTGCCTCCACTATTCTTTCTTGCAAGAGATTAAATCTATAAACACGTGAAAATGATTTAGAGTTGCTTCGATATTTGTTATTACTTCTAGTTTGAGTTAATATTAATTTCAATTTTACAGTTATCGTTGTCGGAAGCATATTTTTGAAATAAATTATCTTCCTGTTCGGTAATCTACAAAGAATGTAAACAAACCCTCGCTAAATATGTGATTAATTACGAGAAGGTAAATCTTACAAGAATATTTTACCTAAAGCACCCATTGTTAACAAATACCTGGAACATAAAGTAAAATAGAGCCAGAAACAATTCTAATAATCAGTTAAGTTGAATTTTAGCTCTTGCCTCAAATCTGTGCCCATTTATCATTTTTCAAACAAAGTTATGTATAAATGGATTTTACTGATCCCAATGATGGCCACAGAAGCACACAATTCAAGTTTTGCAGATCTAAACCATAATATGTCGTTCTTTACCACGAACGTAATGCATTGGTACATATTCCTAACAAAATTGGTGCATGAAACACCATAAAACTATAAAATTATATTCTTGGTCATCCAGGCAATGGGTCTGGCTGTTTCTCAACGAAACTTGTATATTAACAGACTTTTTTAACGTTGGCACCAAAAACATGCAATTTCGTTCTTGTTCATAAACGTAATGCGTTTGACCTTTTGCCGAACGGTGTATGAGCAATGTTTTTCCACAAACGATAATCATTAATCTAAACAATAGTATATTGAGTATCAAGAACAGTAAGGGACGTTTACCGGTCGACGGCCATGTTCGGAGGATGAGCAATTTGGCCGGAGACCGGTACAACCCTTAATGTTCGTGATGCTCATACTGTTTTTTGCACGATTATACTAAATATACCATAATTGAAATTATTTAATTTCTACAAAATAAACAAAAAGTCAAAAGTGACGTTTTCAATAGAAATGTCCAAATTTTTTTGTTCTTATTGTTGTGAAATACAGTACCTATATATAATTCTGCGTTGGTAAGTAAAAGACGTCGGTAAGTAAAATCTTACCGACGAGTTGGGTCTCGCAACCAGTAAACATATCCTACTGTCTTGGAAACAGATATGGTAAATAAACGAAAAAGTTCAATCGTGCAAAAAATATAGTTTCTCCAATATGTGCCAAAAATGCACGCCTACAAAATATAACACAGGGATTTTATTTTTGTGCTTCAGTACGATCTGATTTCTATTTTTCTAAAACCTAGACTTTTTAAAATGTGATCATGAATGCTTCTTATATTAATGTAGGGTTAATAATTACTATATCTCGTTAAGGTTATAAACAGATGGAACTAAGTTAGTAAATCCAAATTTACTACAAAATCATCACATTTTACCACCAGTTTAGAATTCAATAGCGACTAATTAAAATGTGTGAGGCCAGAATTTACAAAGTTTAGAGGAAATCAGTGCTCATACTTCCACACGAATGGCTAGACATTGCAAACTCAATAAGTTAATACTGAATATTTCGACTTAATAAAGCAAATAGGCTTAAAGATAGGATAATTACAAATAATAACTGCAAAAATATGGAGATATTTTTTCTTAAAGCAGTACACTGCAATGAAACCAAGCAAAGGAAGATATGACAGATTCCTATCGTCACCCTTGAAATATATAGTAGGAGGTATTAAGGAGGTATAGAAGCCATCATTAAAGTTCCTTCAACCTGAATTGTCGCTTGTCTTTAAACATACATCCACTTAGTTTTGTCATACGCTTAGAAGCAATTGTGCATAAAGCATTTATACTCAATTATTAATTATTTCATAAAAATATCAACTGGCCCGGCAGACATCGTCCTGCCGTTACACATAAAAGGTTGGATTCAATTATAATGTAAGGAATGGTAATTGATGATATATTAGAAAACGTATCTATGACTGTCTACGCCAAATGATCAATGTACGTAACTAAAAAGGTTCGATGGTTTTCCAACATGTGAACGCGATAGAAAATAATAATAATACCAAATCACAAAGAGAAAATATATATGTTGTGCAAATTTGACCGGTCAAGTCGTTTAGAAGTTATGCGATGATCACACACAAACGCACCTATATATATATATATAAGATTACGCCTATACTGTTTTAATCAAAATTCTTATAACAGATTATTGTAGTCAACCACGAGGAGCAACTTGTAAAAATATTTTTGTATGTACAGGGTGTCCCATTTTCAAGTACAACACTAAACTTGTTTTTTTTTTAGTGGAACACTCTATATCTTTTTATATATTTGAATTCTCTGTTAAATGATGAGCAAATGATATAGGGTACTATGGGTCTACGACTAACGGTTCCTAAGTTGACATTTCTATGTAAAACAAAAATTAATCAGGCTTCTGTTCCGCCATCTTGAAAGATATCGCAGTCAAATTTTGGGATTTGTTTTTCCAATCTGTCTAGTTTTAACTTCTACATTCAGATTCTGCATTCTTTGCATATAGAGGATGATCAATTTTGCTCAATGTTATATTTCTCATTTTTTTTTGAATGGCGCACCCTGTATTTTATTACAGATTTGAATAGCATTTTTTAGGAGTTTTCAATAGATACTCAATTTTTACTATCTATTCCTAAGTGTTTTTGAATTATTTAGTGATAAAGTTGAAAATTGTAAACATTTATTATTTTTGTTGAATTTGTCACAATATAAAATGAATAAAGACAATATCATAATTCACAGAAAGACAAAAATGATACAAAGCTAATTGCTATAAAACCGTGAAGGTATAGGGTTATTGTGTAATAAACCTATAGCTTCACGGTTTTATGGCATTTTTGTTTTTCTTTGAATTATGATACTGTCTTTATCTATTTTATATTTGAAAAATTCAACAAAAATAAAAAAAATGTTTACAATTTTCAACTTTGTCACTAAATAATTCAAAAACGCTTTAGAGATAGATAGTAAAACGTGAGTATGTATTGAAATCCCGTAAAAATTGCTATTCAAATCTGTAATAAAGTACAGGGAGTGCCATTTAAAAAAAATGAGAAAAATAACATTAAGCAAAATGGACCACCCCGTATGTGCAAAGAAAAGAGTCTACAATCTGGATGTAGAAGCTAAATTGACTAATTTTTTTACTTATAAATGTGTATAACTTACAAACCGTTAGTCGTAGACCCATAGTACCTTATATCATTTTGCTCAGCATTTAACAGAGTATTCAAATATATAAAAATATATAGGGCGTTCCATTAAAAAAACACAATTTTAGTGTAGTACTCGAAAATGGGACCCTGTATATACAAAAATATTTTCACAAGATGATCCTCATTGTTGACTACAATAATCTGTTATAAGATTTTTTATTAAATGAACAGTATAGGCGTAATCTTCAACCCCCAAATCGTCGAGACATATATATATATATATATATATATATATATATATATATATATATATATATACGTGTCCATAAATTGCATAGCCAAAATTATAAGGACGATTACTTGCGAAAAAATAAGTAGATTTAACTAACCTAGCCTTAGTTCAAAAGTTGATAATAACGAAGCTAGAGGGTGTCACTGTTGAAAGAACAAATAACATTTTCTTTCATATCTTTCGACTGCTTTGAGCTAATTAAGGTGCGTTTTTCTGGGAAACCGGTGCTCTTAGCGATATCAAGAAGGTATCGTTTTTTAAGCAGAAAAGGTAGGGAAAATTATTATTCCATAATAAAGGGGCCTACAGTGTAGCACAAAAAAGTTGTAGCGGTTTAAGCATGTCATAATGGTGGCTTGTAACGCCCTCTACGAAATACACCTAAGTTAATAATAAATTTGAATTTCTCATCTCAAGAAACCCCCATATAAGAAATTTTATAAAAATAGCTCAAAGCAATCCAAAGATATGAAGGAAAATGTGATTCATTTATTCAACATTGATACCCTGTAGCTTCGTTATTATCAACTTTTGGACTAAGGCAGGTTTAGTTAAATAGGCTTATTTTCACGTAAGTAATCTTCATTATCCTTTTGGCTATGCAATTCAAGGACTTTATATATATATATATATATATATATATATATATATATATATATATATATATATATATATATATATATATATATATATTTATAGGTGGTAGGCATGTATACTCCATGCCAGCCGGGGAGGTACCACCACCCTTACCATGGGCTCCTTAATATTGGGTCTCCGATTTTCTGAGCTCGGTAAGGGCTGCCGGTTACCTTTTCCATCATTCTTAATCTATTCTCATCCTTATTCTTCCTTCTCGCCCTCACTGTCTTCCTATCGGATTAAAAGTCCCAAATGAAAAAATTAGATGGCTGTGGTTTCTAGGGTTATAAATTCCGGACGTAAAATCCTGCCCCATTCGGATGTCCGGGACGGCAGGGCCCAGTGACCTCGGTCATCGAAAGTATCAACTTTCTGATTCACTACTGCAACATCCGCGGTATCAGGTCTAATCTTAATGCTATTCACCAACATCTTGAACAATTACAACCTGATATATTGTTTCTATCTGAAACACAAGTCTCCTCTGAAAGCTCCGAGTCACCCGAGTTGCAATTTCCTCAATACCATCTTCACTCTAACTTTCGATATAAAGGAGGCGTATGTGCGTACATCAAGGACAGAATTGCTTGCAAGAGGGTTTCTTCCTTAGAAAATAAAAATTTTGACGTGATTTGGTTTAAACATTCTGGTCCTAATTTTGTGAAATCCTACTGCTGCATTTATAGGTCTCCTAATGACAGCAACTTTCAAGACTTCTTCCATTACCTTAGTATGAAAGTTGACTATCTCCTGTCTCAGTTTCCATCTTGCGATATCTCATTTGTAGGCGATTTCAATGTTCATAACTCTAGTTGGCTTCAATTTTCATCTACTACAAATCCCGCTGGTCATAGTGCAGAAACATTTGCTATTTCATGTGATCTCACACAAATGATTTCTGAACCCACAAGAATCCCTGATAACCCTAACCATACTCCACATCTTCTAGATCTCTTTCTTACATCAAACCCTCTTGTTTATAAAACTTCCGTTCTTTCGCTTTTAGGTCTTTCCGACCATTGTCTAATAAAAATAATTTCTACTGTACCTAATTCCACTGTTGTTCGCAAAACCGATAGAACCTTGTGGTGTTTTAAGTCAGCTCGATGGAGTGATTTACGGGATTTCTTTGCAACCTTTCCATGGCGTGAATATTGTTTTAAGTCGTCCTCTTCTTCGGACATCGCTCTTTCAGTATCTGAAGTCATCTTCATGGGAATGGAGTTATACATTCCGAAAAAACAGTACCGTGTAGGTCATTCACGTTCCCAACTCTGGTTCAATAAGGCTTGTTCTGATGCAATATCTTTAAAAAATAAATGTTACATTAAATGGAAATCTAATAAATCGGTTGACAGTCATGTAGAATACGTTGGTGCTAGAAATATCTGCAAAGGTGTCATCACTAAAACTAAAAAGTTGTTCGAACAACGAAAATGCAATGAACTAGCTACATCTACTTTAGGCAGTCGTAAATTTTGGTCTTTAGCAAAAGCCATTAGTAAAAACTTTCGAACATCTTCATTTCCCCCCCTGACATCTATTGGCGGATCGGTAGTTGCTGATTATGTAGACAAAGCCAACGTTTTTGTGGATTTGTTTGCATCAAACTCGTGTCTCAATGATTCTGAAAAAGATTCTACCCTAGTCAACTCTTCTTCATACGTTATGAAACCAATTCATTTTCGGTACAAGCTCTTGGAATCGATCATCAGTAGGCTTGATCTCAATAAGGCGACTAGCTCAGACGGTATCCCAGCTATTGTCTTAAAGAAATGTTCCCCCGAACTAGTACCAGTCCTATCTAAGCTCTATACGATCTCTATATCTTCTGGGGAATTCCCTTCATCATGGAAGTTAGCAAATGTTCAACCTATTCCCAAAAAAAAAGGTGATAAGACCGATCCCTCAAGTTACAGACCAATTGCCATCACTTCCATTTTGTCTAAAATCATGGAAAAGGCCATCAATCAGCAAACTGCTCACGTTCCTTGAAACTAGCAAACTCCTTAGTGACCACCAATATGGGTTTAGGCAAAGTCGTTCAACAGGCGATCTTCTTTCATATGTGACCCAAGTTTGGAACAATACAGTAGAGCAGTCCGGTGAAACAGTTGTAGTCGCTTTAGATATCTCAAAGGCATTTGACCAAGTTTGGAATAAGTGTTTATTTGCCAAACTCACCTCGTTTGGGTTAAATGATACGCTCATCAACTGGGTTTCTAGTTTCCTTGATTCTGCTGTACATAAACGACCTTATTTCTTCAACAACTAACCCCATCCATTGCTTTGCTGACGATAGCACTCTTCACTGTAGTTCATCTCAGTCTACTCATAGTGATAATCCACCTTCTATGTCAAATCAAGAAATTAAAGCTGAAATGGCAAATTCAATCAACAAAGACATTCAACGTATTCTCGAATGGGGAAGCAATAATCTAGTTAAATTTAATGCTAACAAAACTCAGTGTTGCCTTATGTCCGCCAAAAAAGGTCGATCATTTCCTGTTGTAAGTATGAATGGCTCAGTTCTTAAGTTTTCAGACTCTATTACTCCGTTGGGTATGACTGTATTTTCAAATCTCTCATGGGTTGACCATCTTCTGTCAGCTACCAAAACAGCTGCTCGTAAAATAGGCTTTTTGTACAGATCTAAGCAGTACTTTACCTCTCGACAACTCCTTCTGCTGTATAAGGCCCAAATTCGGCCTCATCTAGAATATAATTCTCACATTTGGGTTAGTGCTCCCCAATACGCTCTCGATATCGTTGATCGTATTCAAAAGAGAGCGATTAGGCTTATAAATGACCCGTCCTTAACTTCTCACCTACAGTCCCTTGAGCATAGAAGGATGGTTTCAGTTCTTTCTTTGTATTATCGTTATTATAACGGCTATTGTGCTGGTGAATTACATTCTTTGATACCATCTCCGGCTATCTTTGCGAGAAACACTCGGTTCGCTCATTCACATCATCAGTATGCAGTACAAATCTCCACTTGTCGTACCAAACGGGCGCAATCCACATTTTTCTACACGGCTTCTAAACTCTGGAATGATCTCCCTAGTTCCTGTTTTCCTCTCACTTATGATATGAGAAAATTTAAGGTAGCTGTTCATAGGCATCTATTGGCAATTCAATATCCCTCTATCCATCCTCCTAAGGGGTTCCTGAGTGCTTTAGCACGATAGGCCTTATTTAGCCTGTTCAGGTCCACAATCATAAAATATATATATATATATATATATATATATATATATATATATACATATATATATTAAATAATCATAAATTCAGCACGTATGTGTCGTTTTAGATTAACAAATGCATGCGAAGTAAAGTATCTGGTGTGGAAAAAGCATACCACTTTCCAACCTGTAAAGTAAAAGAAATATTAGTATAACTATGCATACCCTTTTTTAATACGTTCATAAGAAAAATACGTAACATTGTAAAAACAAAAAAACTAATTTATGCCAGATGGACGTTTAAAAAATAATTCCTGTTAGGCATCAAAAGATACATAGCTGCTAACTTAAAAAAAATTCCAAACACGCCCGTTTCTGTAGATTGCCGATAATGCAAATTAAGTATTTTCAATCATACTTAATTAATTTTTAAACTTTGCTTTATATTAAGAAACTTTATGAAGATAAGTTACGAAAAATAAAATTTTCTTTAAAAAATATGTCTACACATTTTCTTCTAAAATTAAACATTATTGAGATATTGAAAAAATTTCAGCTACTCTTAAATTCTATCTTATGAATTTTTGCCAAACTTATTATATACTATATATATTATATATATATATATATATATATATATATATATATATATATATATAGTGCTCTCAGAAGATGAATCAGGTTTTGACGCTTTTTAGCGAAAATTTTGAAATACCTTGTCTATCTGTTAATATATCATTTAATTATTTATCTTATTTTACTAAATACATAAAGAAAAAGTTTACCTCGAGTAGGATTTGAACCTACGACCTGTACTTTGCTAGAGTACCACGCTAACCAACTGCGCCATCGAGGTTCAAGCCCCAATCGACGCAAATTTTGCCTTTATGTATGTAGAACTGATTATAAATTCTAAATATAAGGAGTTTGCAGTCAAATTGCTTATGTTAATGGAATGTGAGCCTGCAATATCGCACTATTTGCAGTACGTATTTACAAGTTAAAATGTAGTGCGAATATAAACTCATAAAATATCTCGATGTTGTCACGTCAAGTTTTCTTTACTTTGTTAAATTCACCAGTATGAACTTATCATATTTGTTTTAAATTGCCTAACCTAATATATATGAGCAATTAGTCTGACGACACATACACTTTACAACTCTGATTACCACGTCATTGATTTAGTAAGTTTTAACCTATGACGTACAACGGCTGGTGGCTTGAATAGCTTATAGTTGCCGCTACTTTTGAACTTTGTAACCTAATAAAATTATAAATAAATCAATCAACTATTTGGTACAATGTTATTTTTTTTTAATAATATGCACATAAACTGTCATAATCCTTTCTCACATAGTTTACACATATGTACTAAATATTATTGAAAATATCCCTATTCTATATGAAGTAGGTACACAAATGACAAAAACTATATAGGTAAGTTCAACTCACATGTATTTAAATAAAATTATTTTGTTTAATTTCGAAACAGTAACTGCCTCACAGCCCATTTAAATTATAGGGAATTAGGGTTGTTATTCCAACCACCATAACTCCCAATACAACTAAAAAAAAGTTACCCTGCGAGAACTTATATGTTGAAAAAATACTGATGAGGTTCTTCAGATTTCTGAAGTAAATCTTTGGAAAGATTTAAGCAGCTCCCCATTGCCATAATAATGCCCAAAACCAAAGGTTTTTCGAAGACGTTGTAGAATTAGTATTTTATTTATTTTAACATTTTTTAGGTAGTCCGTCGTTTCAATAAAGATTTCTTCAAGATAGCTGATGGTCTATAGTCTACTGGGGACCTTAAATCCTTAACATAAAATTTAAAATGTCAAAAGCTCTATCTATAATTCTTATAAACTGTACCGTAGCTTCTGATCCTTGAAAGGTCGGTCGGTCGGTTGGTCGGTCGGTGGATCGGTGGGTGGGTGGCTGGGTAAGTGGGTGGGTGGGTGGGTGGATGGATGGGTGTGGGAGGTGTGAGTTGGTTTGGTGGGTGGATGGATGCGTGCGTGCATGTGTGGATGTGTGTATGATAGTATCCACGATAACTCCAGAACGACAACACTGACGTACTCCAAATTTCATATTAAGGATGTTTCATTTCTCCTGGAGCTGATTAGATTTTGGCAAAAATTCAGCGGAGAAGTGGGGTTGGTATTAGAACCAGTTATTTCTAAAACAGTTGTATGTTTCAAATATATACAAATTATGTTCTACGCAATGTTTTAATACGATGCGTAGTTTAGCGGCAAAAAGTCTCTAAGGTAGAATTTAAGTAGTAGCTCGAATTTTTTCAATATCTCAATAACGATTAATAAGAAAATACGTCGACGTATTTTTTAAACAAAATCTTATTTTATGTAACTTCTTATAAAGTTTCTTAATACAAGCTAAGCTTAAAAATTAATTAAATAGAATTGAAAATGCTTATTTTGTATTATCTGTAATTTATAGAAGCGGGCGACTTTTTTTTAAGTTAGCATTTATGTCTATTAACGCCTAACCGACATTAAGTTTTAAGCGTTCATTTTAAACGTCGTTCTGGCATAAATTATTGTTTTTCTATTTACAATGTTGCCTATTTTTCTTATGAACGTATTAAAAACGAGAATGTATAATTATCCTGAAAAATTCAAATTATATTTTCTTTATTTCCAGGTTGGGATGCTGAGTGTTGTTTCACACCAGATATTTTACTTTGCCTGTATATATATATATATATATATATATATATATATATATATATATATATATATATATATATATATATATATATATATATATATATATATATATATATATATAAGCATTACGGGCTACCGTCCAAATTCCCGTGTTCTTGAAACCATTCATAGAATGGTACTGTGTTGGCAAACTGCTGTCCCGGCATAAGCTTCTCCAAGGAGTTTATCAACTTGGTATTGAGAAACTATCAATCCCGGATTAGTCCTTAGCCATTTCTCATTAGCTTCAGTGTAATAGAGCTCCAGTGGCTTAAATACAGCCACATCGAGGGGTAGAAGCCGGTAGCTGGTATGCTTCGGAAGCTGTAACATAATCACTCCATTATTTAGTGCCAGCTCTATTGCCTCAAGATTTCTAGAGTGAGTACTGTGGCCGTCTAAAATAAGCAAAATCTTATTGGTCCTTTATTGATGCACCCGGTGTCAGATATCTCTACCATGCAGTCAGGAGGTGCTCCAACTCTAAGATCTGGATTAGATCTTTTTCACTTGAATGTTATCATCGGTGCAACAAACTGTCCCGCTGCACTGGCGCATACAACCATCGTGGTATTCACCCCACGTTCGCCGCTAGCAACCGAACCTACTTGGCGCTTGCCAAAATTTACCTGCACTTCTTGGCAGCACTTGAAAAGCCAGACGCGTCTACATTGAATGTTCTGGTTGCCTTAATGCAATGTTGGGATCCCTACGCAAAAATGCGTAAAACCGTTTTTTACCAGCCTGCTTTTTTTCTCTATTGAGATTATGTTTGACGTTATTTTGCTTCGCCAGTTAATCTCCAGGTTAAGAATATGCACTGACAACCTCTCCTGAAACTCCGGTAAAAAGCCGGTGGTTATTCTGAAGATTTTACGCTCTTGGTTAGCCTTTTTGAGTCCAAATGCCGTTTGAACGTCGCTTATAGGACACTGCACACGCGGCATATTTGATTTAAGCCATACTTTTTGCCTTTCTAAGCCTCTCAGGCTTTCACCATATGCGCTTAACTCCATTTATCATATTTTATGCCTTTTCTATTATTGGAAGACGTTCTTTTTAATGGCGATATTAATAGGGTAAAACTTATTTGTTTTATTGAAAATAACAGCGCTGGGTGACATTCCAACGTTTTCCACACTTACGAATTATTCATAAAAACTACATCGAAATAGAAAAATCACCAAACACGTCTTACGGAGGCAAAACGTGCATCAATGGCCGCTAATTCTCTTGTAATGACACCTTTGTAACAAGAGTCAAAGAGGATTTGAAAAATGTCGATACTATCGCGCTTATACATTCAAATATGGCCGTAGTCCAATTTAGGACGCGGTTCAATATAGGCAACCTTCCCCTACATATTATAAATAGCATCACGAATACCGCATGTATTTAATGTTACTGTGTTTGTAATTCTCTTAGAATAGCAACGATCTTTCTTTGACGACTTTAACTTCTCATTGTTTTTCTCTGCTTGAGAGATTCTGCTTATTGACCTAAAACTGACGTTTAGTGCAGCAGCAACACGCTACAACAAAATACTCTTACAGTAAAATTATTTATGTGTATTATCCAAATTGTACCTCTCGAATAGCATTTAAGGACAACAGAGGTCCGTTATTATCCCTTTCTTGCTCGAAATAGCTAATTAATGATGCCACGAGTTCTTTGCATCGACTATCCATTTGATTGGGCATTTTGGCAACCGAAGAATGAAAATACAAATTTCACTATTACAAATTGTTGACGACAAAAATCAATCAAATATGCCTGTCAGAATAATGTCACCCGTAACCTCAAAGTATCGATGAATCGATGAATAAGAGACGCCAAAATATCACCATCTCTGTCAATGACCAGGTTTACGTCGTTACTTGCTGGCCTGTTGATTAAAGTTTTATCACAAAATTTTACATTAATAGGCGTCTGAACCCAATAAAAACAAGCTTGTGCACATACATTATTTTATCTTAAAAGTATTATATTGATTATATTACCTTTAGAGTTGCTTTTTTTAAAAATTGTATTATGCAATTTGCGACGGAAACGTAGCCGCATAAGACATGGAAATGCGTCATTGATGACGTATGCGCCACTTTGGTTGTATTTAATTTGATCTGAAGGGCGAGGACGTTGCGACAGCAGAAAGGGCGCGGTAGTAGTTAGAAAGAGAGGAGGATACTTACGCTAGGAGGGATGCACTGCACACATTCCGCTGTGTTACGTTTTGGAGGTGAACGTTGCCTTTCCAGTTCCTGTATAGTTCACTGATAGCTTTCCAGCCTTATGATAATGACTTTTTACATCTAACAATTGTAACCACACCTTACTGGTTCCAACTTTGGTCAAACAGCGGAAACCTATTTAGACCTACACCTATATAGTTTAGCAATCATTGAATGCAGCTAAATATCTTTATATTGGTGTAAATATGGGCAAATCCGCATACTGCACCTTAAATTGTTACATTAAGATTAATAAAAATCCTTGGTTCTTTTAAAATTACACAAAAGTCACAATGACTTTATGAATGTATACAACTATAACATATTAAGTTATAAATTGCATAGAATGTGTAATGTATTTCGTTGCATTTCTATACATATAAAAACAGTTTACAATAATTGAACATTTTGTACGCTTTTCATAGATTTGAATAAAAATGAAAACTGTTTAATTTGTGATAAAACACTATGCTATATACGTATTTTCCGCACAACGTCTGCAGAATCTTTCAGAGAAAAAAATGTTTCAGTACATAAAAATAATTAAAGTTTGATAAGATCTAAAGCACACTGAGTGCCTTTTAGAATTTTTAATTTAATGTATACGATTGTAGGGTTTCTAAAATCAATTACAATCATCAAACAAACCTTTTCAATTTATATTTTAATTAATTATTACAATCATTTTTTTACTTTTCCATTTGCTACGCAATGATCAGAGCATTGAAATTGCGCGTAATTAAAAGTAGAAGTGGTGATATAAGAAATGTAAACATATACCTAACAATATCAACTTCGTTATGCATTACTCTTAAAAATAAACAAACCACAATGTGTAAACAAATTTACTAACTTATTTTGTATTTCTTATGATCATTATAGTCACAACTCTCATTATTTCAAAATTATATTAAATGAATGTACTGCTCAACATCAGGACATCTAATATTTTTCAGTTATGAAGAAATAAAATAATTTTCCTGTTTCGAAGCAACAAATTAATTCAATTAGCTCACATAAACTTAAAATAAGAAGCAATTACTACGCCAAAGAATTATGCTTGCACAACCGTAAACTTGGTGTTTTATATTTTAATTACGTGAAGAGTGTTGACAAAATTACTTTTTATTTCACCATTTATTATCCCTTTTTTAATAACTTAGACTCGTAAAGCCTAAATTATTGTGCACTACGCATGATTAAAGTAAACCGACTCATTTCTTTTATTTTGCACTAATTATATATCAACTTAAGGAGTATTTTTCCATTTTAACATTGATTTTAAGATATATACCAGTATGAACATAAAAAGTAAAAAATAAAATACCACATAAGTCGGAGTGCTTAATTTCCCTGGTTGTACGACCGCAACAATGCTGTAAATTTCCCATTAAATCTCGTAACATCGTATTAATGGTAGTAAAATGTATATTTACGTCGTATATAGAAGTGTACGGATACATCGTTATCGAAAGGGAAAGTACAAAACTAATATTACACATCAACTATATATCATTAGCTATTTATGAATACTAGAACACAACCAATTATTGCACATACACATGTCCATTTTATAGGACACAATTTAACCGTTGTTTAATTTGTTCAATTTCAGCTTAAAAATACTTTTAACAGCCAGTATGTAGAAATTGGATATTTTTTATTAAAGTATCTCAAATGAATTTTACACAAAGTAGACATCTCTATGTGCATTTAACTATAACTAACTCCCATTAGCATTTTTAGCGAAGTAAAACAAACTGTTATATTCCCGAAAAGAAAACACTTACTATTTACAAAAAAAAAGTATTTCATAGCGTACAGGTACATTATTTTTTAAGCGGTTGCAAAATTTCATAAAACTGATTTCGATACTATGAAATAAAAAAAACCTTTTTATTTTATTTACATAATTTGGTTTTAGTCGAGTAGAAATTTAACAAATTTGTATTTTCAAAACGTAAACTTATTCCAAGATTGAACTAATTTTCTAGATCTGGCCGATGGACTTCGGCACAACACTTTCTCGTATAAGGAAACTAACAGTTGCCCGCAGCAATTCCTAACTCCGTATAACTTGAAATATAAGACATACTTACCCACAAAATAATTTTTTTCTTGTTCACCCTGTATTTTGCTAATCACTGTATTACATATTTGGATATCATGACAAATTAACTTTAAAATAATTTAGATTTGTTTTTGAAACTTTGATATAAAATATTAAAAAAAAAATTAAAACAATTTTTTTTTGTTTTCGGCAAAACCGGAAGCGCTAAAAATAATCCAATATATCAGTTTAGTTGCTATGTATGTCTACTATGTAATCCCTATATTTAAAGATTTCATTTTTATTAGAAACATACTTCACAAAAATACTTTACGTATTTCGATAGCATGAGAAATTAGCCTTAAGATACTTTAGATTTGTTTTTGAAACTTTATAATGATGTGGTGGTTTTAAAAACACCAGGTGTAGATAATTTAATAAATAAACAATGGTGTAAATAAATGGGTTGTAATGTTCTCAAAACAAATCGTTAATCTAACCAGAGATCCAAAACACTCAATAAAGATAATGTCGTCCCAGTCGGTTGATTAAAGTAGCCGGTTCAATCTTTTGATTTGCTTAATTACCACAAATTTCTGCTTGGTTATTTCCACTTAATAATAAATATAGTAACTGTAATGTAACAATAATAAAAATTATCTCGGACGCCAAGTTATTTTTTGATTATGCTCAGAATAACTAAACCGAGTATACAATAAAAAATTCACCACAATATCAAAATAAAAAAATATACAAACTATGTATATTAAATATTTGAATTTAGAATTATATAAAATACATTTTAAAAACTAGTTGTAATAGCCTTAAATTACTAAATTATGGATATAAATACCTGTTCGAAACTTTATTGTACACAATTTTTTAATAGCATCTGGTATCTAAACAAATACGGAAATGTAAATAAAAGGTCATGTAATATTTGCACCAATATTGCGCAATATTTCGTAATAACAATGCTGTACGTTGTAAACTATACCAAAGTTGAATTTTACTTCTTATAAATTTATCTTCATGAAATTTTGAATAATCCAATGTTTATTGCATTCTCTCGAAAGTTCAAATAAAAGTTGTGATCTAAGTTTAGATCGATATTAAATGCATAATTGCAATCATAAGCGTCGAAAATACGAAAAGTGGTAAAAATGTAAAAGTTCTAAAAGTGTAAAAGTAAAAGTTCCTGCAAAGAGCACATGTTTTAAATTTTAATATTAAAGCTACCTTACCATTAAATCAATGGCACTTTTCACAAAGTTTAGGTGGAAACCCAAAAATGGCTTCCTAAAAAACATAAGGTTCATCAAGAAATGAAGAAAAGGACGCTTAGGATGTCAGACGATATAGCGGTGCGCAAAAAAACTTGCGCAAATAATAAGTGCAGAAAAAATAATTGCCGATACGGAAGCATAAACCCCTAAAGAGATATGCAAATTAAGTTGCCTACCACATACTTATAAAACATTAATAATTAAAAACTCGTTTTCTTATATTTTACAACTAAATGAACGAAGAACGTAAAAGATTCGTTACAACTTTGATATAAAATATAAAAAATAAATATAATAATTTTTTTTGTTTTCGGCAAAACCGGAAGCGCTAAAAATAATTCAATATAGCAGTTTAGTTGCTATTTATGTCTACTATGTCATCCCTTCATTTCAAGATTTCATTTTTATTAGAAACATACTTTAGAAAAATACTTTACGCATTTGGATAGCGTGAGAAATTAGCCTAAAGATACTTTAGATTCGTTTTTGAAACTTAAAAAATTAAAAATTTAAAAATTATTTGTTTTTTTCTTTTCGGAAAAACGGAAGCGCTAAAAATATTTCAATGTAGCAGTTTAGCAGCTATATATGTCTACTATATAATCTCTTCATTCAAAGATTTCATTTTTATCAGAAGCATAGTTATGAGAGATTGAAATTTTCAAATTTGAAAATTAAAAACGCCATGTCTAGTACCACGCTAGCGACGTGGGTGTTTCTTAAAATCCCACCAGGTTAGTGATTACAGAGTTCTGTGGTCAACCTTAACCAAAGAGGGAAAAGTTTTCATTTTCTCGACGACCTTAAAGCATTTTGGGTTAATGGTTGTTTTGTTTACTGCTAATTGTACTTTTATTCTCTAGAATTTCCTTTAAATTAAACCATTCTCATTTAATATAATTTTGTAATCGGATATCGCCTGTTTTTTAAAGTGGTTAAATTAAAGTAAATCGACTTGAAAGTGTAAGTATCTATGACTACCTGCTTTTAGGTTTGACTGCTACATTTTGTGTTTTAATATCTTAGATCCCTTTGCTGACAGTGATGTGCAAGGGCTAATCGTCCACATTAAGAATCCAACAAGGAAATGGTGGTAAGACTTTAAATGCTGTTCTGGGCCTTTCATCAAGCGGAGGAGGCCCAGTGTTAAGCGAGGTTACAATAAATTTCAAATGGCATCAAATTTCGCGTGGTAGCAGACATAGCGTATAGAAAAACGTCTTGGTTAACTTTAGAAGTTGGGAAATCATTTTCTTCGTATCAAGTATTTTTCTTCAGGAGTATGAACAACTTGTGAAGGAAAATCATTGGACAAGGTCATCACGAACGGTTGAGAGTGCTGTTGCTATTAAAAAGAATTTAAACTCTGATATTAAACATTATGAGGGCGTATTATTTTGTATTCAAGGTGGAAAAAAATATCATAGCCGCGTAAAAGGTATAAAGAAAATCAGGTTTGTGTACAACAGCTGTACCTGCACTTTACTTGAATTTGCAACAAACCTACTTTATCTTTTGCTTTAAGTCATTCTTATAATACTAATTCATTGGAGAATTGAACATTTGAGTTCGTTAGGTTGTTCAAAAACGGCAATCGCAACCTCTACAAAATTGTAAAATATTAAACATTAAATCAGCTCCCATTTGTTGCAATTGCAGTTTTTGCTACTTTGGGACATGATCGGGATGGTCTTAGGTTCACTTTTATATCGCTATATTTTGATTTTAGTTCTAAACATGTGGATAACCTATTGACACAATACTTTGAGCAAGTGAAAAGTGAAAAGTTTTAAGGAAAATCATAAATACCATGATATTTATCCAGGATATGCAATATTACCTAATTTTATTTTGATTCGTATATTTATACTGTTTACGGTTTTCAGAACGTTTTTGATCAATTACCTGAGAATAGGAAACTATATCAAAATGAAAGGAATTATATACAAAATCTGGTACCTCGTTAAAACAGCCCCGGACAAAACAACCCCCACAAAACAGTCCCGTCAAAACAGCCTTCGACAAAACAGCCTACGATAGATTCAGTTTTAATGGTGTTTGGGTTATACAACACATAACTATTTGACGTGTAAAACGTAAAGGTTGATATAAAATCTATATAAAATAGAAAAAATACTATTCTCAGGTGGCAAACTGTACATTATCAAATTATTTCTGTCCACATAAGTTTTTATTTAACTTTAAATTTAATTTAACAATTGCAACAATACAAATAATCTAAACGTAATAATAATTATATTTCTAACAATCTGACATTATAAATTGATTTTACATTTTATAATCATTATTAATTATTGTGTTAACCTTTGACAAATATAGTTCGTAGAATTTTGTTTGTAGATGTACATTATAATAAAATTTTATACTTACACGTATTTTTATTTTTATTTCGTGTGTAAATAAATAAAAAAAAAACGGTTTTGTTGAAAACAGCAATAAAAAATAAAGAAAATAAAAATTAGCAAAAAATTCATGAAATAAAAAACAATAAAACAATTGAAACAAAAGTTAAAAAAAGAACAAAAATAATATAACCTTTTAAAGACAAAAAATAATTAAAAAGAAAAAAAGGAAGATCAAAAAACAAAAAAAATTCAATAATTATCGCCAACTCTGGTATCGCCAACAGTATAAATATAATAATCATAAATTCAATAAATATGTATTGTATCTATTTTGACTTGGGCTGTTTTGTCGGCGGGCTGTTTTGAATGGGGCTATTTTGTCGGGTCACCACAAAATCTGTTGCTCTTGGAAGCAATAAGCAAAAAATTCAAAATAAAATTTTCACGATACTGGAATAACTGTTATTTTAAAATACCCTTCAAAAATTCAACAATCAGTGAGAATAGCAGTAGATGCAGAACTCCAAAAATCTATGCAATATATTCAAGAAAAATATTGCAAGTCCTTTTCATTTTTTAGATGAAGGATAGTTTATTTTTTAGGGGATAGTGTGTCACTGTATGGACGGGTAACACACTTTGACCGCCGCATATT
Organism: Vesta saturnalis; assembly: GCA_036346205.1. Taxonomy (NCBI): domain Eukaryota; kingdom Metazoa; phylum Arthropoda; class Insecta; order Coleoptera; family Lampyridae; genus Vesta; species Vesta saturnalis. The sequence goes on from JARFJB010002067.1 coordinate 225,760, forward strand.
TTAAACTGCCCATTTATAAACGCCAATACATATTGTGCAGCAGCATATTTTATAAAACTAGCTATTGAACACACCAAATGTACATAAAAATTATAATATAATTTTCCATTGGTTATTTAAGTTTCTCTTTTATAGATGCCAGTGTGAGTGTACTGTTAAATGATGACGACGTTTCTCAAGGCCTGTTCTTTCAAACACCTACAATGAAAAATCATTCACAACATGGCCTGAATTTCTTGCATTTGATGGTAAAACAAATCACTGAAGAATGATTGCAATATATATATATATATATATATATATATATATATATATATATATATATATATATATATATATATATATATGTATCTTTCTGGTAGAGGATTTTAATGGGCAAAGTAGGATAGTCGGTACAGGAATGATTTCAGTTGAAAACAAGGAAACTGTGTCCCGGCGTATGCAAGGATTTAAAAAAGAAAATCCAAATTGGGTACGGATGCAATGCATCATGACTGATAAGGATGTGTGAACTGACGTTTTAAAACATCATTTTCCTAACTCACCTACCTACATTTGCACGTTTCACACTATGAACACTTTTCGACAAGAGATTAGTATGAAGAAATTAAAAATTAGTCAAATCATCCTCTTTTTAGAGTTTCTACCAATATTGATTTATAGTCAAAGCGATGAAGAATATAATACCACATATGAAGATTTTATTACATCGATCGACATACCTGATTCAGTAAAAACTTGTTATAAGAAAAATTGGCATTCAATGAAGAATGAATGGCATCCTTAAGTGGAATCGCAATTGTAATAACAAAACTAATAATAATTAATAACAAAATAAAAGAATTCCTAAACAGACAGCTCGCTATTTGAATTTTTCAAGAAGTTTTTTCTTTTCTTAGAGTCACATGATTTGAAAAAAATCCAAACTTCAACTATGCTCAAGAGACCAACAAAGCGCTGAGTATAAATTTTTAAATCTTTTAACCAACTATGCAGTTACTTACGTTTTACGTCAAATAGAAGTTCTCGGCAATGTAAAAATTAAATTAAATTAAATAACAGTAAATACCACATAGATGCAATGCAAGGGAATACTGTTATTTCATACAAACATTACGAATGTAGGGATTTTAAATCCATGCGATTGCCATGTCACCATATTTTTAAGGTAAGGAACTACTTGAATATGAATTTATTTGATGAAGTGTTGTTCCATTAGAGATAGATAAAAAATAATCTACATCGTTTGCTAAAAGTCTAGATGATGGCTTTGCTACAGATTTTTCTGTCCATTTGTTCAAGACAAGTGACAAAAGGAACGGTGCCACTATGTAATTCTTTAGTAAATTTAGTAAGCTACTCTTAGGAGCTTATTATGATTACAGAACTGCAATGTTAGAAAAGATTGGAAGCATTTGGAAGAAAGGAAATGAGGTGACTGTTGAAGAAGTTGGGTATCAACAAGACCAAGAAAATGATAACAATTTTAGCGAAATTGTAATTGAAGTAGGCGAAGATCATAAAATTCTCAATATCAGTGATAATTAAATTGACAAAGGCGCCTATAATATTGATAGTGACCCTACTACCACTGACATTCCGATTGTGGTTAGTAATCCAAGTGAGCAGTGTATATTAACTCATACAAAAATGCCACCTAAAGTGAAAAACGTGGTCGTCCGCGCGGAGTTGAGATGACAGTTATAGGACTGAAGAAAAAGGAATTAAAGGATTTACAAAAATTTCCTTAATTAAAGTAATGTCATGTATTGAGTCTATTATATTTTGCTGTAGGTATAATAGTATACACTTATGTAACTGATATTTAATTAGAGCTGTAGAGAGGATGCATTTCTTTTTTGTTCACATTACTAGTTGTATATATTTTTTGGTCTTGTAAATAGCGATTTTGGTAGATAGAAGGGAGAAATGTCCAAATATAAAACGAGAGCTTGGGAATGTCGCTTTACACATTAACCGCCACTGTATGTAAATTAGAGAGTACGCTGCAGAAATCGTTTTGTCTGCTAGAGTAGGAGCGTATGATACGAATTGCACTATCATTTGGATATATGTCAGGACACGAGGAGCCCACATTGAACATTTGTTTTGATATGCTCACAAACTGGAATATTTTCCCTTCCTAATGATATTCCATTAGAGTGTGATACCTGCAAGGCTTTATGAAATATATATTTTTAGAACCTGAAGATTGTTTTGCAGTAACCCTTTATTATAGACTTCTTCTCCGTTCCAAAGGAAGGTTGAGGCACTGGATTTTGTTCATTTCATTAAATCAGCACTCTGTATTAGCCTAATCTATAAAACCGAAGAGTTTTAGTGTTTTAGACTCAGTTTAACATGATACTTGTATTATGAGAATGATTTAGGCATGTGGCATGTTTATTATTACCTTCCAACCTACACACACATATGTAGGTATATAAGGTTATGCAAACGACTTTTTTTCACTATCGCTAAATCGATGTATTATCTCATATTAAAATTTTTGGCCAAGCTCCGCCAACATAGGCCATCATGTACAGATGTCTGTATGAGTGTGTGTGTGTGTTTCAGTGTGTCTGTATGTCTGAGTGTCTGTGTGTCTCTCTGTATGTGTGTCTGTGAGTCTGTGTGTCTGGTTGTTTGTGTGAGTTTGTGAGTCTGTGTATCTGTGAGTTTGTGTGTGTGTGTGTGTGTGTGTGTCTGTGTGTCTGTGTGTCTGTGTGTCTGTGTGTCTGTGTGTCTGTGTGTCTGTGTCTGTGTCTGTGTGTCTGTGTGTCTGTGTGTCTGTGTGTCTGTGTGTCTGTGTGTCTGTGTGTCTGTGTGTCTGTGTGTCTGTGTGTCTGTGTGTCTGTGTGTCTGTGTATCTGTGTGTCTGTGTGTCTGTGTGCCTGTATGTCTGTGTGTCTGTGTGTCTGTGTGTCTGTGTGTCTGTGTGTCTGTGTGTTGTGTGTCTCTGTGTGTCTGTGTGTCTGCGTGTCTGTGTGTCTGTGTGTCGTGTGTCGTGTGTGTGTCTATGTATCTGTGTGTCAGTGTCCGTGTGTCCGTGTGTCTGTGTGTCTGGGTGTCTGTGTGTCTGTGTGTCTGTGTGTCTGTGTGTCTGTGTGACTGTGTGTCTGTGTGTCTGTGTGTCTGTGTGTCTGTGTGTCTGTGTGTCTGTGTGTCTGTGTGTCTGTGTGTCAGTGTGTCCGTGTGTCCGTGTGTCTGTGTGTCTGTGTCTGTGTCTGTGTGTTTGTGGGTCTGTGTGTCTGTGTGTCTGTGTGTCTGTGTGTCTGTGTGTCTGTGTGTCTGTGTGACTGCGTGTCTGTGTGTCAGTGTGTCTGTGTCTGTGTGTCTGTGTGTCTTTGTGTCTGTGTGTCCGTGTGTCTGTGTGTATGTGTGTGTGTGTGTCTGTGTGTGTGTGTGTGTGTGTGTGCCTGTGTGCCTGTGTGTCTGTGTGCCTGTGTCTGTGTGTCTGTGTGTCTGTGTGTCTGTGTGTATGTGTGTCTGTGTGTCTCTGTGTCTGTGTGTCTGTGTGTCAGTGTGTCTGTATGTCTGTGTGTCTGTGTGTCTGTGTGTCTGTCGTGTCTGTGCTGTCTGTCGTGTCTGTGTGTCTGTGTGTCTGTGTGTCTGTGTGTCGTGTCGTCTGTGTGTCTGTCGTGTCTGTGTGTGTCGTGTGTCGTCTGTGTGTCTGTGTCTTCTGTGTGTCTGTGTCCGTGTGTTTGTGTGTCTGTGTGTCTGTGTGTCTGTGTGTCTGTGTGTCGGAGTCTTTGTGTCTGTCGTGTCGTGTGTGTGTGTCTGTGTGTGTGTGTCTTGTGTCTGTGTGTGTGTCGTGTCGTCGTGTGTGTGTGTCTTGTGTCTGTGTGTCTGTCGTGTCGTTGTGTCCGTGTGTGTCCGTGTGTGTGTCTGTGTCTGTGTGTCTATGTGTCGTTGTGTCGTGTCGACTGGTGTCTGTGTGTCTGTGTGTCTGAGTGTCTGTGTGTCTGTCTGCCTGTGTCTCCGTCTCCGTCTCGTCTCCGTCTCGGTCTCGTCTCGTCTCGTCTCCGTCTCCGTCTCCGTCGTCGTCTCCGTCTCCGTCGCCGTCTCGTCTCGTCTCCGTCTCCGTCTCCGGTCTCCGTCTCCGTCTCCGTCTTCCGTCTCCGTCGTCGTCCCGTCTCCGTCCCGTCCCGTGCCTGTCCCTGTCGTCCCGTCCGTCTCGTCCGTCGCCGTGCGTCGTCTCGTCGTCCGTCTCCGTCCCGTCTGTCGTCCCGTCCCGTCCCGTCCCGTCCCGTCCCGTCCGTCCGTCCCGTCCCTGTCCTCCGTCCGTCTCCGTCTCCGTCTCCGTCTCCGTCCTGTCTCCGTCTCCGTCTCCGTCTCCGTCTGTCCGTCTCCGTCTCCGTCTCCGTCTGTCCGTCTCCGTCTCCGTCTCCGTCTCGTGTCCTCGTCGTGTCTCGCTCGTCTCGTCTCGTCGTCGTCCTGTCCGTGTCCGTGTCCGTGTCGTGTCCGTGTCCGTGTCCGTGTCCGTGTCGTGTCCGTGTCCGTGTCCGTGTCCGTGTCCGTGTCCGTGTCCGTGTCCGAGTCCGTGTCCGTGTCCGTGCCCGTGTCTGTGTCCGTGTCCGTATCCGAATGCGTGTCCGTATCCGAATGCGTGTCTGTGTCCGTGTCCGTGTCTCTGTGTTTGAGCGTGTGAGCGTGCATGAGTAGGTGGTGCGTGTATGCGTGCGCGCATGTGTGTCTTTGCGTGTGGATGTATGTAGTATCCACGATACCTCGAAAACGAAAATACCTACATTCTTAAAATTTTGTACTTAAAATTGCTTAGAGCAGGAGAAATCTTTGGAGGGGGTTTTATTATGGGCAGTTTTTGGTTTATATAAAATATTTGTAAAAGAGCTGCATATTTCAAGGTATAAACATACCTGGATATAGACCTTAAACATATAGATTAATTATGTTCTATGCAGTTTATTGATATGACGTGTAATTTAGCGGCAAAAAATTTCCTAATTCAGAATTTATGTGTTAGCTCATTTTTTGTCCTTACCTGAATAACAATTAATTTTATTTGAAAAAGTGTGAACTTATTTTTTAAAAGAAAATTAAATTTTACATATATTTGTTTTATTAAGTTTTTTAATGTGAAGCGAAATAAATATAAAAATCAAATAAATATGATTGAAAATATTGAAGCTGTAGTATGTATATTCTTATAGAATCGTGCGGCTTTGTAATTTTTTTACGTTATATGTATCTATGTCTGTTAATCTCTGAGGAAATTTTAAACGTCATTGTGACGTAGATTACTGCTTTTGTTTTTACATTGTTGCCTGTTTTCATTATGATCGTATAAAAAAGAGATTGCGCAGTTATCATAAAAAATTGAAATTAAAATTATTTCATTTCATTTAATTTAGGTAAGCATCTAGACGTCTAGTCTGTCATGAAATTTTAAACGTCTTTTCGACATGGATTATTGTTTTTGCGTTTACAATGTTGCATACTTTCGTAATGAACTTCTTATAAAAGGTTGCATAGTCGTCCTTAAAAAAATGTTATTAAAATTGTTTCATTTCTTTTAGTTTCGATTTTGTGGGTTGGAAGGTCGTGTTGTGTTCCACACCAAATATTTGTTTTAAATACATCATTCTACATTAATATTTGATAGTGCACCTTACTGTAATTTTTGTTTCAGGGTAGAATTAATGTGTTAAAGACATGTAAGACATAAAATCAAGAAAAATTCCGTTTCACTTTTGCAGTGTATGTAGTTTTATGATGTAATTATATAAATCAGCTCGTACTTACATTGTTTGTATGTGTACACGGAAATTTTGGGTAGTAACACTCCATATTTTTTTTGCATTCGTTTAATTTAGTTAATTATTGCAGCTAAATACAAACATGATTAGATTCAGGTACATAGTGGATGACTATCCAATGTAGAAATCGTTGATCTGAGAGAGTATCATACCTTTCCTTGTGACTGTCATATGATTATTTTTATTTTCAAAACTTAAATTAGTGTATACTGCAAGAAATTAACTAAGTTGTTTAATTTATTTGAGTAAGTTTGAAACGGTTAATTATTTTATTACTATCAGTCTCCCAGTTGAATTAATACTAATAGATTGATTTAACTAAGTAAACTTTTAGGCTTTATCTGTAGCGCCTGAAATTTTAGTTAGCTTCAGACCTTAAGTTTTGTATTACTATGTATTTATATATAGCATCGTATGTTTTTGTGCGTAGTAACACACGAGGAGTATAAGATGCTTTAAAGGAAATATTTTATGGCTCCTAGGGTTTTGCGTAAATATGAAATCAAATTAACAAGAAGAGGTGACATTATTGAACTAAAACTGGATCTAGTAGCAGTATGGTAGGAAATGTAATTAAACCCGTAATTAAAGTTCCGGGATACATGATGACAGTGCAGGTAACTCTAATAGACTCATGGTAGAAATGTCCCCATAGCTATTATTACCCTTATTAATTTTAATTTCAAAACAACATACCTTTAGATGCTATTAAGTAAAGTATGTTCTATAAAAATCATCATCCACATTGCCAAGATACAATACAAAATTCAATGTAAAACAAGTTTTTCATTTTCTTTAAAAGTTGTTAGTTAGTTTTGTATGTTTAATAAACTCCTCTGAAAACTTGTCTTCTTCTTTCACCAACATAAGCTATTTATCATTATCATTCTTCGGATTTTCGAAACTACGCCCTCAGAGATTTAACTAATTGATTGAATACACTGGAAATCTCCTGACGCCGCTCTGCGATGCTCTATCGTCAAGCCAAACATAAGAAAATTCTAAGTTTAAGACATAAGTGATTTAATTCATTAAAACTAATAAATTGGTTTATTTATCATTATTCTAAAATTTATAACGTACGTACGTAAAATTTTACATGTGAAAATGAAACCCTTTAATACACATAATGCGTATAACTAGAATTACACAAATTACTTATTGCATAAAACTATATTTAACGTTTTTCATCTTGTAGCATCACAAAATATAAACAAATGCTCATTAACATTACAATATCACTTTTTCAATTTGCAGTTCTACAGTATCATTATCTAAATCACTTCACCTCAAAAGAAGTTCGGTTATTAGAATATTATAAGCTTTTAGGTATATTATCAGGTTTTATACATGAAATACCCACATGCAAGAAAGAATTAGTACCTGCTCATATTTATTAACTGCATGTTCTTGATGAAAATGAATCCAATTCAATATGCACGATTTACGTCCTTTACACATTAAATGTAAATAATTTGCATAGTGAGGTTTACATCAACATCATGTACCTATATCATCTATCACCTACAGCGTGCCCAAATGTACTACCCGTATGAATGTAGTTAAAATATATTCAAATTTGAATGGAGGGCAAGGGAAAAAACAAATCGAGTTTGATAAGAAATAGTTCATTTAGTGGTAGATTCGGGGCAATTATATACCCTTTACTTCTGTATAAAGTTCATTCGTTTAACTTATCCCGATGACATCATGTATGCATTAAATCACGAAATGACAGTCAATTTAAAGCAAAAATATGAGCACTGACACCAACCTTCCTATATTTGCTTATTTGTTGATTGAGGTTACGTACGCGCGCCGGTTTGTTTATTTATTATTCGTTTTTCATTGCTTCTTGAGTTAATATTTAAAAGATCGGTTCCTTTCAGAACCACATTACTGTCTAGTGTTCATTTAAGGTAAAAATTAATTCGTTTTTACAGAAAGAGATAACATTTATATTTTCATTTGTAGCACATCAACATGCCTCGTAGATCAATTACCGCGGACGAATTGAGCCATAACTTAATTTATGACGTTTATGACAAACACATTGGATGGTTATGAGGATAGTAATGTCAAACAGATGTGGAAAGAAGCGTTAGAAACAGTTTCACCTTCAGTTTAGTTAAAAACGATTCAACGCGCAGAAGCTGAAATTCTAAACTGTTGGGAACAAGAAAAAGTTTATGATGTCCAAGTCAATCCAATTATTATAAATCCAAACGATGACACAGATACAGAAGATGAACTGTAGTCAACATTTATAATTTCTTGTTTTTAGTTGAATTCTTAACGCAAACAAATATTTTTCTCCAAAGAATAATAATCTAATTAATGACATATATGTTATTGTACATTAACATTATATTTTATAACAATAAATTATTTTCAACACAGTCATGCTTAAATGTGAATGAACAAATTGTCATATGTTTTATTACATTACGGTGTAATAATGTACTGAATAAGTAAGACACACTGGGTTTTAATGGGTTTAGTGTGTTTAAATGAAGTTTACAAAAAGTACTATAATTCAATTACATTAAATACGCCAATAATTTTGAATTGCCAGTATAATAATCTACTACACAAAGAAGTGTAAAAACCGATGATTGAAATTATGCTTCCGTATTTTGGAATTCGAATGTTTTCTTAAAGCATAATGATTAGTAGAATTCGTAAAAAATCAATCTTTATGAATAAATCAAATAAATAACCATTAACTCACAAATTTGCGTTATAGAATATATAGCCGTTATAGTTCGGACAAGGAGTGCAGTGCTCGGGCCCGGTGATATTTACTCAAGGCGACCTTAGCATCTACGTTGTTGTATTGTAAGTTTAATTGAAAATAATATGCTTTTACATACATAACGATACTTAAATTAACTTTTGCCTTTAATCTGCAAACAACATTTTGACATGTACATTTTGACATTTACTTTAAGCTGGTATCACAACTGTTCGTACAAGAAAACGAAATTTGTTGTTGATGTTACTCTTGTTAGTCACTTGAGCTAATAAGAGACATAAAAAACGACACTCTGGGAATAATACGTTAGCTGATAACTTATACATTGTATTCAATATGTAAACCAGGATAGTCATACACAAGTGCGGGTTTGATTCATTGATCGATCGGGATAAGTTAAAGGAATGAACTATACTCTACATCATGTTAAAGGTCAATGTATTTGATCAAATTACGGCATTTAATAGTGTGATTGACATAGTTATGGTACAATTTATTTTAACAAATCTTCTTTCTGAAATATCTGTTTGGTCAATAAGGTATGTAGTAAGCTTTATTATCTACCCTTTACTAAAATATATGAATGTATCACAGAATAAATAGTATTTTTATTTTGTCTTTCAAAATAATAAATTCGCTAAATCAATAACTGATTAACTGAACCTCTTTAAAACAGTTTCAACCATGAAACTTCCACATAAATTTCAGGTGTATCGAAATATTAAATAAGCTTTGGCCTGTTAAATAGATCACACACTCTCACACTCACGCACTCACACCACAATCACACACACGCACACACACACTCCACACCACACACTCACACACTCACACACTCACACACACTCACACACTCACACACTCACACACTCACACCACACTCACACACCTCACACACTCACACACTCACACACACCACACTCACACCACACACACTCACACACACACTCACACACTCACACACTCACACACTCAACATCACACACCTCACATCACTCACACACACTCACACACTCACACACTCACACACACACTCACACACACCACACACACACTCACACACTCACACACCACACCCACACACTCACACACTCACACACTCACACACTCACACACCTCACACACACACTCACACACTCACACACTCACACACTCACACTCACACACTCACACACACACACCACACACTCACACACTCACCACTCCACACCACACATCCACACCACACTACACACCACACTCACACCACACACTCACACACCACCACACTCACACACTCACACTCACACTCACACACTCACACACTCCACACACTCACACACTCACCACTCACACTCACACACTCACACACCACACACTCACAACACTCACACCCACACACTCACACACTCACACTCACACACTCACACTCACACACTCACACCACCCACACACTCACACACTCACACCCACACACTCACACACTCACCACACACTCACACACTCCACACACCTCACACACCACACTCACACACACTCACCACTCACACACTCACACCACCACACTCACACTCACACACTCACACACTCACACACCTCACACACACTCACACACTCACACCTCACACACTCACACTCACACACTCACACACTCACACACACACTCACACCTCACACCTCACACACTCACACACTCACACACTCACACACTCACACTCCACACTACACTCACACCTCACACACTCACACACCACACTCACACTCACACACCCACACCTCACACTCACACACTCACACACTCACACACTCACACACTCACACTCACACACTCACACACTCCACACTCACACACTCACACCTCACCTCACACACTCACACACTCACACACCACATCACACACTCACACTCACCACTCACACCTCACACACTCACACACCTCACCTCACACCTCACACTCACACACTCACACACTCCACACCTCACACACTCACACCACACACTCATCACACCTCACACACTCACACACTCACACCACTCACACTCACACACTCACACACTCACACACTCACACACTCACCACACTCACACTCACCACTCACACACTCACACACTCCACCACACCACTCACACACTCACACACTCACACACCTCACACACCTCACACACTCACACCACACACTCACACACTCACACACACTCACACACTCACACTCACCACACACTCACCACACTCACACACTCACACACTCACACACTCACACACTCACACACTCACACACTCACACACTCACACACTCACACACTCACACACTCACACACTCACACTCACACACTCACACACTCATACACTCACACACTCACACGCTTATTTGAGTATATCACACCGCCGCGTACCAGAGTCACCCCCAAAAATCATTGCTAACCCTAAAGATCTGGTTAAAGTAATAAATAGATCACCTAACAATAAAGCCCCTGGTTCCGATGGAATAACAAATAGAGTGCTAAAAAACATAAGTAAAGAAACTATTATGAAAATGTGAACTTTCACCATTATCATTCATAATAGAATACTTATCTTTTTTGAGTTTTTTTAATGGTGTATTTTAAATTATACAATCTAAACGTTTCGATAAGTCTTACAGTTATCTTCGTCAGTAGTAACATTTGCTAAAAATTCATTATTAGCTCTCGCCGCAGAGAGTGTTCTGATTTGTCATCTTTAAAGCAGTGTAACAATATTTAATTTTTAATGACCTAGTTATTCTTTACTAAAATTTAAGTTTATAGTTGGCTTTATACGTTTCTCAAACTGTTATATTAATAGCAGGCTGATGTTTGTGTTTTAATTTTTCAACTTTGACAAAATTATTTACAACACCTTTAACAATTTTTAACAAATATTACTACTGACGAAGATAACTATAAGTGTTATCGTTATCGTTTAGATTGTATAATTTAAAATACACCATAAAAACCCAAAAGGATAAGTATTTTATTAAAAAAAGCTATTGTACAATTAACATACATTATTAACGCCGTACTTAAACACAGTTATTTCTCAGTCAAATGGAAACACGCGGAAGTCATTCCCTCACCTAAACCACATAAAAATCATCAACAACCCGAAAGCTACAGGCCAATCAGCTTGCTCAATGGTATGGTCAAAGTTACAGTGAAAATACTGTTAGGACAAATAAAAAAACTAGATAAACAAAAAAACATTATTCCAGAGGTACAGTTTGAGATTAAACCCAACTACGGTATATCACAACAAATAACTAGAATAGTACATAACATAATAACTAATTTTAATAAACACAAAATCACGGCAATTGCTCTATTTGAGATTCAAACGGAATTTGATAAAGTTTGGCAAACCGCTCGGATTTACAAATTAATAAAACTAAATTTACCTATCCATATAGTGAAGGTAATTGCATAATACCTCACAAATAGGACATTCAAGTCAAAATTGAAGACACGTTATCCGGCAAATAAATGCCGGGGTTCCTCAGGGATCAGTTCTGGGGCCGATTCTGCATTCGATATACACACATGGTGTCCCTCGATTTCAGCAAACAAAACTGGCAGTATACGCGGACGATAGGGCAGTATACACTCACTCATTCGCGGCGACAGTAGCCAACAAACGAATTCAAATCCATGTTGGGTTATTAACTAAATACTTTAATTTAATAAGGGAAAATCGACATAAACCCCAATAAAACAGAACAAATAGTATTCACAAAAAAATTCGCTAGCAATAAAATATTCGCACCCTTAAAAGTTAACAATCACACCACCATTCCCACGAAAACTGTCAAGTATCTTGGCATGAACCAAGTTTCAAAATCACTGCAAAAAGCATACACCACTATGAAAACCCAATAATTAAACGCAGAGCAACATCCACATTAAACAAGAAACTCATATACACCATCATCAGACCAACAATAATATACGCTATATTGCAAAATTTTTACAAAACTCAAATTGAACAAAATATATTAACCCTGGAATACTACTATAATTTTATTAGACTCTAATACTATTGTGTCGTAAATTTTACGACACTTCAAGAAAACGCAAAAAAATGAAGTTTACGTTTTATTTTTTTCAATATAACAATGGATTTTTATTCTACAGTCGTTTGATAACAGATTTTATCGATTTACAAAACAGAAACATCTGTGTTTGCATTGTGGGCAGTAAGTAGTAGTCATGCGTCTTATTCGGCTGGGTCAGTAAAAACACATAGCTCGTTTACCCTCTGTATATGATTCCCTATTAGGACTAACGTCGATTTTAAGGATTTCTCCTATGGTCTGGCGAAGACCACGGCGCAGATTTTTGACATCCAATCTTTGTTCCATCCAAGGCCTGGCAAGCTGATGACTTAGATCAATCATAAACTGGTAACGTGGAAGGGTTTTTGTTTTCTTCATATTATTATACAATACAAAATATAGGCATTAATACAAGTAGCATTAACCATTCCATAAAAAACGCAAAGCGGCCAACGTCTTGTTTTCCTACTACTAGACATATTTGAACACATCCGGTCAAAAGTGTCCACTCCAGATTTCGTCTCATTGTAATTCAAAATTATCGCCGGTTTTTATTCCTTTCCGAAATTTCAGCCCTTCATGCATAGTCGATAATAATAACACAAGCTTATTTTTTAGGCATATAAGACACTAGTGTCTTGTTCTTGTCAAAGCAGAAGATCGATGAAAAAATTTCTCGCCCCTTTACTTCCAACATTTCCGGAGGAATTTCTTTCTTATTCTTTCTAATTGTTCCGATAAGGGTGAGTTTATAATGATCTAGAAGTTCGTCTGCTAACGGTACAGAGGTGAACCAGTTGTCCATGGTTACATTTCTGTTGCTACCATGGACAGATTTGGTTAATTCTTTCACATAATATTCTCACAAAGGTAACCCACCTATTTCTGTTGACTTTCCCAAATAGGGGCTGGGGTCAATCATGTACTTTGAGGCAGAATCACAAAGCATCACAATTTTTATGCCGTATTTTGAGGGTTTAGAAGGAATATACATCCTGAACGGACATCTCCCTCGAAAACCTAAAAGCTGTTCATCTATTGTCAAATATGACGAGGAAGTGTATGACGTTCTGCATTTTGTAATGAAAGCATCCCATATTTGACGAATATGCGTAAACGTATCTTTCTTCACCCTTTCAGCTCTAGTTGATTTGTCGTCAAACCGGATACAGTTTATCAAGAAAATAAATCGCTCGCAACTCATACATGACTTGTAAAATGATCCAGATATTGTAGAATCAAACATCTGCTTCGTATTCAGATGATTGTCTTTCTTTACAGCTGACATAACCAAAATAGCAAGTAAGGCTAATAATTCTTTTTTTACCAATGCTGATACAAATGATGTATTATCTATGTAATTCTTAGATTGCTTGGCGATTTCTTCGTTAGTGTGCTGAATAATTGGCTGTAAAATTTCATCCGAAAAAAAGTGAAGAAAATATTCTGAAATATTTGAATATCTCTCAACCTCAACTTTAGATCCAGCCACAAAATGAATGATATTTCGGTTAGCCGTTCGCTTAGATCTTTGTGGAATTTTAGTAGACCACTTGTGTCCGTTTCTTCCTTGAAGACTTATCGATTTTTCAGGTATTTCGCAACGCTTTCTTTTGCTTGCACCGCATAGATTAGCCAGCGGCATATTTTCAGATGAACTACTGCTTTCTTCGTTTGATGTTACCGAATTTTTAGATAATTCAACTGTTGCTTCCAGTTTCCTATGTTCAGGTATCCCAAAATTATCTTCCATAATCATAATTTCTTGAACATCGCTATCACTGGACTCATTTTCAATTTCAAGTTGATCTATTTCTTCCCAATCGCTTTCCATATCCTCAAATAAATCCAAATTTGAATATTCTTCCCTTTCATTATCTTTTCAATTTCATTTTGTATTTCTTGTCTGCTCATAGCCTTACTACATGACGCCATTTTCTTCAAAGAAATAATATTCAATTTATACAGAAAAATTATGTAAATAATAAACTTACTTGGAAAATATTAATTCCGCCTCCTTAGAAAAAATGTACTTTAATACTATTCACTCGTAAAATTTACGACGAAGCCTCCGAAACACTAATAAGGCAATACAGACCAACGGATGTTTATGCACGTACGTCAAGAACAATACTAACTAGGAAGGTACTAGGGCTTTAATAATAATCGCATCCTTACGAATTTGGACGAACAAAACCGAGCGTCGTAAAATTTACGACACTGTAGTATTCCAGGGTTAACAGCAAATATTACAAAAATAAGATCACACAACGTCTCGAAGCACCACCAAAACACAAATTAGCCTACCAAAACTTACCACTATTTAATGAGATTGACGAGGGAAATAAATTTCTGAAAAGAATCGAACCTTCAAAAGCACAAACTATCATCGACAAGCAAACGTCAACACATCTATCTATTGATAATTAGGTACATCAATCCAGAAGTAAACCTAGAAAGGTAGGACTTCTAAGGAGAAACATAAACGGTATAGTATGCATTATGTAAATATGTTATAAAAATGTACTTATCCTATGTATACAAAAAATAATTGTAAATATGTAAATAAACTGTGTTTGATTGGTTCTGATCCGATCACCGAACGTAGGGCGCAGTCAGTACTTGGATAGGTGGCCGCTTGCTAACAATGCGTGACGTCTTTTTTCGTTTTATTGTATTGACGATTTTTTAGTTTTTAGGAAAATAGTTATTATATTTGTTTAATGCATAATAAAGGTCTATTTTTACACGCTTTTATTTAAACCCAATTTCATTCCATTGGCATAGTAAACAAAAATTAATTTCAGTTATTCTCATACGGACATACTTAATGAAAATTTGAATTTCAAAAAAACGTTACTAATTAAATCACAACTAAATATGTCAAACTAATTATGAATGACTTAAATCATAGGTCTTGGATTAAAAAAAAAACAGGTGTAGCGTGGATGATAAATCGAATATTTGATAAGACTAAAAGTAGAAAATAATACTATGAAAAAAGAAACCTTTTTAAAAATCACGCTTCAATTTACGCGTAGAAAGTGCACTAAAAATGAAAAAATAATTTTTTCTTTGCACAATATGTGATCAAAAATCTTCACGGCTAAAAATAAAAACGTGGGCGCCCATCATAATTCATTTCCCTCCGTCACATTTTGGTACAAAGAAAAAAATTATTTTCTCACGTTCTAGACATAAATAAAAGCGTGCTTTTTAAAAAAGTTACTTTTTTCATAGTATTACGAACCATTTCTGAAACAGCTTCATATGTCAAAACTTAAAATGGTATTAATATGGTTTATGCAACTTTTTTTAAGCGACGTATCGTTTCAAGGGAAATATTAGTTAAGTAATCGTACATAATTTCTCAATATTTAAATAACGATAAAGTTTATAGCAAAATGTGTAAAGATAATCCAATTTTAGAGAATTTTTTTCTAGAAAATTTGTTGATACGAAACCAAATTATACGAAAATTAAAAATTATATTAATTAATTAAACAAGATATAAAACGCGTAAACAGTAATTACGATATTTATGAAAAACATATAATTACAAAAAAATTGACTTAACGTTTCACAGTTGAAGTCTCCCATTAAGTTCAACTTTGTAATCACTGGTGTGTACAAATGCTATTTCTCAATTTCAAATTTACAAATGTATTACCTCGAAACTACTTTGTTAATATTTAATGCTTTCTAGAAATGATGAAAAAATGCATGTTAAATGCAATTTATAGCTTTATAGTGTAATAAGTGCAAAATGATAATTATGAGCGAGGTTGTTACACATTTCAACTATTTTGAACATAATTTCACACACATTACACAACGTGTAACATCAATCAAATTAATTACTAAATTCAAATCAAACTAGTAGTCTTCCAACTCTAAAGATTAAATACGTCTTTGGAGAGCTTAAGGAATATGTTTACTTCCTTCTAATTTTCGGGTGGGGTTAATCATAGACTTTGTTTAAACTCTTCTAACACCACATTATGTTGATTAGATGTATGTTTTGGTTGGAATATTAAATTATAAAGAATTTAAAATTAAAATTGCAAAAAGTTATTAGATTAAAATTAGGGCTTAGCATTTATTCGAAACACAACCATAGTAACCTAAAATAAATTTCTCTCTATGCTCATTATTAATTTGTGTGACACATTCCTACAAGTCTGTTCACTAGAGGAAAACTACATGGACTGAGATCTGAACTTTTCCGATTTACTAATTTAGCTAGTTCTGTGTACACATAAGATAACAGTCAACAAGCGAGTGGTTAAATGGCCAACGTGTTAACAATATCCACATTTTAATGTATTGCTTGTACTTGTACTTAAAATATGGAAAAATCAATTACAATAACATAGTTTAGTGTAAGTTTAACAACGTAATGGTGTTTATACTGAATTATTTGAATAAAACATTGAATAAATTCTGTTAGTACTAGTAGGAGAATGCTTATCTAGTAGATAGTACAAGAATGTTTTCCGTTTCTCATAATTAATTTAATTTCAAAGGAAAATATTGTTTGTATCAGTTTACTTATACACGGTAAAAAACATATGAGACGTTTATATGAAATTGAGGTTGATGTATTGATGTTGTTGCTATTTTATTGTCTGGCTTGACATATGAAAAAATGTAAATAAGAATAAAATTCTAATATGTTTTGATTTCGTAACACAATTTGTAAAGAAAATTTCTAGTTTGATATATCCAAATGCAACAAACATGTGTCATAAACCAGATACGTGCGTTCTTTGACATTTTATTGCGTGCGTTACAGACAACATTCGCGTCCTAAAGTGGAAATTTCTCGGTTAGAGGAAACTTATAATGGAATTCTTCGTTTTTGCGCTCCCTTAGGTAGAATAATATAATAAAATGTTTTGTGGTTATAGTCATAACCTTTTTATAACTAATTTAGAAAAAAAAAATAATTTTAATATGTTACGTGTATTCTTTAAGGAAGTTTAGTTGTGCCATAAACACAACATTATGGAATTAAAGTTACAACACAATTCCATTCACACTAAACGTCAAAGTAGAAATGTTGATAAGCGTGAGCATTTTTTCCTGACAGATGCAGTCTTACGTTAAACATTTCTTAAAAGATATTGCTATACGAAAACCTACTATTAATCTGACAAGCGAACAATCGTTCATACATTAAGTGAACGGAAGAAAATATATAAATTCCTGTCACAATTGTGATATTGTAGTTAGCTTAGATATAACCTTAAAATTATTGGTCTATTCAAAGACTGTATAAATAGGAAGAAATAATGCAACCCTTTAGGCTACAATTATGTATATTGCTTTATTGTAGAACAATGCTTGTTAATTTGTGTGTGCTTAGGCCACAGTGGCTTTAGCAGTACGAATGCTACGTTACGTTCGAGTTGATATAATTGTACGTATACATTGAAATGCATTTGTAAATTAAACTAAACCGGAAAGTAATTAAAAATTTTATGTAAGTAATGTTAAATTACATTTTATCCGTTATGTTCTATAAGTTCTTCGTTGAAGTTTTGTATAATTACATAAAAACTTATTTATATGGTAGCAAGTCAAAAAATGCACTAAACGTGCAACAAAAGTGCATTTTTTCATAACATATTTAACATGTTACATGAGTATCAAAAAATAAGAAAAACATATTCTAAAAATATCTCCCAAAGTAACTTTTATTCCTTATTATATCTGTTGAAATAAATTATAAAATAGGTTTTCCACAGAAAGAAAAAAATGAAGATGTGTCAGGTATAGTAATGAGACGTGACATTAAATAAATACTACATTTCAGTTCAATTTTATTCTGATAATCGTTAATTACAAACTTTATATAATTTTAAATTTTAGTTATTTTGGTGCATAACGTAGAATATGTACCACAAAAGTAAAGTACCACTTATTAAACCACCTTGGGTGGTTGTTGCCACCGGGATTAATAGTGTTGGTAACCAAACTTGTGACAAGCGAAAAATGAAATTTAATTATTATTGGTGACATTTATATGTAGATTCACACAATTAACGGAAACGATAAACTCGTTCGATCTTTAAGTAAAATTATCAGCAACTACGGTAGATTTTCACTTATCGAGGTTGTTTTCATGTGCTACAGTTGCTCCAAAATCCGCCAAAAGGACCCGAATTAATGGCTTCTGTAATCGGATAAATTTAGAATAAGTTGTTATGACAATTCCCCATTGTATTTACCTTTAGTGTGAACAAATAAAACGCCAGATGCTCTTAACACCAGCACCGCCGTGGCCGGTCATTTTGATCTATGGACTAGAAAGGTAATTTTGAGATGTATTCTTTACATATTTTACACTTAATTGAGAAAGAAACATAAAAAAATACATTTTAGGTAAATATTCATTTTAATTAAATAAAAATCTAATTGATTCTAATACATTTAGAATTCGGTACAGATTTATATACGTGCTGCATTACGCTCTACAGTTCAAACAAATAACGGTCTTTGTTACTTTTCCACATTTTGCACAAACATATTTGTTACACATTGAACAAACGTCAGCAGTTTTATTTTTGTCACATTTTTTAATTTGGTCACTGATGATGTTTTTTAGGTTTCGTTGTATCAGATGTGCTGGTACTTACATCACAATGTTGCTTCGAATCGAAGTACTCTTTTCTTAGTTACTCAGCTAGATTGAAAATAAAGTCTCTTCTTTTTATTTTACTGCCTAAGACTCCCTTATAAACTATCCAGGCGTTGATTGTGGCAAGATCTAAAACATTGTAAAACACATAAACTGGCCATCCACGTGAACCAGTTTTTGTAGAATATTTTCTAACCATTTGGTCCAACACATCTACCCTAAGCTTTGTTTCATTTTAATACAACACTGTCGCAGGTTTCTTCTTTTTGCCATCATATATAGCCACAGTTGGATGTAGTGTACTAGCAATATAACATTTTTATTAACTTTGCCCTGATAAATTGACAAGGTGCTTTTATCAACTTTCATTACTGTGGTAGAATATAACTCTGCCCTTTTATTCTTGATATAAATTGGTAATTCCCTTCTTGCTCGGTTTATTGCTCCTACTATGTTGTGTTCTTTTTACCAGCATTGTTCCTAACTTTTGGCTGGTAAAAAGTTGTCGGTAGTAACATTTCTACCCATATTTAGGAAAGGTTCCATTAATTTTAAAACAACATATTCTGGAAGGGGTTGTTTGTTAGGACGCATATCATCTTTTCCTGAATAAGGAAAACCATTGAGGAGATATTTAGAATTCGTATCAACAGCTAGCCAAAATTTTACACCAAATTTATCAGGCTTATTCGTCATATATTGTGTAGATCTGCATCTACTTTTAGTAGGAAACAGTTGTTCGTCTACTGTAATGTTTGGTCCTGGTAAATAGGAAGCTTTACAGTTACTTATAAATGTATCTCATATTTCGGACGCCAACTCAAACTTATCACTAACTAGACATTCTTTTCGTGCTGATCGAATATCAAATTTTAAGAATCTCATGATTTCACGAAATCGATTGCGTGACATGGTATCACGAAAAAATTGCGGTCCCCAAGTAACAAACCTTAAACTGTCAAGCTGTAATGTTCTTGCGCCGTAAGCACCACGAGCTAGCAATATTGCAAAAAAAGCGTCAAGTTCTTGAAGAGACGACAATGACCAGTTTTTATCATCTCCTAGTTGTCGTTTAGCTTCAATATCAGTGCATTGCTGAATGTGTATTAGCGTTGTGTTATCTATAAACAATCGAAATGTACTTAGTTCAGAGTTAGCAAACACATTTCTTTTTGCATAAGGAGTTGGTCCAGGAGTATTTCGCATAACATTTCTTTGAACAATACGGCCATATATCATTAGATTTACCCACAGGTAAATGCATGTAATTTTTTCGTTTTGGATGGTGTTGAATATCGTCACTAACTTCATTAGATGTACAAGGATCAGAAGTGACATTATTTATGCTGACATCAGATTCTTCACTTTTTTCACTACTTTTGTCATCAACAGGAACAGATTCATCACTTTCACCATCTTCGGAGTGGGTATTTGCTTTTTCGGATTCGCATTCAGATAAGTTTTCCAACTCCGCAAGATATTCTAAAGCTTGTTGTTGTGTAAAACCGCGAGACGACCACATTTTCTTTACTACGAAATTAATCCCGTAATAAGTACAGAAGTATGTCACAAGAAAATTCACTTGCAACTAATTTGAAATCTCAAAGTACTTGAATTTGCAGATCTCTATAGAAACAAGTTATAACTTGTTGTTTCATATCTCGGGCGCGTAGGTAAAAATACCGAAGATTATTCATAATGTCGGACACGACTAAACAAGTTGTGACATGCAGTAAACTCCTAAAAATTACCACAATAATAGTAATATACATTGTTTTACCTCAATGTTGTAATTATTTTTCATAATACCTCAACACCGTAACTCCTAGCACAACGGAGAAACAACATTTTAAAGAAAGCACGCGGTTAATATATGTGCAACTTGATATGTATAATACATTAAAACTATAAAATTACTCACTATTATCATTAAGAACAAATTATATGATTGATGGTTTTATTTAAAGGAACGTATGGTTATGGTTTTTGATTGTCAATAACCATATGCAAATATTATTATTTAACTCGTAACCATATTAGTGTGATAAGGTATCCTTGAATGTTTATTTAAATGTTCCACAGCTTCACTAACAATCTTAGATTCTAAGTAAGCAATAGTAGTGTGATAAATATCATATTATCAATAACTCTTTCTGGAAGAAAGTTATTCAACCTCAAAAATTCTGTTAGAGACCGGAAAAAAAGCGCTGGAAGTAGTGTATGTAACAACTTCCAAATTATTTTTTTATTTAATAAAATTAATAATAATCTTGAATTACATATTTACCTTTGAACTTATTCGTTCATAAGAAAAAGTTATAATAATTATTCTTGACTAAATTTGATACATATAAAATTTCGAATACATATTGTAACGTAGTGTTTATAATGTAACGTGGCCGTTATTTTATCGACTATTGGCTGTTAGTTGAGAAATTATGATTTATTTAGTAATACCGGACTTCTGAGTTCTCACAATTGAACTTGATAACGCATAATTTTTTTTTGGGAAGCTTTTAGATTGTAACGTTTTTTTTTGTCTTACGTATTTGGAAAGTATTCGAAATTCCTAGTCGCATTTAGAATCTTTATTCTGAAAACGAAATATACGTATTGGTTTGTTTATCAAGTTTAGATGGCAGTAAAATACCCATAACTAAGTTTGTTGAGAATTAAGTAGTTTCTTTGTAAATAATCATTGTTCGTATTTTGTAAATTTTGTCAACCACAATAAGTATTGTCGTTGAAATTGCGCCGTTGGAAAATTACATACCAATTAAAATTGTTGCTTTGTATTCAAATATAGTGTAGAAAAGCATACATTGCAGCTTTTAACGTTTTAGGCGACATATTGGCGGAAGTGTTTAAATAAAATTTTTGGTCTTAAACAAAGAGTTTCGTTTTTTGATACGAGGCGTTGAGGGCTAGCGTCGTTATGAAATAATCAACTTAATGGATATACATTACGTTAATAGCACCCGCTTGTTGCTGGTTTTTTCGGTGAGGCAACTTTCCAGTTGATTTTCGAGTTTAGTTCGTTTTGTCGCGCTAATTAAGAGGAAGGGGAATAAGAGTTCAATCTGGCGGTAAGTAAGTTATGCTCGAGAGGGACTCAGTGTAGACGCAGATGCGTTAATAAGTTACCGCTACTACCACTGGTGAATTATCGCGCAACAGCGTTACCTTAAATCCGTGTGGAAAGAACTTCTCTGAGAAGGGACAGTTTTCTCAAGCAATCCTTTGAAGGGATTTTATTGTGTCGTTCAACCAACACGTGATTGATTTATCGTTAAGTGTACCTTGTCAAAAAGGGCTTGTCGAGGATCCAATAAGAAGGCGCTGAGGGTTAATTCTAGTGCCCTCTCTGTTCTATGGAGTAGTCATCGCTTTTGTGCGGAAGAAACCAAACATACGTTCCTAATTTCCAGACATTAAGTTCATAGGCCGTCGGTAACAAAAAACTCGCTGTACATACTTAAGCTTTTTTGTGTTGTTAAAGAAAAATAATGAGTGTCATTCAGAACTATGTTATTAGTAGGGTAAAGTTAACGAGTAACGTGTAAATATAGACCGCAGTGTACCGTAAAACCAATTGGGATATTAATCATCCGCCATTGATTGAATCGAGGTGCGTGATACTGGGAGATTTGAGCGTAGCTACAATGTCGATCGCATTGCCAAAGCCGCTGTAGGGTTCAACCTCTCAGTTTCCACCAGGTGGTTGTATAACGAAAGGGGATAAATTAAAGATGCCAATTGATGTAAAGGCTGATCAAATTTAAGGTAATCATTTCCGTTCATATTGTTGCTGTGTGTTGACAATTTTTAATAAAGTACTGTGTATTTTTTTGTATGTTCTAACGGTTGAACACGCTGTCTTGTAGGATCGATTATTTTAACATGTTACCATTTAAAGTTTAAGGCAAGCGTATTCATCTGTGTTATAATCCAAATTTATGTGAGTTTTTATTTGTTGTATTGACCATTTTGTGCTGAAATTTTATTTGACGATTGCGTTAAAAAAGGAAACACAGATTATGTGTTATAACCATATGGTATCTTGTCATACGAGTAATATTTACAGTAGTTTAGTAAAGGCAGACGTTGAAACTAGCTAGTATCACTGCGTTTTAAGTAATAGAAGTAATCTAATCTGTGTCAAAAACTGATGTAACGATTGGTTTGATATATCTGAGGTGGTTTATGTGTAATGTATTAATGTAAATCCAGTTGTGAGCCCCATTTCTTATACCGCCCATTAGTTACGTTCCACTTTAAGTGTTTGTTTTATTTAGATGAGATAATCGGGTTAAAGTCAATATTATTTTTGCTTGCTTTGAGTAAAGTAAGGACGTTCCAAAGATTATACACTTATTGTTTTGGTTATAACGTAACACTTAACGGAAATATGCGTTAATGCATTATTTTATGAATTAGAGTATATTTTGCAGCGAATTGATTGATATAATTTCGAGTGGTTGTGAAAATTGAATTAAAGTGTTTTCTATTCTTTGAAATACAACTTCATTGAAAGACATATTCATTAACTGAAATGACGTAACGACAAAATTATTGTTTTTTTAATCAGATTAGTGATGCATTTTGCGGCACGTAATTATCTAAGATAATTTTGTAGCTTTACAGGTACAATGAAGATCTGTAGATTCCAGGAGCGCCACTGATTACGTCCAAAGGTAAGTGAGTTATTTCGGTATTTAGACGAGCTTCGTAGTCAGGCATTTCAACGCCCATTGTGTAATTTCAAATATCCTGGCGCCCTTTCCGGTTTTACGTCAACCCAACCCCTAAGAAGGTTTTAGTTTCGACGAAACTCCTAAGATTGTAATCGTTGCATCCTTCGTCTAGACGGGATGCGGCCTTAGAACGTTCAGGCCTTGTCCACGGATATTGCACCAACGCCCGCTCGGGCGAGTGCTTAACACAATATGTCCGACCCTGAGGTTCCTCTCGTACTGAGCAGAATTATTTTTCTAATCGCAACAGACAGCTTCATCAGTAGGTAAAACTAACCTGTCTCACGACGGTCTAATCCCAGCTCACGTTCCCCGATCGGAGCGGATGAACAAACCGACACTTTCGAAATTCTGCTTCCAAATGATAGAAGACCGACATCGAAGGATCAAAACATATTTGGTGGCAAGCTAATCCTACTATGTGCGAAATTAGAGTAACAGCATACTATATCCACAGGAATCCACTGTAGCTTAGTCGAGAAAATTTTACCTGTTACCCCGCTCTACTGCTAGTTTATACCGTAACAATAATGTATTAAATATAATATATTATATTAATATTAATTTAATTTTTTCTTAAATGTAGTAACAAAACACATTTTTTTATATTATAAATTGACATGTCTGATAAAAAATGAATACAAGGTGCTTTTCTCCCTCGATCAGGGGAAAGTCGGCTGGTAACTATGAAGAGTTATTATTGAATAATTCGCTGCACAAAATACACTAAAGCTGTCTGCTCTGTTGCACTTTAGATACATTATTTGGGTAGGCAAAACTAAATTAATACTAGATAGCAGAAAAATGATACTGGACGTAATCCAGGCAATTAAATAATATTCACAAGGGAATTCCAGTGGTTGTCCTTTTTCAAAATATTTCTAGAGTTGTTGGTAAACATTTTTAGGTCATAGTAAATTTAGTAGTTTTTTTTTGCAATAATAATTCGTTAAGATGCACTGAAACGATTAAGCATAAGGTAACTTCCACTAAATATCATTACCTTGGGCTCTCCTGAAATTAGGAATGTCATTATTATTTGTTTACGTACCCTTTCCAGAAGCTAGTTGATTGGAATGTTCTGAATCTATAAACCACGGAAAGAAAGTAAATATGGAGAAGTTAGGAATCCCATACGAAGGTAGTGAGCATCACCACACGAAGTTAAAATAGAAACCATAACTCGAAGAAAGGTAGATTCGCTTTTTTTGCCAATAAACTAGCTACAATAGAGATAATTACTCTGAAACGCAGTATGACCGAGAGCCTTGGTGCATTGCACAAATTGAACCTTTTATGGAAAAATATTAATTCAAAATCCATGTTATAGGCCAAATGTAGGTTGTTTGATGAAGTAGGTTTTATCTTAATACCAAAATAGAGTTTTGAGTAGGAATCAAACCAAATATTAATTATTAATTTAATATTGGTCAAGTTGCTTTGGTATGTGTGAATCCTTGCGATATTGCAGCCTTACATTTCATTAATATAAGTAATTTGATTGTTATCTCCTTATATTTAGAATTTACATCAGCTCTATATATGTATACATAAAGACAAAATTTACATCGATTGGGGCTTGTACTTCTGGTTAGCGCGGTAATCTAGCAAAGTACAGGTCGTGGGTTCAAATCCTACTCAAGGTTAACTTTTTATTTATGTATTTAATAAAATTAATAATAATTTTAAATTATTGCTTTAATTGTTAGTAATTAATGTTGTTAATCTTAGTAACTTTTTGTTATGAATTATATGATTTAATATTTTATTATTTTTATTAATGTAGATGGCAATACATACTGACCCTTCAACGTGTCCATAGCTCTATGGATATCTTGGTGGTGATGTAGTAAGTTGTACAAATGTCATTATCTCGTTGTTTAGCAATTTTGTACATTTAAATGCAAAAAATAGTACAATAACTCATATAATGTAATGTAATGTATTCAAAGCAGAATTTTCCTGAGTAATCACAAGTTCTAGTCAGCACACCAATTCAGTTCCTGGTGACTTTGCTTTACCAGGCTAAAAGGTGTTAAGTTCAAAATATATTAACTTAGATTTATGGTGCTATAAGTCGATAATTTACGAATAGTGTTTCATATTCATAATCGATCTTATTTTGTATTCTGAAATAGAGCTGTAAATTTCATGGAAAATTTCTCACTGATATAATAAGGTCATCAATGGAACTTCTTTATTATTGATAACTCTTTTTCATATAACAAACAAAATGCACCCCCGTACTCTCAAATAACATCAGTAAAACCGAATTCGTTTCAATAGTATAATTTATAGTAATTGCATACATCGAACTGTACCTGAAATAAACGAATGTGACAGGTGGTTAATTCCTTCTTTGCAGAACCCCAAAATGTAACTTTATATAAAATGTTTTCTTAATACTAAACATTCATTAAATATTTCAGTCACACTCGGGTAGAATGTGTAAATTTGCATACACCACTTTTGGTCAACAAAACTGAAATTTATATCACACAAATATACAAATAGTAATGGTTGCGTTCCGATGATTGGGTAAGTATACTTTATCTAAATCTAAATAATAAATAAATAATTTCGTTACAAATTCCTTAGCTTACGTGTTGCAAGGAAATTAAGCCTTAAACTAATTTTTTTAGGGCCTGTTGCTAGTTTTCAATCAATGTAGTCTTTAATCACGTAAAAATTCATAAGTATTAGTTTTATTTGCCTTTTGAAATATACACTGAAAATTTTAGCAGTATACCTTTTCATTATTACCATTCACAGTTAAAAGTATGGTGTTATATAGCATGCTTGTAAATAATGCTTACATTATTTTATTTTTTGCCGTTTATTTTATTCATGCATTTTACGTAAAAATTAAACACACAATATCAATTTCATGCACGTTTGCGAATTTCTAACACGTAAGCCAGTCTTATTGTATTTTTGAATAAACATGCGTTTGATGAAAGTTTGATATATTTTACTGTTTGCGTATTTTACTTACGGTTCTGTTAGATGTGTATTCCAAAAAAGGGGTTAGGTAATAGTTAATCAAAGGAAAAGTGTTCTACAATAAATCTTTCCGTAGTTTGTATTCAATTATATTAATTCCATTAGTTTATGAATTTAATTTTTTACAATTTATTGCATCTTAAATCTCCATCGCATTTACGAAATTTCATCCAAATATTTTCAGCCGTTTCCGAACATCTACACGAGATTTATATATATATATATATATATACACAATGGCGACTTGCAGCTTTTTTTTTACATGGAATGCAATAATTTTTTTTTATTATTGAGATCCTAAAAACTTAATTTTTAAGATAGTATTTGGTTTTTCTTAAAAATTCATTTCTTTCCCTATCAAAAAGCAAACTAACATTTTAATCCAGTAGCGCGTGAATGTTTTGCACTCGATGTTATTTTCGTCCAAATATCAAGTAGCGGTAGACACAAAAGAAACAATTAAATTTTAATCTAGTAGTCAAACGTCAATTAATGCAATTTAGTTGTCAGTGCTTGTTAATAGCGATTGTATTATTGAATTGTTAATTTAAAATTAATTAGTATGTTTTTAACATGCCGTTAAGTTATACGAGAGACGAGTTAATTGATATGCTCCTAATATTTTGAAAAGCAGATGAAGATCCTTATGAAGCAGCCAGGTTGTACAGAAATAAATAACCAAACAGAAGGCACCCTGAACATCGAACATTTACTAAATCATTAGAGAGAACTCGTAAAATGGGAACTGTGAGTTATAAGAAACCGGTACTTGAAAACACACCTGCTTGCAATAACGACAACCAAAACAACGTAATGCTAATCACATAGTTCCGTCTGGAGGATAATAAAAAAAAATAAACTTCACCCATTAAAAATAATTCTTCACCAAGAATTAACCGAAAATGATTTTCTGATAAGAATTAATTTTACACAATGGGGTTTGCAACAGATAGGACAAAATAGAAACTTTTTTAACAACGTTTTATTTTCGGACGAAGCAAGTTTTCGAAATGATGCGGTTTTTGTAAGACATAACATGCATTATCACGATAATGTAAATCTATACTGGACGCGTGAGCGACGTTACCAACATCGATGGAGTTTTAATGTATGATGTGGAATTATAGGACAGCACATTTTTGGGCCAATATTTATTAATAGACTAACTGGAGAGAATTACCTCAATTTATTAAAAAAATAAAATTCAAAATCATCTAAATGAACTCCCACAAAATATCAGAAATAATCTGTTGTGGCAACAACACGGCGCTCCAGCACATTATGCTCTTCCAGTAGTTTTTAAATAGTCGATACCCTGATATGTCACCACAGAACCTTTTTCTCTGGAGGTATGTAAAATCCCAGGTGAACATCGTCGAACCAACAACTACTGAAAATATACAAGAGAGAATTCGTGTATAAACGAAATTTCTCCGGAAATTATCCTTCGATCTATTGGCTTCATTGGACGACGTTTCAATTTACGTGTTGAAAAAGAAGGAAACCATTTCGAGCTATTTTTCTAATAAAGGTTTATTACAAAATAAAGTTTAATTGTTTCTTTTCTGTCTAACGCTACTTGCTATTTGGACAAAAATAACAGCGAATGTAAAAAATTCATGCGCTACTGGGTTAAAAAGTTGGTTTGCTTTTGATACGGATAGAAATGATTTTTTAAGAAAAACGAAATACTATCGTAAAAATAATGTTTTCAGGATCTCAGTAATAAAAAAAATATTGCATTCCATTTAGAGAAAAGAAATTGAAAGTCGCCATTTTGAAATAACTCGTCCAATTGAAAATCTGATATCACCATCATGTAGAGAATGTCCTGAAATATATTACTGCCAAATATTTCGAAAGTAGTACCCATGGTGTGGCTAAAAAAAATTACTCTGAAACAGGCTTATATATTATATATATATATATATATATATATATATATATATATATATATATATATATATATATATATATATATATAAGGTGGTTCACTTAAGCTCCATAACTCCCTTACTATTACAAATATGAAAAAATCTTTTATATAAAAGTTGTCCACAGTCATAAACTGCACGTTTTAAAATTAGACTTCCCTTTATACCGGAAACTCATGCCAACTTCGTTATTTTAAATAGAACAACCTATACATTATTCCATTTTTGAAATTCTCGTTGAATTTAAAGGTGACTTTAATAACCATACTATGGGTTACGTCGCATTGCTTCTGAGTTATTTGACATTTTGTAGAAAAAATGACGTTTGCAGTGCCTCCGAAAACTTTCAATACCTCGAAGACGGATACCGGTAGAGAGATGTGGCATCGTTTTTTACTTCCGAAAAGGGTACCGCATCATTCTCATTCAGTGCCAAAAATCTTGCTTTTAGAATTCAATAATTTCTGTCGCCCCGAAAATAATTTGTTTCAAAACTTGATTTTTTTAAATGGAACCAATCATATTTTCTTACATCAGCGGATAGGAAATTAAATTTCCTTTCCGTTGATGTAACATTATCGATATTTTGGGTGACAGTTTTCGAGATGTTCACATTTCTATCCAATTTCAGTTTTTATTGCGCATTGCCGCGGTGCTTTGGAAAACGTTTGTCAATGGTTTTAAACAACTGATAAGAAACGTCAGTTTCTCAAGCTTCTGTTGTGCTTTGCTGTCTTGTGAATCAGCTTAAGTGTTTCTACAAGATATTTCCATTAAAATGTTGTTGTCCGACGCAGAGTTGATCGACAAGACTTTCATTCTTGGAGAATGCCAAAGAAACGCGTTATTGGCGTAAGGGATTTAGGCGGTACGGTATCCTAAACGAAGACTTCTCCGAGAAACAGCCTTTCAAAAGTTGTTGCAACGTCTTGGTTACCATGGTATACAAGCAATTATATACATAAAGATGTCAACCCGTATTTGCTTTATATTATAATATTAGTTAATAATAATCTTGTAATTAATTTACATTACCTGTTAATTCTATTGTTTATATAAACAGACATTCATAACTCTCATCATAAAAAAAACAACACCGTGAATTATTTTTTTAAAACCTATTGTATTCTTTTGTATAATATAGAGCAATATACTTTTAAAAGCTTTATTTATTTTCTCTATTTGACAATTACTAAAAATAACATCACTTAGTAACTAACAACATATCTGTAACTACACAACATCTTCCTCTTTATACAGAACAAACATTTCTAAACAAAATCTTGAAATTAATTCTGTTTACATAATTCATTCTTGAATCATTAACATCATTAAGTGCATCATTCTCTTGATTCTTATTAGTTTAACTCAACTGATTATTTTCTGCACATTCTCGTATTCATTTGCTCCATCTGATTCAAAAGATACTAGGTTAGGTAGTCGATTTCTATTTTTAAAAACCGTTGAATAGTGATAGCTATTTTTCTTCAAAAAACTTAAATTCCTTCTTAAAATACTTCCTTTAGCCGTTTTTTATTATGAATGATCTAGGATTTGACTGATGTTCAATTACGGCTGCGGATTTCCAAATTTCCATCTCTTACCAAAACGTGATCTCCAACATTATATTCATATTTACAAATTCTTGAGTTTTTATCAAAGGAGCTTTTAATAATAGCTTGCTTATTGCATTTTTCATCAAAAACATTTACAGTTTTAAGGATTAGTAACAGGTAATGTTGAACGTAACTGTCTGCTCATTAAAATATGAGCTGGAGATGATGTTAGCCCTGAAACTATTGTATTATGATGCTCTAAAAGAGGAATCTTGAAAAGGAATGCCAGAATCTTCACTTCTCGTTAACAGTTTTTTAGATAAGCCATTTGACCTTGGATATATACTCTCTTGATACCCCAACTACGTGCAAAGTTATTAAATTCGTAAGAGCCAAAGGCATATTGTCTGAAATTATTTCAGAAGGAATACCATGAGTACTAAAAATATGTTTGTTCTACAACTACCTCACTAGCTGATGTTCCTTTCAATTTTCGAACATCCAGCCAAGTTGACAATGAGTCAATAACGACTAAATAAGGAGACCCACCATAATAAAAAATATCCATGCCAACCTTCTGATAAGGTAAATTAGGAATCTGATGTGGCAATAATGGTTCCTTAAATTTCTTATTAGCAATTTTTTAACGTTTTACAGCTTAATAGATAATCTTCTATTTCCTTGCCCATCTTGGATCAATAAGATATTTGTCTTGCTCTTCCTTGGTTTTATCAGTTCTAAAATGTCCACAGTGAACTTTTTCTAACGTTGTTCCTCTTAAAGTAGATGGTACTACTAGTTTCTCTCCCAAAAACACCAATCCATTAGCAACATAAATGTCATCGTTTAACTCTGCTGTTACCTTCGGGTCTATATGACCCGAAATCAAATTGTTGTTTAGATAACTTTTTTGTTTATTAATATATAAACTTCGTAGTTAATGATTTTGTTTCTAATCCATTGAAGAATGAGGTGGCTTGTTTGTTTTAATAATTTTTTTTCTTATTTTTTTAAACATGATTGTTACATTGATGTTCCTCGGGTCATTATGACCCGAGGCTTAATACATTAGCAGGACGTATAAATTTGTATTTCCAATTATTTTATAATGACATTTGAGGATAGATAATATGCATATCATCACATTCTTGTTCAAATGGACCCATTTTCGGCAGGTCTGTAGCCGCGTGTGCAAGTCGAAACAGGAACAGACTTGCAACTTGCAGCAGGTATAAATATCATATCGCAGTATGCATCCGACAGTTTTGTTTGTTACGTTGCAGAGTAAAGTGCGGTTTTTGTACGTACTATTAGTTCTTCTAAAGTGCTGAAATAATAACAACGGCAAAAAAATATCTTAGTGATGAAGACTTAGAAAAACTTATTGATAATTTGAGTGACATTAGTGACGATGAATCGTCCGAAGAGGAAGATCATATCAGTGAAGGTAGTGATTATGAACAGTCAGACGATGATTTTTTCGACGATGCTGGACGGACAAATCCTACGTAATTGATGCCACCTGCTCCATCGGTTCCATCTAAAGATAATGCCATAACTTGGATGTTAGATCCATTTCCTCAATCAGGGCGTGCAACTAGTGCAAATATCATAAAAGTCGCTCCAGGTCCAACTAGATACAGCAATGCACGAGTCCAGGATGTAAAATCTACATTTCAGCTATTCTTCAATAGTTCTCTGGAAAATATAATTTTGAAAATGACTAACATCGAAGGTCGTAGAGTGTACGGTGACAAGTGGCAAGAATTAGATGACATTACGTTGCAGGCGTACATAGGTTTGTTACTGTTAGGAGGAGTTTACTGATCGCATGATGAATCTGCCAGAAGTTTGTGAAATGCAGAAACAGGCAACAATGTGGTTGAAACGAATTTATTATATATCACGCATGTTACGGTTTGATAATAAAGAAGATTGTCAAGAAAGAAGGCTACAGGATAAGTTGGCTCCTACTAGAGCATTTTGGGACAAATGGGCTGAAATACTACCAAAATTGTACAATCCTGGGCAAAACGTAACTGTGGACGAGCAGCTGGTTGCATTTAGAGGTCGTTGTCCATTCGAGCAGTATGTACCAAGCAAGCCAGCAAAATATGGCATCAAAATATGGACGCTTTGTGATAGTGCAAGTTCTTATGCTTTAGAAGTTCAAGTATATACGCGAAAACCACCTGGGGAAAACCTGAGAAAGATTAGGGTCTGAGAGTAGTTTGAGACCTTACTTATGGACTAAGAGGTCAGAATGTAACTTGTGACAATTTCTTTACATCGTATAAATTGGGTCAAATGCTTTTCAAAAGAAATCTTGCTATGTTAGGGACTGTCAGGAAAAGCAAGCCTGAGCTACCTATCATGGAAGTAAATAACGTTGTGCATAGTTCCAAATTTTATTTTACTAAAGATACCGCAGTTGTGTCTTATATTCCAAAAAAAATATAAGAAGGTCATTCTAATGAGTACGTTTCATAACCAGATACAAATAAGCGACAGAGAAGACAAAAAAACCACAAATTATACTTGATTATAATTCTACCAAACGAGCAGTTGATACATTAGATCAGCTAATCGGTGCATACACATGCAAACGAAAAACAAATCGATGGCCCATAATCTTATTTTACAACATTTTAGATACCAGTGCCCATAATGCTTTCGCCTCATGGCGCGAAATAAATCCAGACTGGAATAAAAATGTTTTGTTCAAAAGAAGACTGTTTTTGGAGCAACTGGGCAAACAATTGGTAAATCCTTACATTTTGTGCAGAAAACATCTTCCCCGTAATGAACAAGCAGCTCCAATTATAACAGCTATTCAACAACCATTGCTGGAAAATTCTACCGCACCTCTTCCTGGAACTAGCAACAAAAACAAACGAGGACGCTGCAAATTTTGCTCTTCTAAATGTGATAACAAAACTAATATGACCTACATTAAGTGTAAAAAATATTTGTGTAAAGAATACGTGACCTATTATTATCCCGACTGTAAGAAGTAGTGGATCATATTAATTATTAGACATTTTTTATTCCGTTTTCTTTTTTTTTTTATTTAAATTTGTTTGAATTTATTGTAAGTTTCACGTTTTATATAAAAAACGTTGCATTAGAGAAATAAAGTTAATAAATGTATAAAAATTGTTGTTATTTTGGTTTTAATTTATATTTCAGGAATTCGGGTCATTATGACCCGAAGGAGCACAAATGAATAGTCTTGTCGAGGAGAACAGCAGGGTTAAACTGAAATATCGTCTCACACATTCAGTAACTTGATTCCTATTTAATAGCCAACCATTATAATACATTTTCACTAATCCTTGAAGCACATAATCTTGTTTTGTTTTTTCTTTAAACTCTTTCTTTCTTTTTTCACTTATTTGTAAGTCCTTATGAACTATTTCCATTAATAATTCATCACTCAGTTCTAAACGCCTGTCATTTTTGCTGTTACGTGATAATAAATCTAAAATATACATATATTTAATAACCTTTAAAACCATTCTTTGAATTCTGTTTGAACCAATTTTAGAAACATTTTTCTTGAGCAAAGATACTGATGGTAAATGATCTGTCTTTACAGTTATATAAATGAAATTTAGTGGTTGGAAGTATTAGAGCCAGCAATTCTTTTTCTATCTGGGCTTATCTTTGCCCTACTTTAGAGAGCGCTCTAGAAGCATACGCAACTGGACTACCATCTCGAATGAAACAATATCCTAAAGGTGACTGAGATGCGTCACATTGAATCGTTACATTTTTCTTTGGATTATTATTTATTAAAACAGGCAGTGTTAAAACTATTTCTTCTAATTTTTTAAGAACTAATTCATATTCACGATTCCAATACCACATACTTTCTTTTTTCAATAACTCTCTCAAAGGTGCTGTGATATTAGCAAGATTAGGAATGAAGGAACGTAAATAATTGAAAATACCCAATATTCTTTGCAGCTCTTTCAAATTATTTGGTTCTTTTAGTGATAAAATTGCGCACACCCCCTAATGATTCACCATCATATCATTGACACTGAAAATATATCCTTACTACTACTAGCTTATCTCTTATATTGCATTTTTGAAGGATTAAATTTTATGTTCATTTTTCTAGCCACATAAAGAACTTTTTGAAATGTAACATCATGATCATTTTCTGTTTCAGTCGCAACAAGAATCTCATCAATATACACTATAGCATTTTGAATATTACCAAAAATTGAAAAACTAATTTTTTGAAACCCTTGAGGAGCATTTGCCATACCAAACTGTAACCGAAGAAATCGGTATGTGCCAAAAGGTGATAAATAAAACAGAGTAATGAAGACTCTTCATCCAATTTTGTATTATAAAATCAATCCTTTAAGTCCACATAATCTTAAACTTGTTTCTGAAATAGTAGGTATATCAATAGGTTCACGAATTATTGATTGACTAAGATCTGAAGGGTCCAAACATAATCTCAATGTTCCATCCGTTTTCTCAACTGTTACTAAATTGCTACCCCATGAAATATTCTCATTGGTAAATTTTTTAATTACTTTTGAATCTTCTAATTGCCGCAACCTACCTTGAATAGCAATTGGCACACGCCTAGGTGGTCTTATAGTTGATATTATACTTGGATTAATATTAATATGACAATTACAATTTTTTAATAAACCCGTTCTACAGAAAAGATCAAATTTATTATTAATTTTATCTTTACTAGTATCATTATTAATTGTTTTAATCAGGCCCATTGCTAAACACCCATTTCAACCTAAAATTGGTTTTGCATTTTCGCCTCACTAGTCTCAGTGTTAACAACAATAAATTCCAATTGTTTTGTAATTATGTTCTCGTTAACTTCAGTTTTACAAGTTAAAGTTATTTTGCCTAAAGCTCTGATTATTTTACCTCCAAAAACCTCTACATACTATTATCACTTTGATGAACTGTTAATTCTGCTATAGGACAACAAACAGAAAATTGATTTTTTCTTTGCATTTGAAATATAACTTTTCAAATGCAGGATAATTACCATAATCGTGATTCTGATTACATTTCTTGCAAACAAAAGCTCGGTATCTAACACGGATGTATTTATTTTTATTTCGAAAATGTTTACTGACACTTTCACAGTTTGCATTACTTGCATTTGTAGACTTCTTACATTTTTCTCCTACACTGAAAACTTCTCCATGACTTTCAGTATGTACAGATCTAACTTTATTTAGTTAGTTCAGCAGCGTTAATAAAATCCACCACTTTCGCGAACGTAAAATCTGAATTTTTCAGCTTTTTTCTTGTAATGCTTCATCTTCTAAAATAATCTAATAACGTATTATCTTCCTGACTTTGAAATTCACACCCAGAAGCAAATTTTCTCAATTGAATTAAATAATTATCTAATCACTAACCCATCTGACGTCTATATTGGAAAAATCTATGCCTCTCAAAAATTATATTTTTCTTTCCATTGCAATGAGCCGTAAATTTACAAATAACTTTATCAAAATCAGCTTTGTCTTCATCTCTGTCAAACTTGAACTTATTATACACCTGTACTCCAACATCACAAATTTAGTTTAATAATATTGCTATCATGATTTTTTCGTCCTTTTCTTCTTTTTCAGATGCTAACATATAATTCTGAAATTTGTGATACCATTTATTCCAACTCCCCGCCAAGTTTCCTGTTAAATTTAGTTCAGACGGTTGTTTAAATTCCATATTCACCTGACACCATGTATTCTTTTGTGTAATATAAAGCAATATACTTTTAAAAACTTTATTTACTTTCTCTATTTGACAACTACTAAAAATAACAACATCACTCAGTAACTAACAACTACATCTGCAACTACACACCTTTTTACTATCAAATATACACTAGTTGGGCATATGTACTAGATCGTTTGAATTCAACCAGCCCTCTAAATTACAAATTAAAATATGTAAGTCCGCACCAATTGTGGTACATCGCAACCAAAATAACGAAAACTCATCTTTTCAATCAATACGATTTTGATAAGGCATTAGAGTGTCTATCTACAACTTGAGAGATATTCGCGATTATGGTTAGAAGGCTACCTTTCTCTCGCATATTTTCTAGTTTGGAACTGTCGGAATTGCTGCCAGCATACTTAAAAATTGGCGAACAAAGCAGGTATAAACACAAACAAAAATACCGAAACACCATTACATTAAATTATCGAAATATTGTTCTTTTTGGACAGTGTACAGGTCACATCCCTTTGCAGAGACTTCTATACATTTCAGAAAATTTTTGGGGTAAAAAAATGTCTATTACTTTTTATAAACCCCCATAAAACACTCGAAGCACTAGAACCAGAGGCTGCAGTGTCGTCCAAGTGACTGCTGGTACATTATTTAATAAAACACATAATTACAACAATTTTTATATACAAATACGGAGAGAGCATAAATAGATGTCCAGAAGATATTATTTTCCACTGGAGATATCAAAACTTTAGTCCATACCATGAAATTAGCTGCTTAATCTTACATATTTGACATTTTTAGTTGAGTGCATCAGAGAATTGAGAGAGCTACTTTTGGTGTTTTGTATTATTATTCGTTTATTTTCTTTATTATTATTATTCAATTAGTCTGTTCACAAAAACGTTTAAAAGAAGGAAGTACAGCATAAATAAAAAGTAACCCTTTAAGCTAAATCTAAACTATTTAGATTAAGCAATGGCCTACTCTGCAATAAAACCAATTTATTTCCTTATTTTTGAAATGGGTACCAGAATGAAACTGGAGAATGGATTTATTCAGTTGCTTTGTATATAGAGGAAGTAATGAATAATTTACCTAATAATGAAATTGATTACGACCACTTAAGCAGACATATTCGCAGACTTATTGAACATTTTCGAACTACACGCAGTGTTGGCAAGGGTAAATCGCCTGGACGTAGATCTTTTTTAACTGAAAATGTGGATGATATACGTGTGCACATAGATCGTAGTCCTAAACAATCTTAACGGCAATTATCGTAACAAACAGGTACAAACTTTTAATTACTATTTTGACTAAGACAATAATTAACTATTTTATGCATTTTAGGCTTAAGTTATGGAACGTGTAGAAAAGCACTTAAACAAAAGTTACATTATCGTCCATAAAAAGTAACTGCAAAGCATGATTTACTTCCTTCTTTTACAAGACACGCATGAACTACTGCCAGTGGTTTAATAATAATTTGAGGAATGACGAAATGCTAGATATGTCATTTTTTAGTGACGAAGCGTCGTTTTATCTAACTGGTTACATAAATTCACAAAATTATAGGGCTTGGTCTGTTGAGGCTCCTGGTGAATTTTTACAAGCTCCATTACATGCTGTAAAAATTGGTGTTTCTGTAGCCATGTCGAGAAATGTATAGTTCGTCCAGTATTTTTTAATGAAACTGTTACGGCTGAATGTCACAGATTATTCTTAAATACAATAATAAATCAACTTCACGATGATGAAATAGCACCAGGGGCATGATAATGCAATTTCTCATACTGCAGACGACAGAGTTACTAGTAGAGGTTTATGTCCCCCACGATCTCCCGACTTAACGCCACTTGAGTACTTTTTATTTGCTCACTTAAAAAATATCGTACCTTTGTAAGACAGCTTTGCATACTTTAGATGATTGGTTTACAATATGCAATTACAGCAGTAATTCAAATACATTACTCAAGACCAGTTACAAAATGTGTTTAACAATATAAAAACACCAACAGATGATTGCTTAAATATAATAGAAGCCATATAGAGCATATGATTTAAACTAAAATGCCAGTTTCCCAAAATGAAACAAATTTAATCCATTATGCTGTAATTTATTAATGTAACTTAAAATTGTATGATTCTTAAAACATTACAAATTATTATTGTTATTATATCGCCTTTATTTGTTTGGAATTTTCTACAACAGATTAGAGGAAACAACATTAATTTACTAATAAACATTAAAAACAATTTCAAATTATGTGGGTCATTTAATTTGGCCAACTTCAGAATGATGCTAATGTAACTGGAGGTAAAGCAGTAATTCAAATACATTACTCCAGACCAGTTACAAAATGTGTTTAACAATATAAAAACACCAACAGATGATTGCTTAAATATAATAGAAGCGATATAGAACATATGATTTAAACTAAAACGCCAGTTTCCCAAAATGAAACAAATTTAATCCATTATGCTGTAATTTATTAATGTAACTTAAAATTGTAAGATGATTCTTAAAACATTACAAATTATTATTGTTATTATATCGCCTTTATTTGTTTGGAATTTTCTACAACAGATTAGAGGAAACAACATTAATTTACTAATAAACATTAAAAACAATTTCAAATTATGTGGGTCATTTAATTTGGCCAACTTCAGAATGATGCTAATGTAACTGGAGGTAAAGCAGTAATTCAAATACATTACTCAAGACCAGTTACAAAATGTGTTTAACAATATAAAATCACCAACAGATGATTGCTTAAATATAATAGAAGCCATATAGAGCATATGATTTAAACTAAAACGCCAGTTTCCCAAAATGAAACAAATTTAATCCATTATGCTGTAATTTATTAATGTAACTTAAAATTGTAAGATGATTCTTAAAACATTACAAATTATTATTGTTAGCGTGGACAGTCATAGGCAGAGGAAAGTAATTTTAATTAACGTCCTCACGGCATTACGTATTTATTGCAAATTAATATTTAAACATGCGTATGTGAGACAATATTCGAATTTATATATTTGTATTGTCTAAACAAATTGCACAATAACACTTCGTTACAATTTTCAGAGCGCAAATGCCGCTTATTTGCACAGAAAATACGTTTCGTTTGTTCCATTTTTATTGCGTGGCCCAATTTACAATCGTCCATGCTTATTTTGTATTTCGTATGAAGAATCATTTTGAGGGATGGACCGTAATGACGCTGGTGTTTCTTTTTTATTTTTGATATAGCTTTTCCTCCATTCTTCCGATAATTTCAAAACGTAATCTTGTCGACTAAAATTTTGGTCTGTTGCCTCTTAGTACAACATCCACGCGCTTACGGCTTATATGTCTAGTATGTTGAAAAATACTTGAACTGACCATCTTAACTGATTTTGTTGAATATTTTCTGACCATTTGGCCGAAGTTAGAATTATAGAATACCACTGTTTCGGGGAACTTTTTTTCTCCATCACTTCTTTCTGGTTTGGATTCATGGAGCTCAATAGACATAAATGTTTGTTTGGTTTATCCTGATGAACATTTAGAGCCTTTCATGTTTATATGTTTTGAATCATCTCGTAAATGATTCAGAAAAGACGGAATTTATTTTTTTAACGCTTTACAGTTCCTATTAAACTGGTCCCTCTTTTCTCTAATTATTTAGCTAATTTCACTGACGTAAAAAATTATTCGCAGTGATGTTCCATCATATTCAAAAATAATTCGATTAGCTTGAGAACTACGTGCTCGCCCAGTCACCAGCCAATATTTGATAAAATACAATTTTCAGTAAACATCTTCCAAATTTCTGATGCAAAGGCAAATTTGTCTATCGCTAATAGTTGAGATCTAGTGTTTGGCATATCAAAGCGAATTAGTGCCATAATCTCCAATCTCATAGTATTTGGAAAAAATCGTGGTCCCCAGGTACTGAAACTTTCCTGACACTGTAAACACATCTAGCACATAGGAATGAAAACTTCAATTTCAAAGAGTGATAGCCTACGCGCTATCTTGTTGTTGTCTTTTATATTTCCAGTAATAAAAAGGCGC
Source organism: Vesta saturnalis (assembly GCA_036346205.1). Classification (NCBI taxonomy): domain Eukaryota; kingdom Metazoa; phylum Arthropoda; class Insecta; order Coleoptera; family Lampyridae; genus Vesta; species Vesta saturnalis. The sequence goes on from JARFJB010002067.1 coordinate 266,033, forward strand.
CACGCACTAAAAACTTTATCTTCAGATATGAGTCCTTTGGAATATGTGGTGAACCCTGGAGTCTCTTTTATAACATTTTAATTACCGATCCTTCCTATAAGTGAATGTCTGGGTGTAATAAAAAATTGGAATACTGATACATATGACCTGCATGTTTTTATTCTCCAAATATCACCATCAGAGCCAGTTTCTTTAACACGTGTGCTTTCAACTGGTTGACATTTTGTGGATCTTGCACTTGTCCACGGCATCTACGATTACCAATGCTCCACCACAAGAAGAACATATTTGTTGGCCATCTGAAGATTTACGAGGGTCGATCGAAATGTTTCTAGAATGAATCACAAGATGGCGTTATGCGCGCGTGCTGATCGCTTGTTTCAAACGAATTGGATATAAACACATGCCATTACTATCGATACAAGTAAACAATTTATGCATTTTCATAATCATGAATGAAAATGAGTTTCGTGCAGTAATAAGAAATTTTTTTATTGAAGGCTTACATACTAAAGAAGTATAAACGGAGTTAGATGAAGTTCAGGGTGGGTATTCGTCTCCGTAACAATCCATGAAACCGTGATGAAGGATCGCCGAACAAAGTTGAGAGAGGCAGCGGAGAAAATATGCGTTTCTTACGCATCAACATTTAGACATGATAAAGCTTAGTGCTAGATGGGTGCTGCGTCTACTGACAATGGACCAAAGGAAGTTCGAATGACCATTTATGAGCAATGTCTAAACATGTTCAAACGTAATGAAAAAGAATTTTTGCGACGTTTTATAACTGTTGACGAAACGTGGATTCACCAGTATACTCCGGAAACCAAGGAGTAGCCAAAGCAATGGACAAAAAGTGGAGAGCCAACTCCAATGAAAGCAAAGACGATTCCGTCTGCTGGTAAAGTCATGCCTACCGCATTTTTACTGAGGAATAATTTTTATTGATTACTTACAACACGGGAGGACAACAATGAGCGAGGTCTCATCTGGTCGTGAAAGAGGTCTTGTACCGCCAGGACAACGCCCCATCCAAAAGTCGGAAATTGTGATGGCGAAACTCCACGAACTACTATTCTAGTTAATTGAACATGCACCCTATTTGCCAGACTTGACTCCGTCGGATTTCTTCTTATTCCCAAATCTCAATAAATGGTTTGCTGGAGAGCAATTTTCACCGAGTACTAAAATTATTGAAGCTGTAAATGGATATTTTAAAGGTTTGGATAGTTCTTTTTGTGAAGGTTTGAAGGGTCTTGAAACGCGTTGAACTAAATGTCAAGGAGACTATGTAGAAAAATAAACACGATTTTCCCCAAAAAGTTGTTTTTTCTTCCTCTTGTTCTAGAAATGTTCGATCTATTCCGTACTTGTAATATCAGTGTTTGCAGTACTGTGAGTCGTTGTGGGCAAAATTTATGTCTCTTCGTCTGAATCATATCCCGATTTTTTAAAATATGGCATATCCATCACGCAATCCGAATCTTCATCATCAGGATCGCCAATGGACGAGAACTACATACCAGGTAACTCTGCTAGTAATTTGTTCAGTTCTAGCCAAAAACTCGGCGTATAACTAAGCCCCACAAGGCATGGTTTCTACCACAAACAACAACTGGGAGTTGTTCGAGACAGATTGTTTACAAATGTTTAGTACATTTGCTTTACAATTACATTTCGCAGAACGTCTAAACGGAAGTGATAAAAAAGGAACAGTTTAATGAAAGGTACAGTACAGTCAAAGTGACTGCTTGGTATTTCTTTAAAATTTAAAATTTTTAGAGGCGTATCTGGTATAATATTAATAAAGTCACCAAAGCAAAATGTTTTTGAAAAATTTTTGTATGAGATATTCTTAGTGGAACAAGATCTGGTGATCTCAGTGGTCAACTGGTGGACCTTTGACATCCGATTTGGCGATTAGAAAAATAAGCGTGTCTGATACACTCTCCATTGTTAATTGTGCAAATAATGCTCATATATATATATATATATATATATATATATATATATATATATATATATATATATACATGTACGTAATGAAACTTAATAAAATTTGGTACAGTTTCTTACTCGGTTAAGATGCTCCTTTTAGCAAAATATGGCCGACTTTACTTCATGGCCTCCTTGATTTTTACGACTAATAGTATCATTCAGAACTTTTCCTATCAACGCAATCATAACAATTGAAAGCTGCCATTTAATAGAACATTAATTTTTCAAGATAAGAGCCTCCTTGCAAATTTTCATTAAAGTTGGCCATTTTTGAGAAGAAAAGTGATTAGTGAAACCCTGCAGATCATTAAAGCGGAATGGCTATAAAAGCAATGTTTCATTATTTCGGCAGAACATCCATTTTTAATTAAAAAAATTGTTAAATTTTGGTAATTTTGTCGTAAAAATCTGAAGTAGCATTGCAAAAAGGCTAAAAACCACTGTAGTGGTTAATACATAAAGGTTTTAACATTTATTTTATTAATACAGCTAACGAAACTTACTGTACATAGTACATAAGTGGCTTAAAATCAAAGTATGTAATTAAGAAGAAAAATGACAACTGTCCTAGATAATAGTAGAAAAATAAATCTTTATTTCAACAGATGTTCGAAATGTTTACCCTCGCAACGTATACAAGCCTGAGATCGTCGTAACAAACTTGTGTGAACAATACGTAGTATCGCAGGATTTTGCCGAATTTCTTCTGAAGCAGCTACTATTCTTTGCCATAAATCGTCGCGGTCTCGAACATAAACTTTTTCTTTTAAAACTCCCCATAGATAAAAGTCCATTGGGGTAAGGTCAGAAGATCTGGGTGGCCACTTTATTGGTGCATCAGCTCCTCTACTGATCTACCTATCACGATATATAGCATTTAAGTATTCTCGCACAGGGAGGGAAAAACGTGGCGGTGCTCCATCATGCATAAAAATTAGATCGCGGCGTAACTCTAACGGTAAATTCTCAAGTAATGCTGGCACTTCGTCTCGGATAAATTCTAAATAAGACTGACCATTTAATCTTTGTGGCAGAACAACAGGGCCTACTAAAAAATCTTCGACGATTCCAGCCCATACATTGTTCTTTCAATGTTCGGTGAACAGTATCCTTTGGTGTATCAAATAGTCTTGCCAGTCTTCTCAAGTTTTCTCTTGGATTTTCTTCAAAAGCGTTTAGGATTGCTTCTTCCGTTTTAACGTGAATTTGCCGAGGGCGACCTACATGTGCAGTAAATTTCTTCAATTTCCCAGATTCCCTTAACCGTCTGTTTACTGCAGCAAAGGTGGCATGATGGGGAATACGTCTGTTTGGAAATATTTCTCCGTATATTCGTGCTGCTGCTCGACAATTCATTCTACACTCTCCTAATATTAAATGAATATCGGTGAGATCGTTAAAAGAATATTCCATTTTTACGAACGGTAACTAGAGTATTCGAAACAAAAAACAAGGAAAACGAAATTTAAACGTGAAACGTTCAGTCTGCGTTCTTGTAGTAACAAAACAACTATACTGACAGATTAGTTAAAACATTAGATATCACACGAGGAAAGCCACCTTCGATTTTAGTTTTAAAAAAAATGCGTGATCATATACATTCTTTGCAAAGGCGAGCATTTATTTAAATACACACTAGATCTTTTGTTTGACATGAAATACGTTCTTCCACATTGCTACAGTGATCAAAGTATTATTCAACAACAAAATTTTAAAATGATTATTCTCAGCGACAAATCTACCAAAATTTAACAATTTTTTTAATTAAAATTGGGAATTCTGCCCACATAACGAAACATTGCTCTAATAGCCATTCCGATTTAACGATTCGCAGGGTTTCACAAAACAGTTTTTTTCTCAAAAATGGCTAACTTTAGCGAAAATTTCCAAGGAGGCTTTTCTTTTGAAAAATTAATGTTCTATTAAATGGCAATTGTTATGATTGTGTCGATAGGAAAAGTTTCATTACGTCTTTGCAAAATGGTTACCAAAAAACCATTATTTTATGGTAACTTTGATCGCTTATATCTCTAAAAGTAAAAACTCTTTACTAAACTTTTTTTCTAAATCGTCTTTATTTTATCCCCTGAATCTACAGTTAAGCGTTGTCGGTGTAATATACAGACACTGTAAAATATATATATATATATATATATATATATATATATATATACAGGGTGAGTCAGTTTTTTGTAGACAAACTTTAACAGGAGATAGAACACATGTTTCTAAAAAGAAAAGTTCCTATAAACATATGTCGTAGAAGGCTTCGTTTCCGAGATACAGGGTGTTGAATATAATTTTTTTTCTCAAATTTTCATTATAACTCATAAACGAATGCTTAGATTTTTTCATGTTGGGGGGATAATGTCTATTAATTAAGCGGCATAAAACAAGCGATAAGAATGTTCACAAACTTGCACAGTGGCGGAGTGGAGGGGGTGCTCAACCACTTTCATAAACAGAACTTCTACGCCAGTGACTATTTTTTAAAAAAAACTGTTATTTTCATTATCTACATACAGTTTAACAAAAATAATGTACCTTCTTCTGTTTCGAAATTCCTATGCGTTTCCGAGTTATTTTGATTTTTAGTGTTTGATGTGGTACTAAGTTAAGTAATGTGCTTTGTGTGAATAATTGAATATAAAGTTTTTAATAAAAAAGATATAATAAAACATTTAGAGCAATTTTAGTACCTAACGATCGTTTCTTTAAAATTTCAAATACATTTTCGTTTATAAATGGGTAGTGCGCGAAAACGGTGCCTTTAAATTAATACTTCCTTCGATAGTTAAGGCTCCCCGTTTGCGTCAACTACTTCTTCGAACTTTCAATATAATAAATACGAAGGACCAGTTGTAATTAAAATTAATTTATTACAACAACTTATATTAAAGAACTTTGTTACATTCTCTTTTTTTTTTTTTTTCTAACTTTGAGAGAGTTGATCTATTACAAACAAAATATATAATTGCGTTGTTGCGATGTTTCGCAACATACTGCCCCCACCGCAATAGTGTGTTGACAAAAAAAAATTATTATTGTAAGTCTGAACATCTACATGAATTTACAACTGATTGAAAACAGGAAGTTAACTAAATAATTCGGCGTAAGAGACCGGAGATTATTGAACAAGTTAGGATTAAGTCCGAGATAAATTTGTTACTGAGAGAACGGGAATGCGAGGACTTTAATAAAATAAACAAAACAAACAACAAATATATATATAAAGGAATATTTTTACATTTTCTTTCGCAAGAGAAATTAACAATCTGCCTGTGGAAGACGGCACACTTTTTGTTATGGAACGAGTGAATTCTCCTCTTGTGTTTTTAGGCGGACAACTCTGACTTTTCCATCGGCGCCTTCAAATGTTTCCAAGACCCTGGCCATTGGCCAATGCAGAGGGGGAGAGTTTTCTTCTTTCAGCAAGACTAAATCATTTTGCTGCAAATTTCGAGTCTCAGTCATCCATTTTGGTCGATTTTGTAATCGGTTTAGATAATCAACTGACCACTTTTTCCAAAAATTTTGCTGAAGTTTTGAACATCGTTGCCAAAAGGACAACTTGGCTTCTGCTGAGTTGGAAATGTCTTTTTTCAGGGTATGATGAGAGGCTAGTTCCTATTAGAAAATGCCCAGGAGTGAGCGTTTGAAAATCTGAAGGGTCGTTTGAGAGAGCAATGAGGGGTCTAGAATTGAGAATAGCTTCAATTTGAGCTAATATGGTGGCAAATTATTGAAAAGTGAGTGGAGTAGTGCCCACAACACGCGAGATGTGGTATTTGGCACTTTTTATTGCGGCTTCCCAGAGTCCTCCCCAATGAGGGGATCTGGGGGGGATGAACGTCCATTTGGTTTCATTTTGAGAAAGGTAAATTTGAATTGAAGTGTTCACATCCGTATTTCGGAAATAATCGTATAGTTCCTTTAACTGATTTTTCGAACCCAGAAAATTAGTGGCATTATCACTATAAATGACAGACGGATTTCCTCTTCGAGATATAAATCTTTAAGAGTGGCTAGAAAAGCCTCCGTTGACAGATTTGAGACTAGCTCGATGTGAACTGCTTTAATCGCCATGCATACGAATATAGCTATGTGGCATTTCATTACCGGTGCCTTGCGTAGATGGGAGGACTTTATGAAGAACGGTCCACCAAAATCGACTCCGACTTTTGGAATGGTCGTGGCAGTCACTCTGTCTTTTGGCAAATTAGCCATGATCTGTTGCACTGATTGTGCATTAAATCGAAAACAAATAGTGCAATTCCGAATAATTCGTTTTATGTGACGCAGTCCGTCTAGTGGCCAATACCGTAATCGAACATTGAAAGTACATTCTGAGGACCAGCGTAGCATAATCGAAGATGTTCAAACTTCAATAAGAGAGAAACAACGTGATCCTTAGAGGGCAGGAGAAGAGGATGTTTTTGTTCAAACAAAATTTCTGCATTTTCCAACCTACCACCCACACGCAGCAGTCCAAGATTGTCCAAAAGGGTTTTAATGAGCGAAGTTGCTTGTGAGATAGAACTTTGTTTGAGTCAAGTTCCAAGATTTGTTGAGAAAAATGTTCTTGTTGAACCTTTTTTATAATTACAGTGAGCGCGGAATCCAACTCCGAAATAGTCAAAGGGCCTGTTGTTTTGCTTGAGAATTAGTGACGTTGTGAACAAAGCGTAGCACATATGCAATTGTTCTATGCAATCGAGAAAATGACGAGAAACGTGTAAATATTGAATTCCAAAAGTGTTCTAAAAATTGATTGACGATTAAAGATATTTTCTTTCCTCAGGAGGATTGTCAACCGAGAAAGGAAAATTCTCTACATTTCGCACTTCAAATTTAGGATTGAGCAAATATTTGGGCCCGTGAAACCAAAAAGTTAAATCATCAGAGTTCAAATGACCACGGGACAGCATGTCTGCGGGATTATCCGCTGATTTTACATAATTCCACTTATAGTCATGAGTAAGTTCTTGAATTTCAGACACTCGATGCGACACAAATGCTGCCCATCGACTTGAGTGGCTTTTACACCAGTATAATGCAATTTGCGAGTCTGTCCAAAGTGTGACAGAGGTAGGAATTAGTTTATTTTTATAAATCGACACTATTTTATTAATCAATTTTGATAATAACAGCATGGCACAAAGTTCGAGTTTGGGGATTGTAATTGTCTTGATTGGAGCTACGCGCGATTTAGATGACAATAAATTACAAGACACCGAGTTGTCTGAGTACATGGTTCTAATATACACACAAGCTCCATAAGCAAGATTACTTGCATCAGAAAACCCATGAAATTCTACATTTGCAATATTTTTGCTAGAAAATAAACACCGAGAGATTGTGAGATTTTTTAACCGAGAAAAGAGTTTGCAGAGAGCTTTCCATTCTGTTAAAATCGAAATGTCACGTATTTCTTCATCCCATTCTACCTTATGTAACCACAATTTTTGCATAAGAATTTTTCCTTTAACTATAAGAGGATTCACCAATCCAATAGGGTCAAAGTATTGAGCGAGATAAGATAAAATTTTTCTTTTCGAAATGGGGCAATCTTGTAGAGATTGTGAAGGAATAAAGATTTGAAAATTGTCAGATGAGGGATTCCACTTCAAGCCGAGAATTTTACATGGGGATTTTTCCAGATTGAAGTCCACTTCTGTGGTTTGAGGGTGAGATATATTTTTTAAGAAATCATTTGAGTTTGAACACCATTTGTGCAAGTGAAACCCGTGCTTAGAGAGAAGAGAGGTTAATTGAGAATAAAGTTTAGGTAAATCTTTTTCCGTTTCACATCCCGACAGAATGTCGTCCACATAAGTTTGAGTAAGCAGAGCATCTGATGCTAAGGGATAATCGGAATTATTGAGAGCGATATCATTTAAAACCCGAGTGGCAGCATAGGGAGCAAAGTTTGTTCCGTATGTGATGGTTTGAAGTTACAAACATTTTAAAGATTGACGAGGTGAGTCGCGCCAAATAATGTTTTGCAGAAAATTTAGGCGAGGATTCGTGAAAATCTGCCGATACATTTTCTCAATGTCAGCGGTGAGTACAAACCTAAACGAGCGAAACCTACACAAAATGTCATATAGATCTGGTTGAACTTGAAATCCTTTTAAGGTAACATCGTTTAATGAGAGTCCTGAAGATGTTTTACAAGACGCATCAAAAACTACACGCAACTTGGTGCTGACGCTTTCATTTCTGATTACGCACAAATGAGGAATAAAGTGTTTCCTTTCTAACCTACTGTTAGTCGGAAATAGCGGAACATATTTTCATGACCTAATGACACATATTCATCGATGAATTTTTATATTCGTGAAAGAGGGAGGATCTTTTCAAATCGTTTTTCAAGAGAAAAGAATCTTTTGCGATAAAGAAAGAGAATCGCCGAGTTTATGATGTTCATTTGTAGATTTCAGAGGAATATCTACTTGATAATGTCCATTTTAAGGATGCGAGAAGTAGTATTAAAAATTTGTTCAGACTTTTATCTTCTGGAGAGCAAGGAGGTTCGGAGAGTTCTTCAATTTTCCAATTTTGTTAAGAGAGTTTCTAATTTGTTCAGACTTTTATCTTCTGGAGAGCAAGGAGGTTCGGAGAGTTCTTCAATTTTCCAGAATTTTGTTAAGAGAGTTTCTAATTCATCTGTATCATTTGAGTGGTTAGTGGAATGATGAGAATAGGATGTTGAAGTAGATGGTTCAAATGTATATTTTTAGGAACGGTTCCTGATATAATCCAGCCCAGATGCGTATTTAACAAAGTAGGATAACCTCTGCCTAATTTCACTATGCCGTACGTGAGAAGTGTGTAGTAACTATCTGCTCCAATAAGCAAATCTATATCGGATGGAGTGTGAAAATTAGGGTCAGCTAGAGTCATCTTAATATGATCTGGGATTTGTAACTTATCCGAGTGAATTTTTATTTGTGGAAGTTTATGAGTTATCTGTTCTAATATAGCACAAGAAACTTTGAATCTTTTAGAGCGGTCTACGTTTGAGTGTATATACATATTCACCGCTTTATTTGAGAAAGTTTTGTTTTGAGAAATTCCAGAAATATTCAAAGCTGTATTGAAGGTTTTATATCGGAGCTGATTAACCAGTTTTTGAGTACAAAACGAGTTCTGACTTCCGTTATCTAGTAGTATTCTTGCTTGGATAGGTCGTCCTTGCGCAGTAAACAAAGTTACTTGAGCTGTGGCTAGTAATACGTGGCAATTTTTGGGGGAAAGAGCGGAAAAACTGGATAAATTTTCAGCCTGTAGCTGATTTGCTTGAAGTTGACGCTCTGTTTATGTCTTGATAATGAAGTGGAGTTGAAATTGGGTGATTGTTTGATGGTTGAGGTTTATTTGAATGCACAGAATGTTCATTTTTTGGTACATTACGGCCGAAACCGTTATTTTGTGCATTTGAGTAAGAAATTGTGGGTTTATGATGAGTTTGAGAAAACCTAATTTTCCTGAACTATTGAAGGGGACATTTTGTATGTGTAGCGCAGTGTGATGCTTCTTAGAGCAATGAAAACAAGTTGCACTTGAAGAACAATTTTCCACTGTATGCTTTGTGCCTAAACAGTTTAAGCACATTTTTTTACTTTGAACAAACTTTAATCTTTCTTGAAGACATATTTCCAAAATTGTGGACACCGTAAATTTTATGAGATTTATCGCAAAAATGCACGAGAGAGCGTAACTGTCACTTTTCGAGTATAGTGTTACTTTACTACATTTTGAGTTGACTAGTGTTTCATTCCCTGAAATGTTTTCTAACACTACACAACGATTTTCGAGAAACTCAAAAAATTCTGCTAAATTTGGCATTGTCTTTAAATCACGACCTTCCTCAAACAATTTCTTAGAGCCGAAATCTAGTTTTTTTTTTTAAAGAAAAATAAGTAATAATTCAAAATTACATTTATCAGAGAGCTTCATGTTTTTTAGTGATTCTAGGTTTTTCTTACAGGTTGTAACCAATTCTCTCAAATTTTGTGAATTACATTTTGTTATACAAGGAGCATTTAACAAATTTTCGAAATGGGAATTAACAATCTTATTTTTGTTTTCATATCTTTGCTTAAGTAATAAAAGAGCTGTAGAGAAATTTTCATTAGTCAATGACAATGATTCAATTAAACTAAAAGCTTCACCTTTTACCAGTGTTTTTAGAAAATAAAAACGTTCCACATTTGAGAATTGTGGGTTGTTTATTATTAACGCACCAAAGAGATCTAAAAAGGGCTTCCAATAGTGCAAATTTCCTGTAAAGTTGGGAATATTAATTTGTGGCAATTTTATATTCGAATTGTGTATATGCGAGCTATTTCCAATTGAATCATTGTTGTGACTTACAGTGACATTTTGAGGAGATAATTTTTGTATACATTTTTCAATAAGGGCTAACGTTGTAAAATACTGATTTTCAATTTTTTCACGATCTTCTACATCTGAATTATCTTCAAATTCTAATAAATATGAATCTATCTCGTCTTGAGCACATTCGTATTCAGAAAACGCGGCTTCCAATCTTTTTTGTCTACATGAAAATTCTTGAACATCTAATGTCAAATTTTGATAGCTCTGCACCCAATTCTGAATACGAGTGATTTTGCTTTTAGCACTTGTGCGAGTAGTTTTTAATTGTTTGAAATCCATGACCATTCAAAACAAACAATAAATATCAGAGTTAAATAAATGTGAATGCGTATTTACTATTTGAGAGTTTTTGCAATAGTTTTATGTAAACAATTTAGTTCACTAACCTTTTTTTCAGAGTTTTAATCCAAATAAATGATCACTTTAACTTACTGGAATCTTTCGTAGTGTGGATTTGACTTGGGCATATGCGGAGGGCGTCAGCTAATAGGAGTTCACACGTAACTGGAACTTCAAATCAACCATGTGCCAGGGGACAGGGAAAACGTTGAGATCTTTTTACTTGTGTGGGAGATTTTTGAGTGGAGATCCGGCTCGATGAAGTCCATGCGCGAAAACGGTGCCTTTAAATTAATACTTCCTTCGATAGTTAAGGCTCCCCGTTTGCGTCAACTACTTCTTCGAACTTTCAATATAATAAATACGAAAGACCAGTTGTAATTAAAATTAATTTATTACAACAACTTATATTAAAAAACTTTGTTACATTCTCTTTTTTTTTTTTTTCTAACTTTGAGAGAGTTGATCTATTACAAACAAAATATATAATTGCGTTGTTGCGATGTTTCGCAACAGGTAGGTTATCGGTTTTTTTTAGTATCCATTGTTATCATCGTATAAAAAGAAATGCATAATTATTATTGTTATGCGGTCAATACTTTCTGTATAATTATGTATGTATTAATTTCGCCATAAACATGTATGTAGTTTTTTAAGTGAGATTCTAATAAGTTATAGACCGCTGCTCACTTGCTCTCATTAAAGAGCCGCCACTGTATCAAGACATACTCAAATACAAGACCTTTGTAAATTGAAATCTGTTTAGTACACTAATTTTAACAATCCTTATTTATTATTGTAACAATACTTAATTAATAATTGTGAAATTAATAAGAATTCTTAGCAATAACGATTTATAAATAAATAACAATAACACTAGTATAATAAAATTAGACACTTTGTTCAAAATGTAAACCGTTCTTTTCAATACAGATTTCACAGCGACGTACAATAGAACGTCTTAAGTTAACTAAATGATGCACCCTTACTTCATTGCAACAAAATATGATACTCCTTGGAAAACCAGTAAGTATTAAATTTTATATTTTGAAACGACAGTTTGACTTTTTACAAACACTTGCTTCATCTTGAATAATTTCACTGTTATTGATTATTATTTTTAAGTTCAAAAAGTTATTTCATTTGATTTGCCAGCTTTTAATTGGTGTAACATGCCGTTTACATTTACAGATAGCGAACAAGCCGACATTCATTTTATTTATCGGTTCGCAAATGGGAATTCAAGGTACACAGCTAGGGAGTATCGGAGAAGATTTCCAAATAGACGACAACCTTATCATTCCGTTTTTCTGAGTATCCATCGTCGATTTGTTAACCAGGGTTTGAAAAATGTACATGGGGGCCGACAGAACAACCGTGGACGAGATAGAATTGGAGAGGGTATATTGCGTGAATTTAATAGGAACCCCACGACAAGTACTCGACGTACTGCTGTTGCTTTTGGTATTTCCCAAAGTAAAGTTTCCCGGGTTTTAAAACGGGATCACAGACGCCCATATCATTTTCAACCTGTTCATGGTTTATGTCCAGGTGACGCCGAACGAAGACTTAATTATTGTAGGTGGGTGCTTAACTCCATTCAAAATAATAGAGATTCCTTATTCAACATACTGTGGACTGATGAATCCTGTTTTACTCGCCGTGGTATCGTAAACTTTCACAATCTGCATATATGGGCACATGAATACACACATGCCATTCGACCAAGAAGTTTTCAACATGAATTTAGTACAAATGTCTGGATTGGAATTTACGGCAACCACGTGTTTGAACCTTATTTCTCGCCACAACGAGTAAATTCAGAAAATTTCCTACAATTTTTAGAAGAAGAACATGTTAATATGTGGAAGACATTCCTTTGAATTTAAGAGGACATTCTTGGTTTCAGCTTGATGGATGTCCGGCCCATTATGGCAGAATGTAAGAAATTGGCTAAACAAAACTACCCGGGGAGGTGGATAGGTCGTGCAAGTCCAGTGGCGTGGCCTCCTAGATCCCCCGATCTAACGCCACTTGACTTTTTTGTATGGGGATTCATGAAGCAAAAAGTGTATACCACTCCGGTTAATACACTTGAAGAACTTCACAATCGCATCAGAGATGCTTGCAATGATATAAGGGTGCATCGTTTAATTAACTTAAGACGTTCTATTGTACGTCGCTGTGAAATGTGTATTGAAAAGAACGGTTTACATTTTGAACAAAGTGTCTAATTTTATTATACTAGTGTTATTGTTATGTATTTATAAATCGTTATTGCTAAGAATTCTTATTAATTTCACAATTATTAATTAAGTATTGTTACAATAATAAATAAGGATTGTTAAAATTAGTGTACTAAACAGATTTCAATTTACAAAAGTCTTGTATTTGAGTATGGCTTGATACAGTGGCGAATCTTTAATGATAGCAAGTGAGCAGCGGTCTATAACTTATTCGAATCTCACTTAAAAACTACATACATGTTTATGGCGAAATTGATACATACATAATTATACAGAAAGTATTGACCGCATAACAATAATAATTATGCATTTCTTTTTATACGAGGATAATAACAATGGATACTAAAAAAAAACCGATAACCTACCTATTTATAAATGAAAATGTATTTGAAATTTTAAAGAAACGATCGTTAGATACTAAAATGGCTCTAAATGTTTTATTATATCTTTTTTATTAAAAACTTTATATTCAATTATTCACATAAAGCACATTTACTTAACTTAGTACCACATCAAACACTAAAAATCAAAATAACTCGGAAACGCACAGCAATTTCGAAACAGAAGAAGGTACATTATATTTGTTAAACTGTATGTAGATAATGAAAATAACAGTTTTTTTAAAAAATAGTCATTGGCGTAGAAGTTCTGTTTATGAAAGGGGTTGAGCACCCTCTCCACTCCGCCACTGTGCAAGTTTGTGAGCATTCTTATCGCTTGTTTTATGCCCCTTAATTAATAGACATTATCCCCCCAACATGAAAAAATCTAAGCATTCGCTTATGAGTTATAATGAAAATTTGAGGAAAAAAAATTATATTCAACACCCTGTATCTCGGAAATGAAGCCTTCTACGACATATGTTTATAGGAACTTTTCATTTTAGAAACATGTGTTCTATCTCCTGTTAAAGTTTGTCTACAAAAAAACTGACTCACCCTGTATACAGGGTGTTTAAAAAGATGCGGCAATATTAAAGGGGGTGATTTTCCAGGTCATTTTATACAATAAAGTTCCTATAAACATAGGTCCGCAAACGCTTCTTTACCGATCTACAGCGTGTTGAAGTTTAATTTAAAAACAGTCAAAATTAGATTTTTCCAAAACGGCTTGAGATATCATAATGAAATGTTACGCGTGTCAATAGCTTTGGGAGACGCATACTTTGCAATACAACACGATGTTTCAGACGTACCATTGGCGCGCGTATTGGCACGTCACAGGCTATTTTTCAAGAAAAAGTAGGATGCCGCTAATTTCTCTAAAAGTAAAAAATATTTTTTCATTCTTTGTTCAATTGTGAAGAAAAAAGCTCTCTTGACTTTTTATCGTACAACGTACCGTTTTTGAGTAAAAAAAAACATTTTAGTGCATGTCCATTTATTGCAGAAAAAGTTTTAAAAATCAAGGGTTTCATTTAAGGGCAAAAGCAAATATTTCACCAAACCAAAATTTTACCAACCAAAAATTACAAAAACTGTTCAAAGGGACCACCTCGAGCTCGGATGCAAGAATCCAATCTTCTCCTCATTGACTGGCGAACTCTCTCAAAAACACCAGGACCTGTTTTAATTCAGTTGCACCCATCAATGATTCGATTTCTCAAGTCTTCTACGTTTTCCAATGGAGTAGCGTACACTAAGGACTTCAAACGGCCCTAAAGGAAAAAATCAAGGGGATTTAAGTCCGGGGATCGTGTAGACCATAAATGCGGTCCACCCCGGCCAATCCAACGATTTCCGTATGATTGTGTTAAGAAATCACGAGCTACTTGACTAAAGTGGGCTGGTGCGCCATCGTGCATATATCACATTGCATCTCTAATTGCTAATGGTACGTCCTCCAGAAATCCAGAGAGCGTGTTTTCTAAAAAGTTGCGATACACCTCTCCGGTAAGTCTCCCGGGTAGAAATACCGGTCCAATTAGGCAGTCACCCACAATCCCAATCTAAACGTTCAAAGAAAACTGATGTTGAAAACGATATTCAACAATTTAGTTTGTAATTTCTTCACACCATACATGGTTATTATGGAAATACGTATTGCATTTCTTGAAAAACTCGCTCCATCGGTGAACAGAATCAACATCAGGAGTTGAGGGATTTGAACCATTTCGTGCAAAAGCCGTTGACAGAATGCAATGCGAGGAGGAAAATCAGCAGGAAGAAGTGCTTGAACGCGTTGTATATGGAACGGGTACATCAAATTTTCCTTAAAATGTGCCAAATAGTCCCATTACTTATATCCAAAGCGCCAGCAATTTTTCGAGTAGAAGTACCTCGATCTTCTTCAATCATGTCCAGCACATCCTCTTCCAGCTCTACCGTTCTTGCGGTCCTTCGCCTTCCTGCTCCTCCATATCGTCTTAATGTACCTGTTGCATAAAGAGGCCGATGAATACATTCGAAAGTTTTTCTATCGGGAGCAATACGGCCCGGAAATCTTTCAGTATACAACCGCCTAGCTTCTAATGCATCAGCAAGTCCATAAATGTAGTGCATGTCTGTCATCTCGGCATTCGTATAGCGATTCATGATAAGGAACTTCAACAAATTCGACACATACAAAATTATTAATCACGAGACTCATTCAATATGTCAGTGATATGTCAGTGAGTAATACAGGAATGTTTAAAAATATTTTTGTACGCATGTTAAATGGACATGCACTAAAATGTTTTTTTTACTCAAAAACGGTACGTCGTACGATAAAAAGTCAAGAAAGCTTTTTTCTTCACAATTGAACAAATAATCAAAAAATATTTTTTATTTTTAGAGAAATTAGCGGCATCCTACTTTTTTCTTGAAAAATAGGCTGTG
The DNA here is from genome assembly GCA_036346205.1 of Vesta saturnalis. NCBI lineage: Eukaryota > Metazoa > Arthropoda > Insecta > Coleoptera > Lampyridae > Vesta > Vesta saturnalis. The sequence continues at coordinate 281,838 of JARFJB010002067.1, forward strand.
ACGTGCTAATACGCGCGCTAATGGTACGACTGAAACATCGTGTTGTATTTCAAAGTATGCATCTCCCACAGCTGTTGACACTCATAAAATTTCATTATGATATCTCAAGCCGCTTTAGAAAAATCTAATTTTAACTGTTTTTTTAAATTAAACTTCAACACGCTGTAGTTCGGTAACGAAGCGTTTGCGGACCTATGTTTATAGGAACTTTAGTGTATGAAATGACCTGGGCAATCACTTCCTTTAATATTGCGCATATATATATATATATATATATATATATATATATATATATATATAATATATATATATATATATATATATATATATATATATATATATATATATATATATATATATATATATAAAACTTGAACGACTTTATGATTTGATTGATTTTTTAAGTTTAAATACCTTGCAAAAGATTCTTACGGAAAGAAGAATTAAGAAAATTGCGTAGAAAATTGGACAATTTAAGAAAACTTAACGGTTGTTTAAACTTGGCGCGTTTGATAGTTAGCACACCGAAAATGTCATTAACAGCTGCATCGTTCGGGATTTATTGATCTAGGGTGTGGGTGAAATGGGGGGTTGAATTTTTTTGTGAAACTTTTTATTCTATGGGTCGATTGACTCGAAAATTGGTAAACGTACTCTTCAATTAAAATTATGAGATATGTGTATCACAAAATTTTAATATCGCCCCATTCTGAGATCGCAGCAAAGCGCGATGGATACGGCTAGTAAATGAAATACACTTCAATTTACATCACTATCGAAATGGTACTGATTTGAGGTGCTGATTTAAGTGGCATGTTTCTGTTTATCAGTGTAGTAAAAGACAACAAAAAAATATAATTTTCTGGTATAGAAATGCCAAGAAAAGGTGGTCTTCGCTAAAAACTTAGAAAATTAAAAACAACCCCGGAACTGTTAGAAATATACCTTAATAAAATCAAAACGACATCCAACAATGCAAAAATTAACACATTTAAAAAAAACGAAGTTAGCGTTGATTGATAAATATAAAAATTGAATATTATAGCTAGTAAAGTTTTAATTTCAACGTGGTAGTTTTGCATCAAAAAGATAGATTTTGTCTGAGTAATAAGGTGGACACCCAGCATATGTTTGATCTTGATGTATGGTGTATAAACCAAAACAGTTACAAACGCGATTTTATATTTCTATTTTAATTTTGAAGTACTTTATCGGATTTAAGAAATTACAATCGCATATTCCATCCAGCAGATCTTACCAGTCGCCCAGGAATGTGGACGTAGATATAGGTAACTTCATTTAGTGGCCACATTAAATTTCACAAATAGAGCTTTCTATGACACTTTTTGTCCTACTGCCCTTTAAGGGAAACCGCAAATGAGTTCATTACTTAAAACACACTTATTTTTGGCTTATTTTATGTATTAGATGGAATAGAAAGAAGCTGTTCAATTAATTAATTATAAAAATCAAGATTTAGATATTTTTAAACCATTTAATGTGTTAATAATATTCATTTTAGGATTAATCATTTTTATGTTTACTTTTACAAAAAAAAAAAATTTTCAATTTGTTTTTGCTTACTTTATATATCTTTCCCATTGCTTTACAGAGTTAAAACGAAAATTAATCATTTAAGCACAGGTACAGGTACTCTATGTGTATACGTACAGAAACAAAATAAGAAGAGATTCGTTATACCATTAGTATCCAAAAAGAAAACACACTTTTCCATTCAAGGATATTGAAACATTGAATTTTATTTTTTATTAGATCTGACGTATTTTATGGATTTTATTAAAGTTGAAATGCGATAACCGCGTGCAACAGAGGTATTGAATTTAACTCAAATAATTGAATCTGACATTTGTAGATTTAAACGGACTGTGAAAATAACAAATACCTAATATTACGCTCAATCATAAAATCCGGAGAATGCTTCCATTTACCCCCTGTAATATGAATTGAAATCACTAGACCGTCGCAACACCATTGGGAATTGTTGCGAGCGTAGTGCATATAAATACATCATAACAGAAATATTAGGGTACCAACTGCCAAGAATTTTGTAGAATATTATAGTATATGGCAACATTTGATGTGGATATGAAATTAGAAAAGAAAATTTTATTTCATTCGTACTATTCTTTATAACTTAGGGTCACGCTATTTTCTTATTGCTACGAAAACCTAGACTCGCAAATTAAAATAGGGCACTTAGAAATTTTATTAAACGCTCATCACCCCAAATTTTTTTCTGAATACATTATTAGACTTACAATAAATTTTATTTTTATGGCTGCCTTTTCTTTTTCGTCACTATATTTTTTAATATGCCCAATATTATTTATACCCACACGCAGGGTTTGTTAGAAATCCATCATAAATGAAGTAAAGTCCCTTATTCATGTGCCAGTTTATTAAATAATCAGGGCACAAACAAAATAAAAGATTCAACAAATATTAAAATACCTCTTATATACCTACAACATAAAGTACACTCAAATATAATGGAAATTTAAAAGTATTAAAATTAACACAAAAATTACAAACATTTTGAAATACAGAGTATGTAATTTAATTGGCAAGAGCCTATTTGGGGTTTAGAATTACGAATTAATGGTTTATTTCAACGCTGTAAATCGCAAAAGTTTAAAAGGCACACTAAGTGCTTTATTTTTTGGACCGTTTAACATAGAGAAATGCACAAAAATGAGTTCGGAAAGCTACTCATTACCAATTCCATTATCGTTATATTACGAAATTCAAATATTGGTTGTTGATAACGTAAAGCTTACAAAAAATTCACAAAGCTCATAAAAAAGCGTGCCTAATTTTAGGGAACAAAAATATTGAGAGAAGGTAAGCGTAAAATCGGTACTAAATATGCAAGTTGTCTATTCAAAAGGATATTTTTTGAATACTTAATGAAGATATTAAAATTTTTAACACTTACGTTAAAGCTCTACAGATTCTTACAAAATCATTAAAATTATCTATGGCTGGTAATTTGTGTTATAGTATCCTGAAACAAAGCACCTTTACTAAGCTAAACCTAAGATAAAATGCACGTTGTGAATTAAGAATTTGAAGCTCATTAAAAGTTGCATTTTTAACTAAAGCAAAGAAAACTTTTAATAATTTAAAAACGTAGCTAAATAAATGGGCACAGAACTTCAATTAATTTTCAAAACGATTTTAAACTAAAACGTTATGGTCTATTGCACCTTCGTAGTTGAAAAACAATTTCAATTAAAGAGTTTATCCGAACTGCATTCGTGGTGCAGGATTATAATTAAGCAATTTATTGTATAAATTAAATAAATATAAATATCTAGTTACATGCAAACTGCATATTGTTAGAAGTGAATAGAGAGGCCATATAGAGAAATCATAAAAATAAATACGTATTTAAAAAAAAATTGTGCCCTCTCCGTCAAGGGTTGCTGTAAATAACATAAACCCGCATATTTATAGTTTGCACAATCGAATTCTATCGGTGACTACGTATTTCCCTGTTTCTATTGTCAGGAATATATGATGTCTAACACGCTTTCATTTTTTGATATAAAAATATAAAGTCAAGGATAATATCTGAAACTAAAGCAAAAACTAAACAATATTTAAAATTACTTTAAAGTTAATTAATTAAATTGTCCGTTATATTAGTCCGCGTTAAAATATCTGGTGTGGAACACCACACGACATTCCAACCTAAAAAATGGAAATTCAAAGAATTGAAATAATTTTCATAACATTTTTTTAAGGATAATTATGAACCTCTTTTATCATAAGTTCATTACGAAAGTAGGCAACATTGTAAAAACAAAATCAATAATCTATGTCAAACAGACGTTTAAAACTGTCAGGCAGAGGTTAATAGATATCTAGATGATAACTTAAAAAATTAAAACATATGAAATAATTTTAATTATAATTATTTAGGATAACTGTGCAACCTCTTTTTATACGTTCATAATGAAAACAGGCAACATTTTAATAACAAACGCAATAATCTGTGACAGAATGACGTTTAAAACTTTATGTCAGATAGAGATTAATATATACCTAGTTTGATTCAAATAAAATGGATATGACATATTCTTAAAATTACACGAACTAGGATTTAGGCGACGTAAGTCTTTATTAAACCAGCAAAGTATCTTTTAGTTAATATAAAAATTCTCCATTATTATCCACTTATTTTATTGAGAGAGTCAAAAATATTTTGCTGCGACAGTGAGTTGTTAATTTAGGACATGGTTTGATTATAATTACATACAATCATAATACATAACCTATATATTTGTAAGTAAACAAATATTTTTTTGTTTATTAGAAATTAAATCATTTCAAATGGAAAAATTGATAAAATTTGTAATTAGTTTGTTATTCTCAAAATATACAACCCTTCTAGAAGCATAGTTATTGCTTTGTAATCGACATAATTCTTGTAAGTCCCTTATGATAACATATGTATCGATACATTTGTGATTATTTCAGTCTTGTAGAAAAAAGTGTATAAAGTTCAACGAAATTATAGATGTTTAATATTTTAATTTGCTTCAAGGTAAATGAAAAGCAATTTACATAAACCAGTACATGTATTCAGTCCACCTATTGTAGAGTTATCAATAAGTTATGTAAAAATTTGAATATTTATATTACACTGGAATTAAAACATTTAAATTCAAAAAAATTATTCACTATCAGTGTCACTCTCAGAATTGAAATCGTTAACAGATATAATTAATGGTTGCACAACCTCAAAATGTTTTTCAATTTCCCACCACTCTAACATAGACACTTCGGCATGTTTAATGTATTTCTGTCAATATGCCCCATCAATGCGTTACAAGTATGCCATCCATATTTGTTTTACATGGTCATCGTTAAATTGGAATTATGTCTTCCTATATTTTTGTTGTGGTGTTCTTTGCAGCTTTTCCAGGCCAGTTCAATTAGATTAAATTGACAATGATATGTTGGTAACCGTAATAATCTGTGTCTGCACTTGTGTGCTATTTCATCCATTTCGTACACCTTTGGCATTGCATTATCTGCAATTAATTGCAGTTATTATTTTTTAAACATGCTAGGTACATAAGCTATGTTGTGATTTAATAGAAAATTACATATCTCTTGCTTAGATGAATTATTTGGAATTTTTTCCAGAAATTTGGAATGATAACAAGAATTATATATTAAAATTAAAGATCCTTCTTTTAAGTATGCAATTAAATTAGTTTCAAACCATTTTTTGAACAACTCCGCACCACTATCTCTATGATAGTATGCGCTTTGGGACTTTGAAGAAAACAAAAGTGAAGCATTGGAAATAAATCCATCTGCGTTACCTGCATGAACAGCTACAAATCTAAAAAATACAGTTATTTCATAAGGAATTATAATGTAATAACTAAATTACAACAAACCTTTTTCCTTTGCCCATTGGTTTCTTCTTCACTATTTCATTAGATTTATCATGCCAGCTTCTTTTGTGCCATCCTCGTCTGAAAATCCAAATTTTATCTAAGAATGCAGGATTGCATAATTTTTCTTCTTTGTAAAATTATTTTAAGTATCGTACACGATTGTTCCAGTAAACCTCTCTACCATCATCTACTTTAGATGAAAAGCCAAAGGAATGTAAGAGACGTCTTAAACTTGATTCACTGAAATCGAAAACTTGACTATTGCTTAATTCTTTTTATAATGCCAGCATAACATGTATACCTACAAAAACAGGTATAGTACTAAACATGTCTTGCATGTTTGTATTTACATTTTGAATGCATTTAATAATTTTTTCTCTTTACAGCATCCTACATATAGCCATCAACTTCGGTGGCCTTACATTTCGTACGTGACGGTTTATTTTCTTTTTAGGATTATGCAACCCTTTCTTTTATAGCACTATTTGTATTTATACTAACCCAATATTCTTCCGACATGCGCTAAAAGTAGCCCTTCCAAGTATCATATTTTACACAATAATGTACTACATATGTACTACAAATGGAACGAGTGCCCCTTGATAGTCACGTTCCCCTTAATAATAATTAAACACGTTCATAACTACGAGTTGCGCTTGAGATCTAAGGTGCTTATTACGTAGCATACCTAAAATTTTGTAAATTTTATATAAATCATGTAAAAATCTTATCTAATTACCGATAATTCACTGTACCGGGTGGCCAGATAAGAATGCAAAGTACTGTTTCTCGGAAACTATTAGTCGTAGAGAATTGAGGTAAAAAATTTTATTACTAACGTGGCTAAAAAGACCATGGAAAATATTTTCAAATTTACAAGATGACCGCCAGGGGGCGTAACCGCCATCCTAAACTTTTAAAGTGATTTTTAACTGAAATCGACCTAGTAAATGTACCACCAAATTATATGCGTTTTAAAGCTCAGCTTTACTCGAGTAATTTTTGTTTTTTTTTTGTTTAACGCATCTATTAAAATAAAGTGGTGCGGGTAATTCTGTGATTTTTTAAATAAACAGCTGTAACTCATAAACAACTGTACGGATTTTAATAAACTTAGCCTCGTTGGAAATAGAATTTATTGCTCCATCAAGTCCATCTTACCTGTAATATGTCTAATTTTTAGTGACGCCGCTAGAGCACCTTTTTTGATATATCAAAAAATTGCAAAATTTTCTAAAAAACTAAATGCAACAATATGACTTATTTCTCATAAAAATGAGACGAAATCATCCCTAAATAGGTTAGTGAAAACCGCATCTCGATGTCTTATTCATACCCTAAAATATCGACGAAAGAAGGTATGGTTATTATAAAATTTGAAAAAGTCGATATTACACCGGTATTTAGTCTTAGTTATTTGTCTTTCTTCAAGATTCAATGAAAAATTTCATCATTTTATAATTTTTAAATAATAAAAGTTTTTATAATTTCGAAAATTAAAAAAAAAACGTGTAGGGGCATAATAATCAGTGCATAGAATATGCAAATGCAGAATAGGCAGAATATTAGGAGTAGGCCATTGAGAAAAAATAAATACCTAAAATCAACTTGTAAACAAATATTAAAATTTAACAGACAGTGTAATTTATGTTTGTCGCACAGGTAAGTCCTTAAAACTACCTATAATGTCTTTTACAAATGATGAAGCTGTTGATATGATTGCGGTATATTTTGAATGTACGGCATTGGCTAAGAAAGTATACTCAGCCAGATATTCAGATCGGCGTCTACGTGATGCTAGAATTTTTCCGCGTTTAGTGCAAAATTTTCGTAATACTGGAAGCTTTCGACCAAAGTTGCGAAGAGACTCGGCTAGAAGAATGGAAGACAATATCGTTAATGTCTTAGCATACGTGTCAATGAATCCCCTCGTTAGTACGAGAGCAATGTCTCTCGCATTGGACATGTCACGAACTACTATCCAAAACATTTTAAGATCATAGGTAAGTACTTATGTCACTGAAAATACTACTTCACATGTTTCATAATGTGTTTGTAATTTCAAATTTATAGACTGCACCCGTATCATATGGTTTTACATCAGGTCTTACATGAAGAAGACTTTGACCGAAGGAGAGATTATTGTCATTGGATGTTGGGCATGATCAGAGAAAATAGAAGATTTTTATCCGAAATTCTTTGGACGGATGAGGCCACTCTTAAAAGTGATGGAAACGTTAATTTGCATAATATGCACTATTAGTCTGACACCAATTCTCACTGGTTGCATGAAGTCCAACATCAAGGTCGTTGGAGTGGTAATTTTTGATTTTCTAGTTAACCAATTGCCTATTTTATTAGATGTGCCCTTGGAATTACAGAAATATGTTTTTACAGCTAGATGGTTCTCCAGCACATTTTTCAATAAATGCGAGAGAACACTTAAAATTAATATATCACCAGAGGTGAATTGGACGAGGAGATCTGGATATCGAGCTGAGTATATTCTCTTAGCCAATGCCACACTTTGAAGACATTCAAAATATACCGCAATCATATTAACAGCTTCATCATTTGTAAAAAAACATTATAGGTAGTTTTAAGGACTTACTTGTACAACAAACATAAATTACACTGTCCGTCAAATTTTCATATTTGTTTACAAGTTGATTTTAGGTATTTGTTTTTTCTCAATAACCTACTCCTACACACACGCGTGAGTGCGTGCGTGCGTGCGTGTGTGTGTGTGCGTGCTTGCGTGCGTGTGCGTGCGTGCGTGTGTGTGTGTGTGTGTTTTATTACTATTATTATTTTGTTTACAACAAAATTCTTGGTACAGAACAACGATTACAATGCAATGTTTCTGGTTCACTTGTATCGTATTAATCCGTCAAGGTGAAACACAGCTCTCTGTTCATGACCTTGCACAACACATTCTTGTAAATAACACTTTCAGCTGTAGTAATTAGATAATTTAACAAATTATATTGTAGGAGCTTTGAAGGGAGGCCACGGTATACATCATCTATTGTGCATTCTACGCCTGTTAGTTTAAATACTAATAATTTCACGTAGCTCCATATTTCTGCTGTTCTAGGACATGTTAATAACACATGTCATGGATTTTCGATTTCTGCAGCATAAAATAGGCAACTGTTAACGTCTCTTTTACCACCCTTATCTAGAAAAACAGGATCTGCCAGCCAATTCTTAGCATGTCGCTAAGCAATTTCCGGGTCATAGCTCAGGCTCAATTTGTTGAAGGTGTCCCAGTGAACTTCCTTGTCAATCCGTTTACCGGGTTGTTTTGCTTAACACTCGTACACTCGTGTTGTCAACCTTTGTTGAAGATTTCTATGGATGTTTTTTTTACTATTTCTTTTTTGTTGTGCAGATTAGTGAGAATAAGCAGCATCGGTTCGTTTGTGGGATTCTTACTTCGCATTTGATTGCTCTACTGTTTCTCAAACAAATCTTTTATCTGTCGATATTGTTTTAATAACTGCTCTTTCATATTGTTGGAAACTTCACGTAAGGTTGATGAAAATGTCTCTTCGTTCATCCATTCATTATTGCTCATAAAATCGGATACATTCCTAAAACGTGTATTAGACCAGTAATTAACGAATAACGGAGGTTTCCTTCGTTTAATACTGCAAATCCTGTTGTGGGAATATTTTGCATGTCGCTTAATCCTCTTGGAAAATTGTTTATTTTTGCCTCCACAAAGCGACTGCTATCCTTGAGAGATTGTACATAAGGTGAAATTCTGCCCACATCCTATTTTCTATGGCACTTAAAAAACCATTGCCATTTTACTTCATATTTGTTGGCGTTTACGATTATTTTTTCCAGGATAATTTTACATTTTTGTTCTTCCTTATTTAGTAAGAATCTTTGCACCGACAGCATTTTAAAGGTGTGAGATTTCGTTATTAAATTAACTAGACCTAATCCTCCATACTCTGCTGGTAAACACAAATCTTCTTCTTTGCACCAATGTGTACCGGACCATATGAAACTAACTAGCAACGCTCTTAATTGGTCTGTACTTAGGGATACCACTTGTAAGAAATGTCAGAGTTTTGGTGTTACAGACTGATTTATAATTATTTTCTTTGCCATCATGCAAGCAAAAGGAGCACGACTCCTCCATTTAACAGGCGCTTGCGTAATATTCTCCTTAAGCTCATTTAACGTGTGGTGAGCATCCCTTTTTTGGTTATCAGTAAAGTTCACTCCGAGAATATTGATGTTCTCACTGGTGAATTGACACCAAAGCGGCCTGTCTACTCTATTACGCCATTCTCCGGTTCAGAAGCCGATTGATTTTTCATTGTTCAATTTGGATCCAGATTGTCGCTAAACCTGTCTAAAATTTGATTTAAGCGTTTGAAAATCACTCTCATGTGGTATGAAAATTGATACATCGTCAGAATGTGCACTCACTACTAGTTTAGTATTGTGATCTATCATGACACCTTTAAGTGATGCTCTACATAGTGACAGGAATGACTCTAAGGCTAAGAAATAGAGTGGTCCGGACAAGGGGCATCCCTGACGTAACCCTTTTTGGATTAATACCGTGCTTGTTAGTAGTTGCCCTATTGTTATGTGGCAAGTTGCATTATAGTATAAGGTTTGTACCCCATTTATAAAATATTCCACAAAATTAAATTCCTTCGTAATATGGAGAGTGTAATTATGGCTAACGCAATTAAATTAAATTAAACTCCCATTGGAAAGTTCTCTTTATTCGCGATGTATATTACATCCCTGTGGAGATGAAGTGAACCGTAAATTGATCTTCCAGGTATGCCATATAACTTTGATCTGGATTGACTATAGTACCAATAATGGGCGAAATTCTCAAGGACAAGGCTTTGGCTAAAATTTTGTAGTCATTGGTTAATATAGAAACTGGTCTCCAGTTGTCGAACAACGTATTGTCTCCCTGTTTCCTAATTAGATTGATAATTGCGTTACTCATTGATCTAGGTAGACTTTTGGTTTTTAAACTAAGTGTGGTAACTTCAAAATATGTTTTATCAGTTTTGTTCCAGAACGCAAGGTAAAAATTAGATGTTAATCCGTCTATTCCTGGCGCGCTTCGTTTGTTCAATAACTGTGCTGTTTTACCGAACTCGTATTCTGACAAGCGATCATCTAAAAAATGTTTACATTCTTGTAGTAATTTTTTAACGTGGTTGAACAGAATTAAGTTATGTTCGACATCATTGTTTTCCATGCCGAATTCTTCTACAAAGCATTTCCTCACTATTTGAGCGATCTTCATCGGGTTTGTGGTACCACTCCATTATGAGTTAGCCTGGATAGAGGAGTATAATTTGTAAATTGATTTCTAATTTGTTTTGGTACAACATTTTTTCTGTTTTCCTTTTGTACCAGCCTTGTGCTTTTTTTATAAGACTTCTTAAGCCATATGGGTTTTCATTAGCTGAAATATGAAAACTCTTTAACTGTTCCTGTAAAGCTCTTGTTTCAAGCAATTCGGTGTTTCTTCTCTTTTGTACGTACAATGTAGTGATGCATCTTATATTTGTTTTAAAATTTTCCCACCACGTCAGTAAGTAAGTCCCTTTTTTGAATTTCTGAGTCTGTAAAGTTGTTCATGGTTTCGACGAAACAGTCATCTTCCAGAAGAAAATTATTGAATTTCCAATACGGTGGACGGCAAATCCTATTCTTGTTAAAGTTGGAGAAACCGAAGGCAGCCAAGTGGTCTCAAAAGGATAACTTGATTGCCGTATGTGATCAGTTCTGTAATATGTCTTTGGATATATAAATACGGTTTACTCTAGAAGCCGATTTTGAAGCGTAGGAGGTGCATCCATTTTTCTCGTAAAGAAAGGTTCAAGAGCCTTATAAATTCATTTTTGTTACCACTTTTCAAAGCATTATTGCTATCGTAGATATCTATCGACAGAGTACAATCGTTCGGTTGTAAGGTTTATAGTGCGTTTGAAATCTCCCCCTAAGATTATGGCTTGATTTCCTACATCGTTTTTGTGCATATCCTCTAGTAAGTGGTTTAAAATCTCATGTGCGACTGTAACGTTATGTGGTATATAGATGTTATAAATGATCAAAACCCTCTCGTTGATTTGTAAATCTATTTTGTGAAGATATGCTTGAAATATTACTGTATGACTCCAAATTACCATATGTTGGCTGTTTCTTACCGCGATTGCCGTACCTAAATATTCATGTATTCCGTAGTTGTGATAAAAAGTGTATTTGTTTGATTTGTGTGTAGCAGCGGGTTGATCGAAATTGTTTCTTGTATCAAACGTATGTCTAGCGTATGGGTATCCAAATATTGCTCCATTAGCATCCATTTCTACAGTGTTCTAATGCTTTTTACGTTAAGTGAAGCTATTTTGTGTAGTTGATGTTGACACAAATCTGGATTAGAAATAGTAGCCACTGTTTTAGTGAAGCTTACTAGATTATTATGTGTACTATAGAGAAAAAATGATGTACGTTAGAATTAATAACAACTGTCTATGCTCTCCAATGATGGAGTGCGTTCTACAGATGACTCACTTAATGGTAAAGATACTATCGGTGATGTACTCCTCCCTTCCTTACCTAAGTCTCTCTTAATATTGTTTATTAGTCTTTTATATCTTTATTTTGCGGTCCTTGTTGAAATATTAGGGATAATAGCATATATGAGCTGCACGAGTACATCCATGTCGTCCGTATAATTCCTGGCTACCTCTAAGACATGCCCTTTAACTTCGTTTTAAAAATCAGATAAACTTAAATAATTTAAAACGTATGAATTCTCACACATTCAGTTTCAGACATGTTCATGCGCAATGAGCTTTTGGGAGCGTCGTTTTTTGTACGATACTGAAAGGTAGTAGAGCATCCATTTTTGCTCTGTTAAATATTTTTTTATTAAAAGTGCTGTTAATTCTACGGTGAGTTATTTGCAGTTATTTTACAATGTTACATTTCAGGTACTTTTACTTTTACCTTTACTTTTTATTTTTAATTTTTACTTTAACTTCACCTTCACTGTTACTTTTCTCACGTTTATACACATCTATGCAATTAATTATTTTACCGTTAATTTAATTTAAGGTATTAGTACGATTGACCAAGGGTGAGGTAATCACCTTCGTTAATGGGAATTGGATTCTAAAACCCCTTAATCCTCCAAATTTATTCATTTGAGAATTATAAAGCATACAAATCCAGATTTATTTCAACCCTGAAGTAATATTACGCCACAATTTCCAACACGCTGACCCAGCATGCAGCCACTTGGTTATCTACCGTGTGATCAAGAATAAGGTATTCTGATTCCATTAATTACTCATAATATTAATTATTCATTAGGTTATAACGTTACTAACATTAGCATTAAGGTATTTCCGTTTATAATTAAATATAGGTTGTGTAATAAAATTTGTTGTTGTAGAAGTTTTCTTTTAACTTTATTGTATAATGGTTAACTTGTCTATTCCATATTTAAAACAAGTTTGCGCCCGAGTATTTAACAATTAGCTTCAGCAGGAAGGAAACCCGATTTTAAATCGAACATATTTAGGTACATGTAAATATTTTTTGGTTAACAAGGCAAATCGATAATTTTATGAACCTGGCCCACTTTAATATATGATTCAGCATATAGAACAAAATCTTCTAGTTATTACCCAAACTGTTAAGTAGCTAAAATTTGTAGCCATGAGTGTAGAAGAATACTTATGGAACTTAAGGTTTGTAACGGGTGTCCCAAAATTTACGCAAGATTTGAATTAAATATAAAACACATTTATTTTTCTTTAAATTATTATTTTTTTAATGAATCATAAAGTACACACAATAGGGTTATGTATGAATAACACATCGGGCAAATGCCCTCCACGGCTTTGCTGGCACATACGCACTCTTTTGTCGAAATTTTCCATGACAATTGTGCATAAATGTGGCCCAATTTCAGTAATGCAGCGTTGAATTTCCTCCTTCAACGCACGGATTGTTGTGGGCTTGTTGGCGTAGACCTTTGATTTCAAATAACCCTTTAAAAAGAAATCCAATGCTGTTAAATCGCATGATCTAGGGGGCCAATTCTGATCACCGAAACGAGAGAGAACACGACCAGGAAATGTCTCATTCAGTAATTGGATTGTTTCACGGGCTGTATGGCATGTGGCACCGTCTTGTTGAAACCACATGTTCTCCACATCAATATCATCCAATTGAGGGAGAAAGAACTCTCTTATCATGTCGCGATATCGAGTACCAGTAACAGTCACTGCTTGACCAGCCTCATTTTCGAAGAAGTATGGTCCAATAATGCCTCCAGCCCAAAATCCACACCAGTGACACGTTGTGGATGCATTTTTTTTTCGACAATCACATGTGGGTTCTCTGAACCCCAAATGCGGCAATTTTGTCGATTAACAAAGCCATCAAGGTGAAAATGTGCTTCGCCGCTTAGGATGATTTTTTTCGAAAAATCAGGGTCCACTTGTTGATGTTCGATGATCCATTCAACAAACTCTCTTCGCAGGGCATGGTCATTAGGCTTAAGTTCTTGTGTTAATTGAACTTTGTAGGCATGGAGCCGCAGATCTTCAGTGAGTATACGCTGTAGAGAGCTTCTTGAAATTTGCAGTTTTGTCCACGTCGTCGAATTCATGTTCTTGGGTTTTCACCAACACTGTCACGCACTGCTTCGATATTGACATCTGAACGGCTTGTTTTTGGACGACCAGAATGTTTAGAATCACCAGTAGATCCAGTCTTCCTGAATTTTTCAATTACTCTCTTCACAGTTGACGAAGTTAAATGAACATTCCGACCGTATTTTGTACGAAATTTTCGAACTGAGGCCGCCAAACTTTCATTATTTTTGAGATATTCTTCAACAATGAAAACACGTTGTTCTGTCGTGTAACGCTCCATTTTTACTAACCCTAGACTGTCAGCTGTTAAACTGTTTATTTTTCAGGGTTGCCAACACTTTACTGCACAAATGGCAGCAAGTTCAAATCTTGCGTAAATTTTGGGACACCCATTACAAGGTAATATTAGCTTCCAGGCGGGAATGAGTAAAGTACTTAAGTTAATTCTGCCTTCCTTCTCCATTAAGCTATTGAACTTTTCTTTGGCCGACGAATATAGGCATACTCTGTTATTACTCATTCTAGACGCAAAAATTATGTGTGGGACTAATGACTTTACCAGTAGCGACTACGTAATCCCTAATTACTAAACTCTCAATGGATGGATATATTATAGCTTAACCTTTTTTGGAAAAATTGGTGCAGAAAACACGTTTGAAAACGACCCTGAATCATTTTTTGAATATTGACTCTCATTAGGTACAGAAAATACCTTCTGTCCAGAACTACCCCTGTATTTAGAGGTGTCTGAAGGGAAGGGATGAAGGACAGACATGTGAATGGATTAAGTAATATGACAAAAGTAATATAAACACAACATTCTACATAATTGAAAGAAAGGTGAAAGGTGAAAATAATATTAATCGATAACCAATCCGTAAATATTTACGTGCAAAATACCTGTCTCTGTATGTACACAAATGATTATTATGCCGTATTTTTAAACAATAATTTAAAGCGTCTTTTCGAAACAATCACAAACGTTTATTTATATAAACAATTAATGGGTATATAATTATATAATCCAGTTAACGAAAGTAAAACGTTAAAGCGATTTAAAAATAAAGCACCTAACCCGTATTTAAACAATAATCTATCTATAGAGCAATAGCACGTCTGTAGTTAACGAGAGCTGTGTGTGTGTGTGTGTGTGTGTGTGTGTGTGTGTGTGCGTGTGCGTGTGCATGTGCGTGTGCCTGTGCGTGTGCGTGTGCCTGTGCGTGTGCGTGTGCGTGTGCGTGTGCGTGTGCGTGTGCGTGTGCGTGTGCGTGTGCGTGTGCGTGTGCGTGTGCGTGTGCGTGTGCGTGTGCGTGTGCGTGTGCGTGTGCGTGTGCGTGTGCGTGTGCGTGTGCGTTTGAGTGTGCGTGTGCATGTGCGTGTGTGTGTGTGTGTGTGTGTGTGTGTGTGTGTGTGTGTGTGTGTGTGTGTGTGTGTGTGTGTGTCGTGTGTGGTGTGCGCTGTGTGCGGTGTGCGCGTGTGCGCGTGTGCGCGTGTGCGCGTGTGCGCGTGTGCGTGTATGCGTGTGTGCGTGCGTGCGTGCGTGTGTGAGTGTGTGCGTGTGTGCGTGTGTGCGTGTGTGCGTGTGTGCGTGTGTGCGTGTGTGCGTGTGTGCGTGAATGCGTGTGTGAGTGTGTGAGTGTGGTCGTGTGTGCGTGTGTGCGTGTGTGCGTGTGTGCATGCGTGCGCGTATGTGTACATAAATTAGAAATTTTTTATCCGAGACCTGGGAAGTATGTTTTGTGCTGAGGTGTGTATGCTTTCCGAATTTTACATAATTTAGGGGTCTTCTATATATCCTACGTTGTGCTGCCACCTTTGCAACTAAATTGCGCTATTGCCAATTCTCGCGTTTGATTCTGTGTAAGGTTTGAAGTCTCTAAATATTGGGACAAACTTGTTTATAAATGCACTGTACGATATGACCGGTTGATTATTGAGAAGTGATGTATTGTGTTACGGATTAAAATGATTTTATCTGTTATGAAAGAAGCCATTGAAAATTATTGTCGAATAGAATATAAAATGTTAACTTAATGTCGTAAACATTATTTTGCATTTTGTACAAATTAAACTAATGTTTCTTGTACTAGTTATGTACACAAAAGGTAGACCCTGTGCAAGTTTACCGTTTACTAATTTTAGTTTAAGCTCTGATTATTAACCAGAACATTGGGAAACCTTTTTAATTCCGCCACATTGTAAATTTATTCCGAGAATGATTTGTTAAAGAATATTTTGTTCGTATTTGTATTGCAAGCCAGCATTAGGTTTCGTATTTTACCTATTTAATAGCTTTTAATCCACAATGCTACCAGCTTCGTGTATTAACAAGTCTATTTTTGAAAATAATATACCATTATCGTTTTAAACCTAAACATCTAAATTCGTGCGCTTCTTAAAAGGGTGTATTTGATTCGTCCAAAGGAAGAAACACTTTATTTCAATGGAGCATCTTATGATTCTCTTGTTAAAGCTTACACGATAACGCGATATCTTCGTTTTATAAATGCTGTAAAATATTTTGACTGTTACAATAAAATTTGTTACTTCACAAATATACTTCATTTTTGTTTTCATTGGTAAAGAAATTATTATCTGTGGGCACGCACCAACTTTTATTTGGTTTTTCATAGTTATAAACCAACATGTATTCCTGATCTAAAATATGATTTGAAATCTTTATTAGTCATTTACTCATGTGTATTAGCCACTGTTAAAGCGGATCATTTTTGTTTGAACAAGTCTTGCATAAAAATGGGCTAGATCAAAAATACCCTATTTGATTTAATAACTGGTGTGAATAATACACGATCTCCAATTTTTTTACAATAATTAAGCAACCTTTATTTAATACGTTCATTATGAAAATAGGCAACTTTGTACAAACAAAAACAATAATCTATAACAGATGGACGTTTAAAACTTCATGTAAGAGAGAGGTTAACAAATATCTATTATAGATGCTAACGTAAAAAAATTTCCAAAGTAACACTTAAATTGTACTTAAGCAACCTTTATTTAATACGTTCATTATGAAAGTAGGCAACTTTGTACAAAGAAAAACAATAATCTATAACAGATGGACGTTTAAAACTTTATGTAAGAGAGAGGTTAACAAATATCTATTATAGATGCTAACGTAAAAAAATTTCCAAAGTAACACTTAAATTCTGCTTTAGAAATTTTTGTCGCTAAATTACGCGTCGTTTCAAAATATTGCCTAGAACATAATTAACCTATATGTTTAAGATTTATATATTGGTATTTTTATATATTATTATATACAGTTATTTCAGAAATAAATAAAAACTAAAAACAGCTCATTAATTTACTTCCAAAATCTAATGGATAATATAGATTAATCAATTTCAATCATATTTATTTAATTTTCAGACTTATTTTGCTTTATATTAAGAAACTTTATAAAAAAAGCTATATAAAATTAAATTTTCTTTAAAAAATATGTGTACGCATTTTCTTATAAAATTAATCATTATTCAGATATTTAAAACTATGTAACTAACACTTAAATTCTAGTTTAGGAATTTTTTGTCGCTAATTTACGCGTCGTTTCAAAATATTTCGTAGAACATAATTAATCTATATGTGTAAGATTTATATATTGGTATTTTTATATCTTTGAAATATACAGTTATTTCAGAAATATTTGAGAAAAACTAAAAACAGCTCATTAATTTACTTCCAAAATCTAATCATGTCTAGGAGACGTTGTGGAGGTATCGTGGACACATACATCCCACATACAGACATTATAGCCGACCTTGGCGAAACTTTGTTAAACCTTGTAAAATGGGCTAATAAGTCGATTTAGCGTTAGTGAAAAAAATCAACTGCATACCTATATATGTATTATGTATATATATATATATATATATATATATATATATATATATATATATATATATATATATATATATATATACAGGGTCCGCCAACAGTGCGTGGACGAAGGTTTATGAGTTTATACAATATCGTCTTCAAAATTATTTATTACAGGATGGTGTGGGATCTTTCGGGTTACAATTAAAAAATATTTTCGCAAAAATTACTACTCGTATACAGGGTATTACAACACAAAGTTATATTTTTTAAATGGAACATACCGTATATTATTATAAATTTGGATTCCTGGTTAATTTTAAGGGCACTTTATTCACTATATGAGGTATCTTAAACGCGCAATTTAGACGCTGCATTCAATTTTTGAAAATTTAGAGGTTGAAAAGAAAATTGTAACAACCGTATTGAGAAATGTGTAACACTAAAATTTTAATGGTTGATTAGTCATAGACTGTGCTACATAAAATCGTAAAAATAGTAATATTATCTTTTTAATTTTCGAGATATCGTAATGCAAAGTTTAAGATTTTCAATCATAGATAACTTGATTTTTTAAATGGAAAGGTATACATTGTTTTACATTGTTAGATAGGAAATTTAATTACATTTTTTGATATAACATTGTTGGTATTTATGTTTTGCCGTTTTTGATAATCCAGCTTTTTACTGAATTTGCAAAGTTTAAGATTTTAATCATAGATAACTTGATTTATTTAAATGGAAAGGTATACATTGTGTTACATTGATAGATAGGAAATTTAATTACAATTTTTTGATATAACATTGTTGGTATTTATTTTTGCCGTTTTTGATAATCCAGCTTTTTACTGAATTTGTCGATTTTCGTAGGTTTACATATGTATGTATAATTGTTTAAATCACATCAAGCTATGAAAACAAAAGAATATTAAAACAAAATTCAGCAATAGTATCTGTTTTGTCATTTCGCGTGTATGTTCAAACGTAACTGAGTTAATTACTTTATTGCAGTGTGAATGTTTGACGCTTAACTTTACGAACAGCATATACGTAATACGTTTATTTAGGAATTATAGTGAGTAATTTTTTGCAAAATGAATTAGTTGACATGATATTTGTGCTTGGAGAATCAAACAAAAATTGTTTATTGGCCCGTCGAATCTACGGGCAGCGTTATCCTGATCGAAGACAACCAAGAGAAGAATCGTTTCGCAATCTCTTAGAAAGATTTGAAAGTACTGGAAGTGTTGGATATCCTAAAAACGAAAGAGCTAAAGTTGTTACAAATGAAGAAAATGAATTTCGTGTACGTGTAGCTACAGTTGAAAACCCCCACGTTAGTATTCCGAAATTAAGTGACAATTTAGAAATCAGTCAAACTTCCGTGAGACGAATGTTAAAGAAAAATAAATTACACCCCTATCATGTACAATTACATCAAGAGCTGAAAGAACAAGATTTTCAAAATCGAATTAATTTTTGCCAGTGGGTTCAACAACAGTTAAATGCGAACGAAAATTTTATATCGGGGATATTATTTACCGACGAATATACATTTCATCGAAATGGATTTGTGAACAGACATAATTTTCATTTTTATTCAAATGAAAATCCACACCAATTTTGGTTAGTCTCTCAAAATAAATGGTCAGTGAATGTTTGGGCAGGTATATTCGGCGGAACTATTATTGGTCCTTTTTTTTTTCAATGGCACACTCACTGGGGTAGAATATTATAATTTTCTAGAAAACGAATTATATCATTTATTGGAGAATGTACCTTTGGCTCAAAGAAGAGGTATGTTTTTCCAACAAGACGGGGCACCTCCTCATCATGCCAGAATTGTAACCCAGTGGTTAAATTCGACGTTTCACGAAAATTGGATAGGAAGACAAGAACCGATACTTTAGCCAGCTAGATCTCCCGATATAACTCCATTGGATTTTTTTCTTTGGGGCTTTGTGAAGAATAAAGTATATGAGGAAGAACCAACAACTGCTGAGAATATGAAATTGAGAATTAGAAATGTTTTTGCTACAATTACTCCTAATATGTTAGATCAAGTTGAAGCTTCTTTTATTAAAAGAATTCAGTATTGTCTAAATCAGCGTGGTCGACAATTTGAACATTTAATTTAATATTATTTTCTTCCAAAATCGATAAATTCAGTAAAAAAGCTGGATTATCAAAAAACGGCAAAAAATAAATACCAACAATGTTATATCAAAAAAATTGTAATTAAATTTCCTATCTATCAATGTAACACAATGTATACCTTTCTATTTAAATAAATCAAGTTATCTATGATTAAAAATCTTAAACTTTGCAAATTCAGTAAAAAAGCTGGATTATCAAAAAACGGCAAAACATAAATGCCAACAATGTTATATAAAAAAAATGTAATTAAATTTCCTATCTAACAATGTAAAACAATGTATACCTTTCCATTTAAAAAATCAAGTTATCTATGATTGAAAATCTTATACTTTGCATTACGATATTTCGAAAATTAAATAAGATAATATTACTATTTTACGATTTTATGTAGCACAGTCTATGACTAATCAACCATTAAAATTTTGTGTTACACATTTCTCCATACGTTGTTACAATTTTTCTTTTCAACCTCTAAATTTTCAAAAATGGAATGCAGCGCCTAAATTGCGCGTTTAAGATACCTCATATAGTGAATAAAGTGCCCTTAAAATTAACCAGGAATCCAAATTTATAATAATATACGGTATGTTCCAATTAAAAAATATAACTTTGTGTTGTAATACCCTGTATACGAGTAGTAATTTTATGCGAAAATATTTTCTAATTGTAACCCGAAAGATCCACACAATCCTGCAATAAATAATTTTGAAACCGATATTGTATACACTCATAAAGCTTCGTCCACGCACTATTGGCGGACCCTGTATATATATATATATATATATATATATATATATATATATATATATATATATATATATATATATATATAATATAAGACATTTTTCTTTAAAACTTGTGTAAATAAACGTACAATTAATTCAACGTTTCGGGAACGTCCTTTGTTCCCTTTGTCAAGAATTTATTTAACAATTACAGAAATTGAAATAAGGTAACTATTTTTAACAAGTACAGAATATGAAACAAGGTAACTAATTTAAATTTAATCTGGACTTCGGGTAGTTGGTCTAGTACATGATGTAGAAGGTGCAGGAGTGGGGACGCCAGGAATAGTTGCAACATAAGTGTTTGAAATTTCTGGAAGATTTGGAGTTGGTTGAAATGTAGAATCAACTTGTTTAATGACATTCTTCCAAATTTGTGGCATTCTGGAAGTGTCATCTCGTTTATTGAGGGCGTTTGGTCTTCTTTCAATTTCAACTGCTTCTCTAATAATTCTTTCTTGTAAGGTATATAGAGGTGCAATTAAACGGATATTGTTGGTATTAATTTGGTGTCCTGTATCTAAATGATGTGCAGCTAAAGATGATGAAGGATTGTGTTGCTTAATTGCTAGTTGGTGTTCATCGGCTCTCGCATATAATATTCTGTTAGTTTGTCCTATATAAGTTCTTCGACAGTTGTTGCACGGTATCTCATACACTCCTTGGCTTTCATTAGAATTTTGTCTTTGGGGTTTCTTAAAAGTTGGGACAAAGTTGAATGTGGTTTGAATACCGGTCGTTTTTGGGAAATTTCTTTGCTATTCTGTATGTAATTCCCTTTATATAAGGTAGAATAACAGGAATCTTTCGTTCATTGTTTGACAAGTTATTATTTCTTGGTCTTTTTATTTCGTTCGTAATTTTTAATATTTCTTTTTTAGAATTTGGTCAGATAAGTGGTAAGAGCGGTATATCAAGGATTTCATAATGCTACGTAATTGACCAGGATGGTGTATTCAATTTCTGTAATTGTCAAATAAATTCTTTACAAAGGGAACAAAGGACGTTCCCGAAACGTTGAATTAATTGTACGTTTATTTACACAAGTTTTAAAGAAAAAATGTCTTATTTAAACATTAATACTTGTGGAAATCTAAATAGAAACATATATATATATACACACAGGGTGACCCAAACTCGATGGCCAAACCGAAAACAGCTGATTCCTCTGGCCAAAAGGAACAAAAAATTGTTAATACAGGGTGTGTCTATTGTTGATGGTTTCCAAGATGTTAACTTTTCTTTAATTTTTTCTATTTCGTGGACTTATTTTTTAAATCACGCTGTATCTTCCAAACTAGAAGAGTTACAAGAAAACACATTAGGAGAAATTTGTAGAAGATGAAATTGCCTTAAATAATGTTGAATTCATTCGAGACAAACTCATCATTCAACATTTTTAATGACATAATGAATTCAGAAATGATTCTTTTTCAAGTCCCAAGACAAATTTCCAAGAGGAATATTTTTCCAATAGAGATGGATTTGGTACATGGCCGATAAAGGAAAAACTTCCTTTTTTCATAAGCTTCACAACGATATGAAAAAAACTTATGGTTGACGTACTAATTACTGAATTGTTACAGGAATACACCTCAGGAAAAACTTTTAGAGCATAAAATTACCTTCAAAAATATGGTAGAGTAGATGAGAATTGACGATTTGTCCCTCACTTTTCAATCAATCTGTACATTTACGGCAAGAAATACGTCTCCTTTACTGATATCTTTTCATCACCGTAGCAACGACTTGACATTAGTAAGTTAGTTGTCAAAATTTGTTTGCTATTACAGTTTTGCTGATTTCAGTACGAGTTCTTTCTGTTGTAGTGATATTGTAATTTAGTTTTTGAGTCGTTCTTGTTCTTGTTATTATTATTGTTCTTGTTCGTGTTCGTGTTTTCCTTCCTGAGTCATGTTTTCAAATGAAGAATATGCCGATATTCATTATTACTATGGTGTTGCCCAAGGGAATGCGAGTGAGGCTGCTAGACTGTATGCAGCTGCTTTCCCAATAAAAGGTGGGTTTAGCTGGATGGACCTGCGCGATCTCAAAATTGAACCAGACTTGTATCTCTGGGAATATTTGAAGAATGCTGTTTATGAACAGAAACCAACAACTCGAGAAAATACGATCGAGAAAATTCGTTTAACGTGTGCAAATGTTTCCCTGAATGCTTTATTGAAAACAGTCAGGCATTTTCATTTAAAAATTGATTTGTGTGTTGCACATAATGGAAATGTCTTTGAACATGTAATTAATTTAGAACCATTTCTCATTTTGTATTTGTTTTTAATGCAAAAAGGTTTAAAATAAATTAGTTGGATGAATTCCTTACATTTTGTGCACTGTAACATTTTGTACTAGTTATTGTCATTTGATGGCATTTTCAAAAAAACATATTCTAATGTAGAATGCATATTTTCTCAGGTATTCGCCTCATAATTCAAATTCTTATACCTTTAACAAATGCAACATTATGAAAAAAGTTTCAAATAGAAGTTTACTGGGCTTTGATCTAGAATCATATGAGGTAATAAGAGATCAAGGTTTAAACTAAAGTTGACATCATTTCGACTGACTTCAGCGTGAACTGCGGTGCAACTCATAAGTTCAGCTTACGGGAATCTTTGATGCGATATAACTAAAATAAAATACAAAAAATATATTACAAATTTTACTAATGCAGACAAGCAATTAGATTTTAAGGTATTCATCCATCATGTAGAATGGCTTATGAATTAAAATCGTTTTTTGTTTACCCATTAACGTAAATATATTATCGCCCTTTTTAATTTTGACAGGGGGACAATTGTAAAATCTAACACCAATGACTTATGGTGCGTTATTTGTTGATGCAGTTTTGTTACACGGTCGTATTTTGTCTTTATTTGTAGTACTTATATTGTAGATGTCTATTTACAAAGATATTTATTATTATTTGTTTATGCACTGATAGATATTTCATTTACTGTACAGACACACAACAGTAAAGAGACCAAGCTCTGTGAACGCAATTTAATAGGACGATATGCTGGCGGTGCCCGACAGACAAATACCGTATGTCAAATAAGATTCTATTTTGCATAATAGATTACCAGAGTGTGCACGGCAGTTAAAGTTTTCATCAATCCACACGCCAAGAGCTTAAGGGTAGTTAACAAATGGTAAGTCATCGGTATTTACGTTGTTCTTTTTCTAAACCTGGATTTGTGCGATAAAAACGCATCTTAGCAACCTAGTTTCTTAATATCCGATTATAGTATCATAAGGAGCGTCTTTTGTAGAATATTTTTTTGTGTATATGTGTAATTTGTTTATTTAATTATTTTGGTCTTGTATGGACATTTTTGGTACAGTAGTGTGCACATTCAAAGATACCGCAAAATTTTTGTAAATGCTTTAGATCTTAATCATCGACCCATGTTAACCAGTTACTGGTTTCCACATGGTATATTAACAAAAATACTTCCGGGGACTATTTATTCACATTTTACATATTTATAAATACAATAAAAACAAATATTGTTCAAATACTTGTAAAGAAAAGTTACAAGATTATTTTTGCAAATATAGCACAAACCTTTGTTTACGATATTATGGTTTTTTGATAAAATCTCTAAGGGTATCATCGCAGAGGGGTTCTTAGTTTTATAGCATGACACGCACACGCACATGCACATGCATATGCAGACGCACACGCACACGTACACGCGCACGGACACGCACACGTACACGCACACGCACCGCACACGCACACGCACACGCACTCGCACACGCAGACGCACACACGCACACGCACACGCACACGCACACGCACACGCACACGCACACGCACATGTACACGCATACGCACACGCACATGCAGGCGCACACGGACACGTACACGCATACGCACACACACACGCACACGCACACCCACACGCACGCCCACACGCACGCCCACACACATACACACACATACACACACATACACACACACATACACACACACACACACACACACACACACACACACACACACACACACACACACACACACACACACACACACACACACACACACATACACAACACACATACACACACACACACACACACACACACACACACACACACACACACACACACACACACACACACACACACACACACACACACACACACACACACACACACACATCACACACACACACACACACACACACACACACGCACACACACACACGTCCACACATGCACACACATACATATACACTTGCACACACACACGCACGCACGCACGCACGCACACACACACTCAGACATCATGCCCGATTTTAGGGATCTTTGCCAAACGTTGTAAAATGAGGCCATAATAATATAAAATCGATTGCATAACCTTCTATACCTACATATGTGTATTTAGGTTGTAAGGTAAAAATAATACTAACTTATATGTAACTTACATTAGAAGTCCCATAATGAAGAAATAAACAGAGCTGTTGATGGGAATGGGATGATTCAGCGCCGCCGTTTCTTCGCCGCTGTTTCAGCGCCGGGACGTTTCAACGGCGGCCGTTTTCAGCGCCGGCCATTTCAGCGCCAATAAGTTTGTGCTAAATTAAATATGGTATACATATATGATTTAATTTGGAAAAAATTTTTAGCCGATTCTGTCAAAAAATAACGTTTTATAAATTAGATATTTTCAATGAAGTATTATTTTTTGCTTTAGTAGTAAGGAAATGGTTTTCGTCCTAGGCCGAAAATGTAATTTTCGGTCGTAGTGCATAGTGCGAAAAACATTTTTCGCCCGTATAATATATGGTTTTATTTTATCCGATTATGTTTTTGTTCCTATTATCGGTTATAAATATAAAAATATAATAAACTATTGACAAAATTTGTGAGGGTCGTTATGATCACCTTGTTCTTGTTCAAAATTGTAGTAATTATATAATTAATATGCAATCTTGTGAATAATTTAAAATAAAATAAATAAATTTGTCGTCATCGAAACATAATATACCTACGATTAAAGTTTACCTTAGTCAATATTTTTTAAATAATATTGGTAAATCTGATTTTACATAATTTGATTATTTATTTGAAGGTTCTCAAGATTTAATTACCTGCAAGAGACTTAGTAGTTTGGAAAGGCTGATTTCAAGATAAGCAGTTATCATAATAAAATAATCATTAAATAGTAATTAAATGGTATTAGTACAATTTGTAAATCCTTATACATATCTGGTTATTTCTAGATTTTATTAACCAGGCATTGTGTGTACCATAATATTTAAAGAACTATTTGTTTGCTATTTAAGGCAATTTCATTTCATTAGTTAAGTAACATTGTAATATTAGTTAATATTTAATCAAGCGTAATACCTTTAAAATTATATGCTTAAAACGTCAATCATACTTAAGTTAATCCAGTACATTTCAGTTTCGTTAACTCCCTGTGGAGTTGGTACGTGACTACAAGTTTTCCACCCTTTTTTCTTGTCCCGAAGTATTAAATACCGTGTAATATACACTCAGAAGAGAGAGAGTACTTGAAATTATTTCAAAGGTAGTGGCCGTTATTGTTATAACATATATCAGTATAATTGTTTGAATTCAAACATTAAGATGGAAGCAACAATTATAAGTTCAAGATGGAAAGCTAAATTTCACTATGATGGTTTTATGTATAATTTTGAAAAATGCTCTAAAACTAACGAGAATAGAAAATTTTGGCGCTGCGAGCAAATGGGACGTTGTAAGGCTCGAATTCATATAGAAGCTGGAGAAGTTATAAAACAAATTAATAATCATTCACACTCTTCATCGGCAGCTAGAGTGGCAGTAGCGCAGGTTGTTAGTAACATTAAACGTCGGGCCGAAAATACTGTAGAAGGGACAGTAAGTGTTATTAACAATTGTTTAACAAATATAGCTCAAGGTTCGGAAGCAGTACTTCTAAATAACACAGCCTTGCGGAAAGTAGTAAGACGTGTTCGGAACGCTATAAACGCAGCTCCTGCAGATCCAACAACTTTAGCAGAATTAGTTTTACCCGAAAAATACAGACAATATGTACCACAGCCAAACACAATTTCTTACTTTGTGACAGCGGTGCAGGGCCGGCGAGAATTTTAATTTTTGGACGGGCAGTTGGACCCAATTCTTGCGGACATGGTATGCAGATGGTACATTTGCAATTGCCCCCAGATTGTTTGCTCAAGTATATACAGTGATGGTAGAAAAGTTAGGAGGAGCTATACCAATGTTTTATGCCCTGTTACCGCATAAGCAGCGCAATGCGTATACAAGGATGTTCGAATTAATAAAAGGGCTGGAAGAAAATTAAAATCCAACTTCCATATATTGTGATTTTGAACAGGTAGCTTTTGGTGCAATGACTCAGTGTTTTCCAGGCGTTTCTATTAAAGGATGCTTCTTCCATCTACCTCAAAATATGCGGAAACACATAGGTCAGTTGGGATTATTAAATCGTTACAATAATGACGCAGACTATTGTTTACAAGCAAAAATGGTGATTGCATTAGCTTCTGTAGATAATTATCTTGATGCAGTTAATGATGAGTTACCTGAAGAACTTCACCCTTTGGTAGACTGGTTTGAAGTTAATTACGTAGGCCGCATGAGTAGACGTGGAAATGGCAGACGTATACCTTTGTTTCCACCAGAAATGTGTAATTTGTATGACCGAACAATAAACAGAAATAATCGTACAAATAAGAACTGTTGAGCTGCCCATCGCCGACTATAATGTGAATTGGGAATGGACCATCCAACAATTTGGAAATTTTTAGATGGATTGCGCAAAGTCCAAAAGGGACGTGATACCTACCACGAACAATTGGTTGCCGGTAATCAGCCGCAGACGAAATTAAAAAAATATCGGGATGCAGATGAACGCATACTCCGTATTGTTACCGAATACCGGAACAGAACCGAAGTGGAATATTTAAGAGGAATTGCCCACAATTATCAAATGACTGATTAGTTGATTATTATTATGAATATTGTACACATATACATATAATTATTATTGTTGTATATTTCGCTTTTTTATTTTTAATTTGTATTTAATGACTTTAGAGCATGTTATTATTTGTATCTCGCCTTTTTATAAATTTGTGTGATGTTCTTATAAATAAATAAACAAATCGTTATAAACAAAAGTAAAAAAAAACAAATAAATAAATAAAAACAAAAACAATTGATTTAAAAATTATAAAAATATATTTTTTTTAAATTGACGCGTTTGTATTAACAAACAAGCTTTTAATCTACCAACGATGTATTCTGTCGATGTCAGCCCTAAGTCTGGAAGTTTAGTTGTTAATGGTCTCATTAAATTATGCTGGTTATGTTATTTCTTTCAGGTGTTCCCCCAAAAAAATATGTGACAGTGACCGTAACTTTAATAATTTAGGAACATTTGTGAGGATTTATAAAATTGTATTTATAAAACTTTTGTTAAAGGTCTTTAATAAGTAAATAGTAAGAAATTAGAAATCATGAGATCTTTCTAATACGTCATTCTTCTCTTAATGACTCGTTTTTCTATCAATAATTCCAATCACATTAAGAGGGAATTTCTTTAAAATATGATAAGAAAACAATTAAATTATGTAATATCAATAACAAAACTGCACGTACTGCAAATATTTACCAATATTTAAGAATATCAACTACATCATACATGCCAATATTTAATTTAGCACAAACTTCTTGACGCTGAAAGAGGCCGGCGCTAAAACGGCCGCCGTTGAAACGTCCCGGCGCTGAAACGGCGGCGCTGAATCGGCGGCACTGAAACGGCGGCGCTGAATCGTCCTAGACCCCTGTTGATAACCCTATAGTTAGTAAAATTGTAAAAAGCGACGAATATTTGCCTAAATTGCCAATATAGAAATAAAGTTCAGTAATAAATTGGCAAGTTAATATTAATTTTTAAAGTTCATGACTGCCCCGTTTCTAATCCAAGAGGTTGACTTTAAAAAAACTACTGGAAGGAAATTCTCAAAACAAAATTGTATCTGAAATGCCAGCAAAATACCTGCCCTAAAGTAATAACGGCAGCCAACACCTTACCAAAATGTACTGGCAAAATCTTTACATGTAGCTGCGCAGAATCATCTGTCAGTCACATATATTTTCAAGACAGTGATCAGTCTTTTACTTTACAGAACGTTATAGACCTCATTTGTCTTTATTACTGAAATTTTAACAAAAATCTAAACATAAGCGAAACACTGAAATCTTGAACATAACGCAGTTGTATCATGCAAAATCACTTATTGTTACTAAAATTAATGTAAGATATGTTATGATCGCACAGATTGAGTTCCTTACGGTGCAACTCTTAATTATATTTTAATAAAGGAATTTTAACACACTTAGCTTAAATGGCTTCCGTAGGTAGGAGAAACATGTGGTGAATAATGTCGGCTTTACTGCATTATCAAACAGTAAATAGGCGGTCGGTTATATGCTCCCAAGCTTGTCTAGAAGAAATTATCGAAGTAATAAATTATTCAAAACTTTACCCTTAATTAATCATGTTGTACAAAAGAATATAGCACAAATTATTATTAACATTTGGATAAAAGTGTAGAAATCAGTATCGTCATAAATAAAATACAAGGGTATTGCTTTTCAAAACCGTTTTGCCAATTATAATGAATTATGCAATAGTTATTAGAAGTTTCGAATTGTTAAGCTAAAAAGATAAGACAACATCCATCAATAAATTAAGCTTTGATAAATTTCACATTAAGTGATTAAGATAGAAAACTAATGAAATTCAAATCTTTCTTCTTTCATTCACGAGAACCATTTTTAACCTCAAACGAAACAGAAATGAAATTGTATTTAACAGCGTGAAACGCGCCAGTCCACCTCAAACTATCCATTTCAGAAATCCCGTTGGTGAAATAACCTGCCATTTCTTAGAGTTGTACTGAAAGTTGGAAATAAATTTAAAAATGTGTACGATGGGATTTAATAATTCATACGAAGTGTAACAAGTACCCCTTAATATTAATGAATCAGTTACGAATGCTTTACTTGCATTGGTGACTACTACTGGAGTGCTAACTCTTAAATTTGGATTCCCAATTAAAAAATATTTGTACCAAGGTTCATCACGAAAATTATTCTTAAACGTATTTGGTCTAGGATTTTTATCTCCACAAATTTAGCAGAAACTTGGATCACGTCTCTTTCTTTCGGGAACACTTTAATGTGATTTCCGATAACCCATATTTCTCTTCCCTCGTCAACATCGTTTTTTTTAACGTCACACTTAAATGAAACTGATCCTAGTATTCCGTATAACTGGCCACCTGTCTTTTTTAATTTACCGTTTTTAACCTCATTCAATGGTCTCTGAATAGTTTCTTCACTATATACCTTGTTGGATAAATTATTTTGTCGCAGTTATTGTCACCTACTCTTAGATGTGAGAAACACTTCAAATAAAATTATGTTTATCATCCAAAGGCAAAACTACGACAATAGTACACTACGCAAGTAGTCACGTGATTTAATGGTTTTACGGATTTGTGATGTTAAAATAGTTCCTATCATTGGTTAATTAAATTTTATGTGATTGACAACATGACGGCACAAAACAGCTAAAGTTTATCATCCTTACTTTCAAACTGATTCCAGTGCGGTATTGCCGTCATAATACACTTTTTCCTAAATCGGCGTGTCTAAAGACTCTTAAACGCATCGTTTGTAGTGCGATTAGAAGTTTCTTAGAACCATCGTTTCTGTTAACTTCTCTGGTGTCTTTTCTGGTGTAATAACATTTTGACCTGTTAGCTGGTTAGATCTAGGTAATATATGTATTTAATAAAAAATTATAACATGCGTAAACTTTGACAGAAAGTTAAAAAGTTAATGTTATGAGCGTTATTATTTTAAGGAAATCTATTGAATTTAAGAAAAATACATGTTTATAAATATTTATTTTAATTTAATTACCTTTAATACTGTTAATTAGTACAAGTTTATTGATCAGTTTTATTCGATTAAATTATAAATGTAAACATAAATATATGTGTTCATTGCGCTGTAACAGAATGTAACTGTGATTGCATATTAGTCGAGCTGATCGCCCTATTTCCACAGTTTTTGCTTTTCGAGCGCGACGTTTCGGAAGCAGACTCTGTTTCCGTCTCAGGACTAAGCCTGATGACGGAGCAGAGTCCGCTTCCGAAACGTCTCACTCAAAAATCAAAAACTGTGGAAATATGCCGATCAACTCAACCAAGAATATAAAATTATCTAATATTCTTAAATTGTCAGATTAAACCTATAATCAAATTATTATATGACATTTGAGTATTACCAACCCAAACATTTCAAAAATTGTATTCAATGAGTTTAGTCAGTTTTTAGGCAAATTTCGTCGATATCTTTAACATATTTTCCTCAATAGAAAAAATAGCGTAAGACACATGTTTCCTAAGTCACTTGGCGCACTTGTCCAATTGGGACCCTCGTCGCTACGCTCTTCGGGCCCCAAACCTGGATGCGTGCGTCAATACAGTAACTTATGATACTTGTATTTTAATGTACTATTTCACTACTAAGCATATACAGGTTGTTCCTTAATGATATGCGAATATTGAAGTGGATGAATCTACACGAAAAAATAATTATAGTTTGCTTAATAAAGTACGGTCCTAAACTGTACCGTTACGGAAATACACGGAGTTACACGAAAAATACGAAAATTAATTGATATCTTCTAAACCGCTAAACATTTTCCAGTGAAATTTAGTACGAAGCTAGAGTGCTTGAAAGTGGATATTTTTCGATACGAAGTTAAATTCCAGCTTCAGCAGTGGCGTGCGTATGGGCACTCACTTGGATATTTTTGAAGAAAAAAAAAGATACGCCACTTATTTCTTGAAAAACAAAATTACAATTTAATTCCCCGTTCAATTTGAAAAATAAAAGCTCTCTTGAATTATGTTCCTAGAATGTTCCGTTTGGGAGTAATAAAATAAAAAAGGTTGTATTGTACGAGAAAATTATGTAATTTAATTATTGAAAGGATACGTTACAAATTGGCATATCTAAGTGAGTGCCCGTACGCACGCCACTGCAAATGAAATTAACTATCGAAAATATCCACTTTCATGCACTCTAGCTTTACTAAGTTTCATTGGAAAATGTTGAGCGTTTAGAAGATATCAATTAATTTTCGTATTTTCGTATAACTTTGACACATTTCCGTAACGGTACATTTAGGACCGTACTTTATTAAGCAAACTATAATTATTTTTTCGTGTAGATTCATCCACTTCAATATTCGCATATCATTAAAGAACACCCTGTATGAAACATTAAAAGTGTCTTTGTAGAAAAGCAGGCTGTTGGCAGTCTAGTTATCCGCACCGTAAAAATATCGCAAAGTTGAATAAGTTTCTGCATTTTAGCTTAACACATGGTGAATTTGGTACCCCAGTAATGCATAAAGAACACACTACGTTAAAAAACAATATGACTATACTCAAGACAATGCACGTATTATACTACAAAAAAACAAACTTCATGCTTGGCAACCATACATACGTTTTATTCAGATAAAAATGACTATATCACTGTTGATAATAAAAAATATTAACTACCATGCGATGAGGAATACACGAATTATTGTAGATAACACAAATTTAACTAAAATCCACAGTTCATGCCACGGGACCAACATTTGGTAGTGTACCGACAGTTTGGTGCCTTATCCTAGTTTGAGTCTTGGATTGTATATTTTATAAATTGAGCCATGAATTAACGTTTTTCCAGAAACATTGTCAAAGCAGGTGTTTACGGTAATCTATGTTGTGTTGACGCACTGTATATGAGTCATTCCAATAAATAAGTGGAATAAAATAATAGTGCAAAGTAGTATGAAATTTATTTACAATGTTCTGAAAGGCTTTTGTAGTTCTATATGTCCTAGTTAAGAATACTTATTATTTGTATTTAAAACCGTGCATTAATATTCACATTTTACAATATCTAATAGCAGCTACCGCTCTCATTTTTATTAACAAATACTAAACTCAACAAATTTATTTAATATGGATGCGCACAGTGGCACAAAGTAAACTGGGTAACATAATTATAT
Organism: Vesta saturnalis; assembly: GCA_036346205.1. Classification (NCBI taxonomy): domain Eukaryota; kingdom Metazoa; phylum Arthropoda; class Insecta; order Coleoptera; family Lampyridae; genus Vesta; species Vesta saturnalis. The sequence goes on from JARFJB010002067.1 coordinate 314,860, forward strand.
GAATTAAAAACCTACTGTTGATTGTTAGTTTTACTAATGATTAATAACTAAATCTTTAGCCGATGAAATTTGTTAAATAGTCTTGAAAGTGTTATTCTAGAATGCTGTCTATGGACGAAGGCTAATAATGGAAAATTATGTAGCCATAAAAAAGTAAATTTAAAAAACTTTTAATGTAAAGATATCATAGCAAAGTTGCGAAAAACTTGACATGACTGTAGTATAAGTAGTCACAACTAAACTGTGGAGATGTCAATTACAAATCTATTGAAATAAATTTAAAGACTGTAATTGTAACATGATAAATTTAAAACAGAATAGATGCACTACATTTAGTTAATGGTTATATTAGAAACATTCCGCGTTCACTGTATTTAAGCCAACACCATACACACATGTCAATAGGACACATATTTATAATAATCGTGATCTGTTAGTTCCATCTGAATTATCAACATTACCTAAATGACCTTGTTTATTGTAAGTTTATGAAAAAACAACGTAGACGTGTTGACTCTGCGCAGGACAGTATATTTTTTCCTCAAGTAAAAATAAATTACGCAAATCAGAATAAATCCTATCCGTTAGGACGTTTTATTTTTACTTGATTAAATGATTTAACGCGTAGATGAAACACCAAATAATACTAAATAATAATACTCATAAAATATTAACCACACTTGTCACTAAGTAGGAAACAAGTGCGTGAACATATTTACAGTAAGATTAAACTTAAAAAATTAAGTTGATTGACGTGAAATCGTTTGAAGTAGGATTAATAATTGATAAACTATTTTCATTCGAACATACATAATGTAAAACGTGAATTGATGTGAATTGCAAAAATTGTTATGGATGACTGTCTACTTCAAGAAATAGTTTGGAAATAAATGGATAAATATTTGGAGCATTGTGTATTGAATTTATTAATAAGTAACAAATAATGAACGAATTGTAAAGATTATGTATAATTAGGACTATCTACAATAATGTGAAAGCATTTTTAGAAGTTTTTCCGTATTCCTTTGTAACTTGCTTTTGTAAGGATAACGCATTGTTACATTTTTGTCAAAGAATTAGTAAGTTAAGATAAACTATGAGAAAAATAGAGTAGGTACATTTATAGAAGTTGTGTTTAGCAAACGAACAACAAAGTAGAGGTCGTAGGTTCAAGTCCCACTCAAGTTAATCTCTTACTCTGTGTACCCTAAAATTTAAGTTTAAGTAAATAGTTAATGATTATTAGGTATATTTACTTTGACGTATGTACACAGACTAAAATATTATATAGAAGCACCATCTTAATAAGTCACTGGTACTAACAAAGTTTGTTACTGCAGCACATATAAATAAAATTAGCAATTGTTCTACGTTAATAGTACCCGGTCACTTTAACTTTCACTTTTTGACCTTGGGAATTCCCAGCGCCGCCCATGTGTATTTTTGACATTCAGATCAACCTCGGATTTGGTTTTCGAGTTAGTCTAGGGGTTGACCCCGGAGTTGGCCTTGAGCTGAAAATTGTATTCTAGTAAAGGACCCTAGCCTTGTAGGACAGGAACCTGTTCGCGGGCTTCGCCCCTGTCATAAAAATTGTGTTCTAATAAAGAATAATTAATAGATAAGATGATGACAAGTGTTTTTTATAGTAAAATTATTTATTTAAGCTGTGTTTATTATTAGAATCAGTTTGATTTTTGATCAAATATTTCAAGGGAAAACCCCGACCTTAAACATATCCATGATTCTGGCCTCTTCTCCCAAAAAAATTGTATTCTAATAATAATTGGTGGGAAGAATCAATGATGACAAGTGTTTTTCATAATAAAAATATTTGTTTATTTAAGCTGTGTTTTTTTATTATCATTAGACCCCGTTTTTGATTTTTATCAAATATTTCAAGGATATAAAACCGTGGCATATCGATTATGTTGTATACAATTTAAACGTTAGCTTAAATTTTTCAATATCTGATGGTCCTGTATTATTTGTTGTGATATAAATCTCCAATTAAAAACTTACGTGTTATTTTAGGGTTTCATATTTCTGTTGTATTAAAGTATATGAAGCGCCTTGCTGTCTTTAAAACATTCTTATTCATCTTTCGCGATCAATTTTTACAATGTGTAACTTAAATATGTACAAATACAGTTATCATTTATAGTAATCCCCATTTGTAGGTTTTGACCTTGTACCTATACACGAATTTATAGCAACATGCGATTATAGCGATTTCACCTTCAACATTTACATTGTATACACAAACTTACAGTCAACCTTTAATATTTTACTTTTAGTTGATAGCACTATTAAATGGCTGCGCATATATATTAATGGTCACACATATAGATTGTTCAGGTCTCATTGTAATAGTGCTATCAACTAAAAGTAAAATATTGAAGGTTGACTGTGAAAATCATATGTTTCTAATCACTAGAACTCGGGAAATATGCAAAATGCATATAAAGTGCATATAAGCATATTTTGACAAAATTTTATAAATGCATATGCATTTATTAAAAGTGCATATTTTGAGCGATTTTCTGAATGAAATCGCAAAAAAGAATTAATTGTACTTATATCTTTGTGAGCAGGTGAATTGATTTTAGCCAATAAAATCATTTGCTGACAGCCCATTTAAATTTAAGGTTCGAAGAAAAAACTTGCATTTAATTTATTTAGTTTTATTCTAATTTTCTTCATGGGATTGTTTATCATATGTGTGAAAATGCCAAAACAAAGTGCCAATAAATCTGTTCTTTTCAAGAAGTGAATTAATAATAAAACCGATTTTAAAATAATTGAAGTCAACCATACTTCTTGTACAGTTTGCAACAAAAGGGTAAATCTTATTATGTCTAATTGCTTTACTTTTCAAAAATATATTTTAAATTCCCATATATTCAATCAAAAAGTTAAAAAACACTTAATAGTATATATAGTACGGGGTGTCCCATCATATTTTCCCCTATTTCAAGGGCTTATAACTTTTAAACTAATAAAGTTAGACACTTGCGGTTTTCACTGAAATGCTTCACAATAATACAAGTTTTGATTGGAAATTTTGTCTTCACTTCCGGTTAGCCAGAAAACAAAATGGTGGTTATTAGAACTTTTTTTGTTGACTTTTTTAATGTAACAACCTGTATATTTTCTGATAAGGCTAAAGCCATTTATTTCAACTATCTGTCGGTATAAAATTTTTAAAAATCGATGCAGAATTAACTGAGCAATAAATTTTTAAGTAGAGGCCTGCAAAATCGGTAGTCAACAATTATTTATCAGTAATTTTTTAGTAGGTAGGCTCTGGAATATTTTTATCTTAAATGTCACAAGTATTGTGTGTGAGATCTATAACCAGATATTTTGCCATTGAAGTGATTTTTTCCGATATAGAAAAGGCAAATATTGTCCTTCATTTCGCTGAAACTAAATCTATTGTACAAACCAGGAGAAAGCTTTTAAGGGAATTTAATAAAATACCACCAACTGCTAAGACAATAAGAAAATGGTTCAACAATTTCAAAAACAATGCATCGTTGTCAAGTAAGAAACGAATTACAGGTAACAATAATGTTATTAATGATACAATTGCTATTTATGAGTTTATGACAAGACCTCCTAAGTCATCAATCAGAAAAGTCACGTAACATTTTGATATAAGTCGATCTAAAGTGCATAGAATTCTTATAAGCACTGAAACTTAAACCATATAAAATTCAGCTACATCAAAAAATAAATCAAAGGGATTAAGAAAAACGCCTTTTTATGTCTGAGATTTTTATGGATTTAATGAGAAATTACTCCTGACCTCCAGTTAATAAAGCCCGATAGTCCAAATAGAGCGGTCAATACACACAACGGCAGGATTTGGAGTGAAGAGAATCCACGTGAATTTGATGAAACAGTAAGAGGCTCACCTAGAGTAAATGTTTGGTGTGCAGTAAGTAAAAACGAAATTTATGGGCCATTATTTCTTTCTGAAAAAGCAGTAAACGGTGCTAACTATTCGGACATGTTAAAGTTATTTTTTATCCCCAAATAGACTAGAATGAAAATGAAATTTATTTCCAACAAGATGGAGCACCTGCCCATTATTCGTAAATTGCACGAGAATCTGTATCTAAAAAATTTGGTAATAATTGGATGGGCAAGGGAGATCCAATTGAATGGGCTCCAAATTCACCAGATTTGACGGTACCAGATTTTTTATATGGAGTTATGTTAACTCTCTGGCTTATAATCCTGCACCCCAAAATTTAGAATATCTAATAGCCAACATACGTCGCACTATTGAATCTATAACACCTCTTATGCTAGAAAAGGCATTTACGAATTTAGTGATGCGCTTACACAAATGTATTAATGAAAACGGGGGTCATATAGAACATTTGTTAAACTGAGGTGTCTACGGGACAATTATTTTACCCACTAAATACGTTTTGTGGTTATTTGTTAAATTGATCTCAATAAATTTCCAAATAAAAGATCTTATACATTTAATTTTGTTTTCATGAAATGATTTTGCACACTTATGCTATTAACAGCTCACTAAATTGTGACATTTATGATAAAAATATTCCAGAGCCTACCTACTAAAAAATTACTGATAAATAATTGTTGACTACCGATTTTGCAGGCTTGTATTATTAGATTACAAGTTTCTGACAATAAGTATTTAGAATGTAAACACTTAAATACAAATTCAAATTTCCCACCAAGGGACCAAGGGACTAAGATCCGAAAGCAAATTGCGAAGCCCTATGTTGTCTGTCTTGTCAGTTAGCATTAGGCCCCTTTATTATAATACAAGTTCAAATTTCCTCTCATAGATGGCGCCACAAACAAATTCAAATTTTTGTTCGAGGGGCGAGGGCCTGAGTGTAGGTTACTAAGCCATACGTGTGACTTACAGGTTAGTATTGTACCCCTTATTAAATACAAATTCATATTTCAAGCCGTAACCCGCAGAGACTTAAAATACAAATTCAATTTTTTTTTTATTTATTACAATATAACCACTCAAGCGGGCGAAGAAAATGTATCTCAAATCCTTTATGGAGAGTATTTTGCAGTAATAATTTTTTTTACACATATTAATTTAACACGGCATCGATGGGGTGATTGCTACTTTCCCTATTCATATTAATGCAGTTATAATACATAATTGCCTAATTATCCCATTTATTACTTTTAAAGTAACTTTGATGTATATCTACGATAATACTCATTTTATTTAAAGTAATTTGTGTGTATGCATCAAATATCCAGAAGCGCCGCTATCTATATCGATAATGCAGTTTAGCTATTTTCATTCATGTTTAATTTATACTTACATTGCATTAGATATATTAATAGACATAAAAATACACTTAAAACTCCAAGGTTGGCCACTCCTATAAAATAAAATACGGGGTTAGCTCAAAAAAAATAGATTTATCGCCTGCATCTTTCGTTTGTTTAAAATACTCCATTCACGATACGTATCTAGTTTTTATTTTTTTAGGTGAAACTTGACAGTTTTTTTTTTAATTGTCTGATGCATTTACAGCAGTCTGTTATGCTACTCAATAAATATTTTCGAGATACCACTTGTACGTGAATAGTACAAGGCAAGGCCGCCTTTAACAACCTTGTGGTTAATGCGAAACGTGATTACAAACATATCACTTTAACAGTTGCCCTTCAATATTTTACTTTTATTTGATAGCACTATTAAAATGAAACGTGTACAATCTATATGTGTGTAACCATTAATACATATGCGCAACCATTTGATCGTGCTATCATCTAAAAGTAAAACATTGAAGGTTGACTGTAATTTTTTGTATACAATATAAATGTTGAAGGTGAAATAGGTTTAATTGCATGTTATAAATTCGTATATTGGTAAAATGTCACAACCTGCAAATAGAAATTACTATAAATGATAGCTATATTTAATAAAATACTTATCTTTTTTGGGTTTTTTAATGGTGTATTTTAAATTATGCAATCTAAACATTTAGATAACACTTACAGTTATCTTCGTTAGCAGTAATATCTGTTAAAAATTGTTAAAGATGTTCTAACAATTTTGCCAAGGTTGAAACAATTTCTCAACTTTGACAAAATTGTTTACAACATCTTTAACAATTTTTAACAGACATCACTGCTGTTGAAGATATTTGTAAATGTTATCGAAACGTTTAGATTGTATAATTTAAAATACACCATTTAAAAAACCCAAAAAAGATAAGGAATTTATTATGTGTGATAATGTTGAAAGTTTACATTTTCATATTTCAGATAACTATATTTGTATATATTTAAGTTATCCATTGTAAAAATTGATTATGATAAAACATAATTTTTCTATAGAGAAACGGGTAGGAAGTAAATAGTTTTTTACATTATTAACATAGGAAAGAAGTTTTTACTGGTGAGAGGAGAAGTTTACTGGCGCGCCGTCGTGTTTATGTTAAAAAGCAGAAATATGACATTGTAAATGATTATTGATTACATATTATTAAGTTAAGCAATCAAGAACTCTATTCGTCATAAACCTATACATACATTACAAAGCACCTTGTGCATGAAGTGTTTCAATTTGACTCACCTAAAACCATTCGCCAATGTGACTAATTGCTTATTAAAGCAAATAGCTAATACTATTAAAGTGTATTCCTTTCAATATCAACATGATAATTCACATGGTTTATTTTGTGATGTAAAGTTTTCCATTTTCTCAGAATACAAACCAGGTTTATTATCACAAACCCAAAATTACCAACTAATCAAATGTCTCTTCTTACCGCTTTCACAAACGATACAATGTGTGGTTATGGTAAAGTAAAAGTTTAATAACTTTTTCTATTTGGAGATTACCTTCTCATGGTTCTAAAACCAAAACAGTATTTATATATATATATATATATATATATATATATATATATATATATATATATATATATATATGGTACCCTCACGAGGCCGTTAAACGTGGTTATGTCCGCTTTTGGTCTCAACAAAATATGATAACAAATGCGTTAAAACGTGTACAACTAAAATTTTGACACCGGGCTCACTAATGGTACGTTTATGCTTATATTAAATGTGTATTAGTTCAATCTATTTTGTTGTAGAGGTCGCACTTATGTACACCATGTTTAGTTAATCAAACTGTACGCTACTGAGCTTGGTTCGTAACAACATGGTCCGGGCTTTACAAAGAACTGTAGGTATATCGGAGGCAAATTTGGATTATTACTCCACGATTTGTAATATGTCAATTTTGGTTGCTGCTTGATCGACATAAGGTTGCTATTATAAATCACATTGATGAATTTTCTCAAAATGAGTGTAATTATGTGCTGCTACAAATTGATTAATTTGATCTGATTGTAAAAGCAAATTCCATATATGGAAATATGTATTAGTTAAAGCAATCTTGCAAACATCACGGTTATTGCCAGAGACTAAAAGAGAAACGAAAAACTAAATTAACTTAATCAGAAATCAATGTTAACACATCTACGTCACCTTTTTAACACATACTATACATATAAAAACTTTCTAATCACTAACGTGTGCTTCCACATCTAAAGCTACAATTTAGAATATTTAGAACACGATCTGTACATTTACCAATAAACTTCATACTTTTTCAATTCAACTTCAAATTGCGAATAACCAGTTTTACATTGTGACAGAGCACCTTCATCCGAAATACTGATCTTACTATAAAACAAAATGTTTTAAAATTCACCAATATTTAGTGTCTAACGGAACTACTTTGTTACAGACACAGTTACAGACACGGGGGCAAACAATCAACCACGCAAACGCAAAAACACGGGTGTTTTCGCATTTGTGTGTTTTCGTGTTTGTGTGTTTTCGTGTTTGCGCGTTTGCATGTTTTCGCGTGTGTGTGTTTTCGTGTTCGAGTGTTTGTGTGTTTTCGTGTTTGCGTGTTTTCGAGTTTGTGTGTTTTCGTGTTTGCTTGTTTTCATGTTGCGTGTTTGCATGTTTTCGCGTTTGTGTGTTTTCGTGTTTGAGTGTTTTTGTGTTTGTGTTTTCATGTTTGCATGTTTTCGCATTTGTGTGTTTTCATGTTATCGTGTTTTCGTGTTTGCATGTTTTCGTGCTAGCGTGTTTGCGTAGTTGCATGTTTGCCCCCGTGTCTGTGACTGTGTGCGTCCTACAGGGAAATTGTTTTTTTTTTTGTTAAAATTGTTTTTAAAATTTAATTTAATGTGCCTTTACACTTTAAAATGGCGTACATAGTCAATACCGTGTACAGGCGTTTAACATTAGAAGCTACTTATTTTCACTCTTTGTTTTGAATACAAGAAATTGAACCAAAGAAGTGAGAATCGTTAAGGAACTTGTCGTAATTTTTGTTTCAGAATAGAATAAAGGTGTTAGACATGTAAAACTCAAAAAATGTCACTTTCATTTTTGCATTGTAAGTAGAGCTTTATTATGTAGAACAAAGTACAAAGATGTAAATATTATCATGTCACCATTTACCGCCTCTCATATGGTATTACACAACACTAAACAATATAAACATAACATTACAAAAAGATTAAATAAAATTAATACGCCTTCTAATGTTTAAATGCAGCTAAATTTATTCGAAATTACACATTTATTTTTTTTTATAAATTGTATACTGGGTAACAGTCGCCGGTCGCATATTATAATACGTGTTCAAAGTGATAACCACCATTATCGAGACACAGGCATTCACGTTCCTTTTCATGCTTTCAACAACTGCCTACAATTGTTGCTGTGTTATGTCGTGTACAACTTTTATAGCTGAACGTCATTCGGCAAGTGTAACCAAACGATTTCTATAAATGATATTTTTTAGATGACCAAATAAAAAGTTAGATCCGGTGATATTTGAGGCCTAAGGTTTCTTCCAATCATTCGCTCATCAAAATACTGCTGTGCAAATCTTGTTGTTTCTGCAGCTGTATTGTCATGCTGAAAGAAACCCACTTGTAATTCGTCATTATGAAGTTGATTAATAAAAACTTGTAGCATGGCATGATAACGTTCAGCATTAACAGTATCGTTAAAGAATATTGCTCCAACAATTCGCCTCCTAGACATCGCTATCCACACTCCTACTTTAAGAGTGGAGTTTTCTTATAGACATGCGGGTTATCTGCACTCCAAGTTCGATAGTTTTGAGAATTGTCGTAGCCATTTAAGTGCATCCATGCTTCATCGGAGACAACAAGTTATCGTCTCGTGCATTAAACCAATTGCAATAACTTATACGCTTTTGAATGTCCTGACGATGAACTTGGCAATTCTGTGACATGTTCCATATGACAAGGCAGTTTGTTTCGCCTATTTTCGCAGTAGCTTTTGGGGACTTTGTTTAAGACGAGCACGATTATCTTCTACAACCACCTTAATAGCAAGTGTGGGGCGACCAGGTAATTTTTCAGAATCAACGCTTCCTGTATTATTAAACCGTTCAATTACACGATAAACATGGCAGCGTATAATATCGTAATCGGCATCATTGTTGCAATCGGAAATAGGATTGAAAAAGAAATTTATTCTCCTCTAGATAAAAAGGCATGTCTCACAATATTACGCTCTGAAATTATAAAACAGACATTTGTTTAAAATGTAATTTACGTACCTTGTAATTATTTGATAAAGATTGGTAGTTAAGACTGTTTTGTAAAAAGTGAAAAAATTGGAAATAATCGTGGTAAAAAACAGTAAGCAAACGAAATAGGAGAATTACAGGAGGTTATGTCTATTGTTTACCAACGGTGTGCTATGATATGCGGTGCGGCAAGTGGTTACTAACGTCATGTTTTATGAGAGCAGCTGTATAAATCCATTAGTACTTTTATGTTATACGGGGTGTTCTATAGATATACCGGCAAAATTTTAGGAGTGGTAGAAGACATCAAAATACATATTTTTTGCTGTATGAATTTAATCCGAAAACGCGTCTTTTTCGAGATACAGGGTGTTAAAAAAACAGTTTTTTTTTATAAAAAAAAAACGCTTCAGCTGATTTCACTGAATTTTTCTCAGTTTATTTCTAATAGGGCACCTTTTGGATCTATTACAGTAGATACAGTAATTCCAGGAGCGTAGTTTACGAGAAACAAATTTGAATCCTACAATAATTAATTATGTACTTATTAGTAGGTAAATTTATTCTTAAAATCTAGTTACCATCAATAACAATTATCCATGGACTTGTAATAAATTAATTTGTTATTGTAACAGTAATTACTTGAGTTTAAAAATTATTCCTGTTCAGTAGTTTATTGTGATAAAACTTGTGTTGATTGTTAATTCATAATTTTGATTTAAAATGGATTCCTTATTTGAAGAACTTGCCGATATGTGCCTTGCTTATGTTTCATTAAATTGCCGTGGTATAGAAGCTGCACGCTTGTATGAACAGACACATTCTGAACGCCGGCAACCTCACCATACAACATTTTCTTCCATACATCGTCGCCTTAGCGAAAGTGACAACGTTACGCGTCTCGGTGGTGCTGATCGTACAAGAATAGCCGGTACGGTAGAGTGTGAAGACGATGTTCCACAACGGTTGGAGGACAATCCATCTACAATCCTTCGCCTAATTGTACACAATATGGACTCCTCCAGTAAGATGGAATGGAGTGTCATGTATGAACAGCTCCTGTATCCCTACCATTTACAACGAGTACAAGTTTTAAAATCTGAAGACTATCCACATTGATTTCGCTTTTTGCCAATGGGTTTTTGGTCGCACCTTAGTAGAACTTCACTTCGGCAGTATAATATTGACGTTACCCCGTGAGCACACCCCTGGAGTTACTGTATCTACTGTAATGGATCCAATACACGTCTCGTTAGAAATAAATTAGGAAATTTTCATTAAAGTCGGCTGAAGCGGTTTTGGATAACAAACAAAAATATTTGTTTAACAAACTTCAACACCCTGTATCTCAAAGACGAAGCGTATTTGGAATACGTTTATAAAGCAAAAAATGTGTTGTCTCCTAACAGTCCTAGGAGTTGGTCGGTATATTTATGGAGCATCCCGTATATGGATGTATACAGGAGTGGAAGCACCCAGGTTTTTACATATACCTTTGAAGCCAAGTACAGCAAAACATTTGTTTCTTAATGAATAGTAAAGAAATCATCCTATGTATTTATTTGTCTCTCCAAACCTGTTTGATGAGAGTTTGCTGAAGAAACAGATAATTTTCGTGCAAACGTCATTCATTTAGATTTTAGCTGAGCATAAAATGTAGATTCACTTGTTTTGTCAGCAAGCTTTTCACACAAAAGGTTGTTGTACTTGCAAAAGATTGAACATATTGGAAAACATTCTCACTTACAGGAAATACTCATTTGGCAAAAAATACATTTTTTTTAAATATTCTCTGTATAATTTATAGCATTCCAAGTACAGCAATCAAATTAGCTGTGAGAATTCTTGGGAATAAATAGCAGTCAAAATGAAATGCTCAAGTAAGTACTATAATTTTTTATTCAACATATCATACAGGTACAAAGAAATACAAAAAAAGCATGGTTTGCTACATTTTTATTCCCTTCTTCTGTGACGGGCAATTGAAGTTTGCCACGAAACTTAACCAGCTTCAGGATTAGATAATCTTTAAATTTTCTCTTATGGATATCGCATCCGAAGAAATGATCTACCAATACCCGCTGAATCTGTCAACATCCCGTTGCTAAATGACAAATTTTTGTTTTTATAAGTTTCTGCAAGCCAGGCTTCAGAATCGTTGTTTAAAAATTGTGTAGACAACAAGTAGTTAACACGACTGTTCCAAGTTGTTCAGATATCATTTCCAATAGTAGTTGAAATCTAACTCTTTTTGTCAAATTCCAAAGGCATCCTTAGAAACAATCCTTACTTGATTCAGCTCATAATTAAAAACCTTCTTGTCTGCATTTCCAGAAAGCTTCATTTACTTTGATGGCGTGAGGTGTTAATAGTGATGTGCCCGGAAAAGGATTGCCAACTGTAAAGTTCAAACACCTAATGCAAAGGTATGCCTCATCGCTATGTTTTTCCATGAGATCCGACGTCAGATAGAGTAAACTTGTAATTCGCGTGAATAACGGTAAGCAGGACGAAGCTGCAAGTTTTTTATAATTAAAATATAGAGTTCCGCTATGTTCTGCTTTTGAAAAGCGCATGTTTCACATCCATGGCAACAAGGCAGTTTGGAGAAGTCCATTTGCAGCGAAATTTTTCTTCCTTTTGCATTTCAGTCATTTCAGGCATGACAGTTGGCTGGAAAACCTCCCAGATTTCTTCGCAAGGAACGTAAACAAGTTTTCTTGTAGTCGATTCTCCAATACGATAGCTAAATGCTATAGTTCCCAATGAATCCCTGGTTTATGAAAACCTGTAAAATATGCAATTTGGCGTAAATTATATCCTTCAAAAAGTAGGATCAATTTGACATACTGTGTACCTATTCGTATTGAAATTATTGTTTCGAAAGTGAACAATATTTTATGGGTTATTTCAACAAAAGGTTGCAAGCAAAAGTGGAAGGATTTCGCGATTGTTATAAAAGATCGTTAACCGCCCGAAGGAAATCTCCCAAGTAGCCAAGAAACTAAGAAATATAAAAAGAAATGTCTCTCCTGAATAAAATCGTGCATAAAGAAAGGTAGGCCATGACCAGTGTTTCAAAACTAGAAGATGAGTGCGAAAATGAAGACGCTGATACTTTCGACAGTATTGAGAGCTCAGTACCTTCAACCCCCCAAAAAATCAATGTGCAATCACTAATACATTCTGTGTTGCAGGAAAATAAGACAGTTGTAAACAAATACCAATTGGGGCAAAAACTGGTGCAAAAACGAATTGTCTATTTATTTTTAAAACAAAAAAAAAAGGCAACAGCGGACAAAAAAATGCTTTAGATAGAAACCTTGCTAGGGTAGAAGAAACTTTTCGCGCGCATTTAGAAATTAAAGACCGAGTACGAAATCGGATCTGAAAGAGCACATTCTTTACTTACCGATCATCTATCTCCACTAGCACCTCATCATCGAATCATTCTAGTAATCGTTCATGAGGACTTCATTATCGATACTCTTTACAATTCTATATTCAATTGTTTTACAACGCATTCTCTATCTCGTACACCCTCACATCACCGTCCAGAAACAAATACCTACGTTTTCTAAATATTTCAAAAGCACGTAATTTCATTTTGCAAATCTCCAAGATAGTTTACCTGTGTTTCCGAAAACAATCTCGGTGGTCATCGTTGTTTGATATGTGTAAGTTGGAATGGAATTAATAATGTAAGTCCGTCCTAATTTTACTCACAAAAACCCTTTCAATTCCTTTGTTATTTATGGAGAGTGTAACAAAGTTGCTACGAGATTGCAACAGTATTACAATTTCAACTTTGACCTTTCGGTAATTGGTTTTATTTTCTCCAATTTTTCTTGACGAAATTCTTAGTTTTCAACTAAGTTTATTACGGTGTTCAACGGTTGTGTTAATTTTTATCTTCTAACCTACATTTATATATGTAGGTATAAAAGGTTGTGCAATCGACTTTTTTTTCCACTATCGCTAAAGCGACTTATTAGCTCATTTTAAAACTTGTGGGCAAGTTTCGCCAAGATCGCCCATGCTGCCTGGATGTGTGTGTGTGTGTGTGTGTGCGTATGCGTGTGCGTGTGTGTGTGTGTGTGTGTGTGTGTGCCAAAATCAATCCACACAATGAAGACCAGAATTCTAAGAATTGCGTATACATGCGAATGCGGCATAGCACACTTAGGAGAAAGCAGTCAAAGTGAGACCTTTGGAAGACAAGAACAACATCCGCAAGGACGAAACAGAAAGATCAAGAATCGCCGAACATATTTGGAATGAAGACCACCGCATCCAATGGGATAACATACAGATAGTGGCAAAAAGCAGCAATACAACTCGCCGGAATCTCAAAGAAACCACATACATCGCATTAGCAGAAAATCCAACAAGCCAAGCTAGTGTATAAATGAATAAATGAAACCCATGGGGATCCCAATAATGCGCGAAGAGCTTAAGCGCAATACACGTGTTACGGTTACGGCGCATTATGCGCAATAAACTACTGCGCAGTCACGAAAATGCTGAATTTATATATATACATATATATATATATATATATATATATATATAATTTGTAAAGAATACATATTAGATTACTCAGTGGCTTATCGGTAAAAGTGCCAGACTTGTAAGTGAAAGTTCATAACAGGGAGTCAAGTGCTGGGGAAGTATCATAACATATGAATTTGACTCAAGTGCGAAAACAATCTTTCTCAGGACTAAGCCGGATGACGGTAGCAGAGTGCGCTTCCGAAACGTCGCGGTATAAAAGCAAAAACTGTGGATATAGGCCGATCACCGCATTAATAAGACACCATAGTTACAAAACACTTAAAATACAGAACTCCCTTTCATACAATATTACATCATCTTCTTGACCGTCATCTGCGACTACCCGAGGTAAAAAAATTCAAGGTATACGTTTTTCCCGACAAAAACACGCTAATACCAGGAACTGATAAGCCTACGACTTATTTGTGCAACGAATCATTGTTGACCAACTAAATTTTACAAACTTTACAAGTGGAAATATTAATCAAAACGATCCGGTAAACTTTCAAAATTATTGCAATACCTATTTAACTAAATGCGCCTCAAGCTAACGTTACCAAAAAACCAAAAAAATAACTTTATATCCACGTCTTACATTTCTGAAAACACGTTTCACTTAATAAACATGAAATTTACTCTCTTAAAATCACGATAACAAATTGAAAACAAATTGAAGAATGAAGTCACTAATAATACTCGATATACGCTTTTTATTATTAAGTACCCTGTTCCAAATATCTTAAACGTTTCACCACAATTTAAATTCTAAATATCTTAACTCTAGAAGACGTTTTAAATCTTCTGAAACCCACAAAATGTCTATTTCGCAACTACAATACAACCTTTGCCGTGAATTTCCTAATATAAGCCACGACAGAAGGTGGTACAATTTCAATCTAATTTTTAAATCTATAACCTTTTTCAAACCCAAAATTCGGCAAAGCGGGAAGAAAAAAATATCTAAAGTACGTTAATTAAAAATTTCGAATTATTTACCAATAATCGCCCAAAGAATCTATACCCCTTTCACAAAACTAGGTTTAGATGTGACACACATCATCCACACGTGACAAATGATGAACTCATATTTGCCAAATACAGTTTCTACGATCCAGAGTATTTCATCAACTTACATATTGTCATTATTAATAACATACTTATACGGGAGATTAGGTATTTTTTGAGATTAAACTATTGGGTACTAATTACTGTTCCAAATAAGTAGCAACTTTGGTTTTACTAAGCAATAAAAATATATTTACATTTAAACTAATTCACTTACTTAAATTAATGTACCTCAGGGAGCCGAAAATTTAATTTACATAACTGAACTACCATTAACGGTAAAAGCTGCTTATTACAACCAAAGTGAGTTTGTATCTATTTAAATTGGACTTTCGCAGTTCTTGAAAGTTTGTAACCAAATCATTGCCCGAGCTTCTAGTTGACAAGTATAACAAACGTCAATACACTTGATATGTTGCATTGGCATACGGACCAGTGAAAACATTTGTAGGTCTCTTCTACTTTTGTAATTATAAAATAATTAATTGTTTATTTTAAAGATGGTGACCATTTGCATCGTTACAATCAAATCTCAAGGTACATTTATCTCTATTTCTATGCGTAAACAAAGGAAGGAGTCATTTTTTTTTACAAAAGCTACTAAATATGACAAGGGGAGCGTGTTACACCAATATTGAAAGTATTTAGCAGTATTACATTTTAGAAGCATAGGTATTAAAATAATGTGTTAGTTAAGCTGGTTTGTGTAGGTATATGAATTTCCAATTTAAAGAAGTTCCATTATTCAATTCATACATAAATTATCAAAATTTATGTAAATTGCAATAGTATAATAAATTTAACAGTATTATTATGAGATTAACTTTATTTTAACGCACGACCTGTTAAATTTCTGTTTTAAACACAAAGGAGGCAGAAGATTAAAGTATTGTACATTCTCTTATTGGCTTTAAAAGCAATCGAAACAAATAATTAAATTTCAAAGTCGGAAAGGCTAAAGAAAATAACGATAATGCATGTAATTCCAACCATTCGAGGAAGTGTTCCGACGCCTTTAACGCTCCTGTCTTTTCGCATCAACTAAACATATTGATAAAACATATATACGCTTTGGTTTTGTTTATTACAGTTTCAGTTGGATAGAAACACAAAGAAATGGTTGCATAAAGCAATTGACAATGTGCTTTCCGTTTGAAAGCGTCGTTCTATTTTACAGTTTGCACTTAGACAACATGAATGGAATACTACATAAAGTAAGAGCTTACCATGAGTTCCTCTGTATATTTTGCAACAAGCTCGACATCATTATTGCTTTTGATAAAATTTACTAAATAAATTTATTTTTCGCTCTGTCTTAAATGATACCGCTGGAATGGGAATCCACCTCTTTAATAGTATGTGGCCTATTGAAATAGTATTTTGTATTTAACGGACTACTTTTTGTCAAAAAGATGTAAGCGTACTTACGATTTAGAATTCGAAATTAACTTCGACTTACAGATTAAATGTGTTTATCAATAAATACGGTTAATATCACCTAAGTTAGAATCACAATTTAATTACGCATTTACATTATTACATGTTATGAGATACAAATAGAATAGAAATGAATAAATAGCCTTTTAACTTCCCGCAGAAACTGTACACAAACGATTTAAATACTTAACAGATTCCTGTAAAACAAACTATACAAAAGGAGTAAGCCTTTTATGTATGTTTCTAACTCTGATGTAGGTTTTGATAGGCTCTGCATCTATACAGTAATGATGACATAGGTATACTAAAATAAAATACAGTAATTAATATTTAAATATTCTTGCAACTTCACTTTAAGTGATTTTGGGACAATAAATCTAAATTTTTTACGAATTGCAACTTATATAAACTGAAAAATTTAATTTGGTGTGGCCAGCATATGACTATCATATGCTGGTGTCATGTGCGTTAGTAAGAGCAACCTAGGTGTAAAGGGGTGAGACAGAAGATCTTATTACACTACAATGTAGGGCGCGCTATAATGTCGTAGTCAGTACTATAACGGCTAGTCATTCACACTTTCTCTTACACGAAATGTATGTCTTATCTTTTCATTTTTATTTTTTTTTTTTTGTATTTGTTGACCGAGATCTAGACACAAACGAAAATGTCAGGCTCTCTTGTGAGCATCAACTACTAATGGTCTTAGCACTACCCGTCACTAGAACTTTGCCCTACTAAAGGAATTTCACCTTTAGTAAGGGATCTTTAACGTGCTAAACATAGTGTTGCCACGAAGCCTACAGTTTTACTTCCTATCCGAGAAGGAGTGCTTTGGTTTTTCTACTAGAAAAACGGCTTGCTCGGCTAGGTTTGAATCTGCGCCGTTCGCCGTGAAAGGTAAACACTCTAATCATTCCACATCCGAGGCAGCTTTTATATTTTTATTTTATCTATGTATATAAACAATTAAGAAAACATGTGTGCATAAGTCAAAATGTAACTTTGCTTAGGTAATTAATTTTTTTAGTGTAACTTCATTATCCAAAGTATGAGAATTGTATCAATGTAAATTATCTATACTTTTTTAGTGTTATTAAAACCCTATTGCGTTAAGAGTGTAACATTCCCATTAAAACTTGCATTAACATAATTAGATTTATTTTTGATAACACTTATTACACCTTTCAAAAAAAGTTTTATAAACAAGCTTTTGGTACACCTATCGGATATCCGTTCAGTCCTATTCTAGCCGAAATTGTTCTAGATGATCTAGTAGACACTAGTCTACCAAAACTTAATTTTGAAGTTACTTTAATAAGAAAATATGTAGATGACTTAATTTTTAATTGATCCTATAAAGGAAATAGACAACATCCTAAATATTTTTAACAATTTTGATCCTAACGTACAATTCACTGTAGATTACGAAATTAATAATAGTGTTCCATTTTTAGACATGATAAACCGACCAGTTCGGGAAGATATATGAATTGTTACTCCTTTCTGTATGAAAAAAATATCACTTTAGGTTTAAAAACTAGAATTATTAAGATTGATACCATTGATACAAAAAATTCTAAAAACGTTGATATTAGATATTCTTGTTAATAATAATTATCCAAAAAACTTAGTTAATAGATTACTTTTTCACCATAATTTAGATAACACTAGAAACTAGATTGTTGATCGCATAGATCCCAATTCAATTTTATAGAAAAATTATCTTTATACCTCAAATTAGTAACCAAATAATCAAAATTTTGCAGAATTCAAAAACATAAAAATAGTTTTTTACAGTATCAATACAATTAATAAGTTATTTTGAAAACTTAAAGATAAGACACCAACAGAATTTAAATCATAACATAATTTATTCTATACCATGTAATAACTGCAATTTGTGTTATACATAGGGCGTACAAGCAATTGGCTTAAAACTAGACTCACGCTACATAAATGTGATTGTAATTTACAAAGACCAAAATATGCTCTGGTAGTTCACAATAACAATTTGGACCATATCATTAAATTTAATGTAGTAAAAATTATTGACAAAGCTGACAACTTGACAACTATAGCGAAATGCTCTTTCTTGAAATGTTTCATATTAACAATAATGGAACCATTCACCCCATCAGAATCAAGAAGGATCACCGCTCATATAGTTATAAGCTTACATACTTCTTACGCACTTGATTTAAGAATGTCGTTTTTTAATACAATTTAGTTATCCTGGTTTGCGTTCTAATTGACATATTTTTTTAATAACCGGTTGTTACACGTCGTATTGTATTTACAACTATAATAAAAAATTACTCTTAGATGCAAGTACATTAAGGTTAGTTAAGCCTTCATTGTAATTTAATAATTATGTTACAAACTGTTGTAAACTCAAGCGAAAATTTGATTAAAAATCTATAAAGACTTTTCCTAAGATTTTATAGCCGATACCCAACATCTCGATTTTATTTATATATAAAATAAATAATATATTAAAATTTTGTGATACACGTGTCTCATAATTTTAATTGAAGAGTACGTTTACCAATTTTCACAAAAAAATTCAGCCCCCTTTTCTTAGTGGATACCTACACTTCACAAGGAACACACCCTCGATCGAAAAATTCCGACCGATGTAGCTGTTAATGACATTTGCGGCGCGCCAACCGTCAAGCGTGCGAAGTTTAATAGCAGTCACATTTTCCTAAATTTTCAAATTTTCTTAAATTTTCCAATTTTCTGCGCAATTTTCTTAAATTTTCGTACCGTAAGAACCTTCTACAAAGTATTATAAAGCAAAGATAGGGTTCAACATTAGTTCAGTATTAAAAGTATTAAACATTTACGTTAGGCTCTTTTGCAAAATAATACCAATTATAGTTTTAAAGTAAAGTTGGAATTGTATAAAAATTATTTTATTCAAACACCTTGCATCATATGCAATTACACAACATGCTGCATGCATGCGGTTATTACCGAGTTGAATTTGTGTTCACATTGCATCATGGCTAAACAATGAAGAACATATAATTTCAGTAAGTATCCTTTGCTTTTTAATATAATATTGGATCAATATAAAATCAATGAATGGTTGTACTATTTGCAGACTGGTATATAATTTACTTGAATCCTTTACAAATGTACACATAGCTAATAAGTAATAATCATCAACATAACCTCGAATATTAATATAAAATTCATGAACTTACATAAATATTTATCTTCTGTCAGCTGTTCCAATTTTCCTTATTGCAGTTCCATTGTCCAAATCGGGTGTAATTTGAATCCCACGAAGTATACTGATCCAGCGGTGGTTGATATACAGCGTAAGTTTATACAGGTATGATGCTTAAATATTTCTATGAAGTATTTACTAAACTTTTCGTAAACACTTTCAATTTTATTTATTATATAATTAAACATAATTATTTGATTTAAAGTTATTGTGTAATTAAATACAATAATTTATCTGCATAAAAAATTTATTTAATCAAAATTTTTTTAATTTTATTTTTCTTGAACTAATAACAACTTTGTCAAAATAATTTTATATTAAAAAAAAATGTAAAACATGATTTAACTTCGATTGTTTAACGATAACACATCACTCGTACAAATAATTCACGTTAACCTTACTTATTATCTGAATTATTTTAGATTATACGGAACACACGATCAATATTAAATCTAGACCCATGTACACATCGAGTGACATAATTTCGGCTTGAAGGATTGATAGGGATTGTTCGAAAAATATAACAATATCATATCACTTCTTTGCCTAACAACCAATTTGATTGGAACATTTTTTCTATACACACATAACAGACTCTAATTCTGATAGGATAATCATATTTCTGAAATTTGCAAATTTCCTTACCATCGATACCTCATGTCCCCTATTTACTTTTAAAATACTTAATTCATTTAAATTTCAATAACTATGCAATTTTACACATACAAATTTACTTATATCTAACTTATCTTACTTTCTACAGGAAAACTATAAACAGAAATGAATTCCATGACCCAAAAAAGCATATGGATACATCAGTCTCTAACACAATTATAGTTTATTTTGAAAATATACATCTTAACCTCTATGTTCGTACTTGACATAACCTGGTGTCTCAACACTTACACTTAATTTGCATTTACAATGTTATTTTAAGTTGCAACATTTTCTCTTCGCACTAACATGTAAGTTATTTTCATAATAATTGTTAATTTCACATTTTACACTTGTAAGTTCTATGACCTACATTAACATTAACTGATACAAATTATTTTATTTTACTTTCAGAACAGAAGCAGATTATGCTACCAGAATAAGATATCCTTATTCAAATGGATAATATGAATTTTATTGAAGCAAATATATATTCTAACGCTTCCGAAGATGATCGGGAACTACTAGCATGAATAATTCTGTTGTACAGCCATGATTAAAACGTAATACGCAGTGTAGTATTATTTATTTCTTATATCTACAGATAAACAATTCAAAAGTCATAATTGTCATAAAGGTCATAAGTTAAAATATAGTTTTCTGCATAGGAATGTTCATTAGTGTAATTACAAACAATACAAAGGACTAAAATTACATTTAACGAAATCACAAACACCAAGTGTATCTACATATATTTAACTAGAGGAATATGGTCACAAGTTTCGACCAAACAAATTAAATTGGGATCATCAGATCAAATAAGACTAAAAAATTAGTAAAAGCCGAAAATTTTCTAAACCATAAATTATTAAAAACTAGGCGACGTACATTAGTACATTACAAAGGTCAGAAAATGGTATTAACATTTATGCATGCACATAATGTTTATACATAGCATAGCACATTTTGCAGTATATTTAGAATAAATGACAAACACATGGTCAGTTGAAGACCATTTAGAGTGTATAAAAGTAACGTTTAAAACTGATTTCATGTTAAAACTTACGCAATCTAATTTGTATTAACACAACGATATAATCGAGTTCCACTTTTTGTATTTTTAAGAAAACTACTGAATGAAATTAATGTAATCGTAGACCATATGGCGATTGATGGTAATTTAAAGTCGATATTTTCCAGGTGTATTCGATTCCTACTTAATAAATTCAAAAATATATTACTGTGCACATCGAATTCTGGATTTCAGATTCAATTAATTCGTAAAGCAAAACTTTTATACAGAAACCCCAAAAATTTGTTTCTCAAAAACACACTTTAGGAATATATTTATTCTATAAGGCCTATTTTCTGTGTTCCTAAAAATGCTCATCAGGAAAACTTATGTAAAGTATAATTATATATTGTGTTTAAATATTTTTTCTCTAAATTGAAGATATTATCCAACGGTATGTTAACGATCTTCATAAAGAACCTTCACTTCTACACCAATTTCTAGCAAAAATTTTGATAGCACTAAGATATTTCAGTGGTAACTCTATGCACAGAGTTATATTAAACAAGAATTCGTATTTTTTAAGTTACAGTTGCTAGAGGGACACACAAACATAAGCACACGCCAAAAGCACTCTTGTGAGAGAAGCACGAACGGACAAACACAAGCATACTCCCACAGACAGACACACACCCACACGCACACGCATATGCACTCGCACACATAAACTCACACGCACACCCATATTTAAGTAACAGCAGACACGGGTTTGTTGAAGTGTTCCAAAGCGGGTCGAGTTGAGTGAACGAGTGAAGAATAGTAATGGAAAGACCAGGTCGGTAGTGCGGACCGTCATTTAATTGAAATGCGAATAATTAATTACACACAACACACACACACACACACACACACACACACACACACACACACACACACACACACACACACACACACACACACACACACACACACACAAACACACACACACACACAAACACGTCTATTCCCACACATACACACTTGCACACACACACGCACACACGCACACGCGTACACTCGGACACACGTACACACGCACACACGCCCACACGCACATACCGACACACGCACACACCACACACTCCACACTCACACACTCACACACCACACCACACACTCACACACTACACCACACACTCCACACTCACACTCACACACTCACACACTCACACTCACACACTACACACTCACACACTCACACACTCACACACTCACACACTCACACTCACACACCCACACACACACACTCACACACTCACACACTCACACATCACACACTCACCACCACACACTCACATCACACACTCACACACCACACACTCACACACTCACACAACACACTCACCACACCACACCACAACCACACACACACTCACACCTCACACACTCAACCACAGACACACACACCACACTCACACCACCACACTACACACTCCACACATTCACACCTACACACCACACCACATACGCACACCACACCGACACGCACACGCACACACCCACAAAGGCGCAAAGGCGCAAGGGCACATACGCCCACACACCACACACGCACAACAACCACAACCACACACACACAAACCACACACACCACACACGCCCACACACACACACGCACACAACGCACACACACACACCACACACGCACACACGCACACACATCACACCACACGCACACACACACACACACACCACACACAACACAACACACTACACACACCACACACACACCACACACACACACACACACACACACACACACACACACACACCACACACCACACACACCACACGCACACAAACCCACGCACACACCCACACGCAACCCACACGCACACACGCACACACGCCACACGCAACACGCACCGCACACACGCAACACGAACGCACACGCACACACGCAACGCAACGCAATACCACAACACACCACACACACGCACACACCCGACAGCCACACGACACAGCACACCCACACACACAGACACAACCACCACAGTACACACACCACACACACACCACACACACAACCACACACAATACACACACACACACACACACACAACACCACACAACACACACACAACAACGCACACACGCACACACACACCCAACACGCACACACAACGCCACGCTACCGCAACACGCACACACGCACACGCCACCGAACAACGCCCACGCACACCCCACGCCACACGCAACACGCACACCGCACACGCACACACGCCACACGCACACGCCAACGACACGCACACCAGCGCACGCACACAGCACACCGCACAGCCCCGCACACCACCACGCACAAACGCACAAACCCCACTACAACGCCACCACCCCACACACCACACTTATTTCTTTCTTACATCTACAGATAAACAATTCAAAAGTCATAATTGTCATAAAGGTCATAATGAAAATATAGTGTTCTGCATAATGTTCATTAGTAATTAAAATACAAAGGACTAAAATTGCATTAAGATCAATCTTCCAGTACAAATTAAATAGAGGAATTTGGTCCAAATTTAAGAAAACAATTAAATTGGGATAATTGTCAAAAAGCATAAGTGAAATAAAGTGTTTCATAGGAATGTTCATTATGTAATTACAAACAATACAAAGGTACTAAAATTGCATTTAACGGAATTAAAATCCATGCATACATATGTTTAACTAGAGGAATTTCAGTTTAAAATAAAAAAATTAAATGGGCATCTTGAGACCAAATTAGACTAAAAATTAGTAAAAGGTAAAATTTTCTAAAACCATAAATTATTAAAACTAAATGATTATTAAAAAGGTCATAAATCGAGTTCCACTTTTGTATATTTTAAGAAAACATTTTGAATGAAATTTAATGTAAATCGTAGACCATATGGCATTGATGGCAATTTAGAGTCGATATTATCTAGTGTATTCGATTCTATAATAAATTTCATAAATACATTACTGTGCACATCAATTCTGGATTTCAAGATTCAATTATTCAGCAAATACTTTTAACGAAAACCCCAAAAATTTATTATCTTAAAACACATGCTTTAGGAATTATCATTTATTCTAGTAATCGTCTCATAATAAATTCAAAAATACATTACTTCACATCAATTCTGGATTCATTCATTAATCAAGGCAAAACTTACACGCAAAGTCCAATAATTATTTCTTAAAACACTTTAGGAATATATTTATTCTAAATTGGCCTATATGTTGCTTCCTAAGTATGTTAACAGATAACTTACGTAAAGTATACCTTATTATATCAATTGTTCTATGTACTAACATATTTAAACTTTTCTAGCAAAAATTTTGACGGAACTAAGTATTTCAGTGGTAACTCTATGCACAGAGTTATATTAAACAAGAATTCGTATGTTTTAAGTTCAGCAGCTAGAGGGACACATAAACATAAGCACACGCCAAAAGCACTCTTGTGAGAGAAGCACGTACGGGCAAACGCAAGCATACTCCCACAGACAGACACACACCCACACCCATAAACGCACACGCACACCCACATTTAAGTAACAGCAGACCCGGGTTTGTTGAAGTGTACCAAGGCGGGTCGAGTTGAGTGATCGAGTGAAGAATAGAAATGGAAAGATCAGGTCGGCAGTGCGGACCGTCATTTAATTGAAATGCGAATAATTAATTACAACAGACACACACACACACACACACACACGCCCACACACACACACACACACACACACACAAACACAAACACATCCATGCCCACACATCCACACTTGCACACTTGCACACACGCACACACGCACACACGCACACCCGTACACACGCACACGTGCATACACGCACACACGCACACACGCACACACGCACACACGCACACACACATAAACGCACACATGCACACACGCACACACGCACACACGCACACACTCAACACACGCACACACGCAACACAAGCACACACGCACACGCACACACGCACACACGCACGCATGCACACACGCACACACTCACACACGCACTCACGCACAAACGCACACACGCACACACGCACACACGCACACACGCACACACGCACACACGCACACACGCGCACACGCACACATGTACGCACGCACACACGCACACACGTACACACGTACACACGCATAATTACAAGTACTTGTCTTTTGGGCCCATAGAAAAGTGTATACGTTTCAATAACAGTTACTGTTATCATAGAGAGTGTTAATGACAGATAAATAAAAAGTTTTAAGTCAAGTAGTACCGTAGTGTGAGAGGGACTGAGAATTGTCATTACGTAACCCGTTGTCGTGGTAATACTTGAAACCACGGCTGACGAGAGATATTCCTTCTAAATAAAGTTGATATTATAAATTTGCATTTTTAGTTTAAGAGAAAGAAGAACGATTACAATGTACTACAGTTTGTACTGGTCCGCAGATGTTACAGACTCTCCTTGTCCTTGTCACGTGTTGTTGAATTTGGCGTGTGAAGTTATTTTAGTTAAATAATGTTGAATGTCGTAAATAGGATTTTCATAAAGTAGTTTTCCGTGAATATTATTTTGTTTTGTTATTGTAGTTTCGTTAAAAGGAAATGGTAATGTTTTGAAGTTAAGCTTTTTGTTGCTGTGGAGAATCTTAAAGAGTGGTAATATTACATGTGCTTTCTGGAAAATTGGTTGTAAGAATTTCCGTTATAGAAGCTTATCGTTCTTGATGTTTTGAACCTCGTAAGTCGGTTAAGTGGTTCTGCGTACTTCGTAGTCTACCAAATCGTTTATAGATCAGGTTTTTGATGGGAATTATAGATGGTCTATTTGGGCGATGTGGATTAGTATATTTTTCTCGTGAGAACTGTGACGATTAAATATGACGTGATGCAGTGGGACAAAGGTATTTTTAGTCAGTCAGAAAAATGTAGTCAGAGTTGTTTGGGAGAGCTTGGGGCTGGTGATGTAGACAGTGTGCGCATTATATCTACGATTCACCCGATGGTTAACTGAAAAATGTCGTGAAAGAGTTGTCCCTTTCTCTACTTCTGTTTTGAGTAACTGAGATTGAGATTGAGACATTTACAGTCGTCTTATAGCACGCTTGCGTTATCTTATCATTGCCTGCCATTACTTTGAGGCTCTTTATTTAGACACCAGTCAGGAGCCCTTCTGCTGATCTGCCTGATTGAGTGCTGTGGAAGGTAAGCAAGTATCTGTTTGTTTTGAACATTGTTGTGAAGTACTAGAGTTTATTTGTGTGCTAATTTTACTAATATCTTTGATTTTAAACAAACTAGAGCTTTTTGATTTATGACTTTTCTTGATCTGGTTTGTGATATTCTATTCTCCCTACACACAGAACATATTCACACTGACCACTTTCCACTGAGCCATCGGTAACTACCCCATATCGCCAGTAAAAATCTCTGCAATAAACTTCTCCTCTCGCCAGTAAAAATCATTTACCATGGTAATAATGTAAAATACTATTACAACTTTGCATCGACACCGCAGTGTTATTAAAATTTTGTACAATTTGTTTTTGGAATTCGGCATTTTGTTGTTAGTCTTCATAGTATGTTTTAGATGCAAATGTAGTAACAATTAATGTACAATAAAACACAAACAAAGCAAAATCAACCGAGTATAATAAATATATATTAGTGTTAATTTTTATTCTATTTCTTGCACAGTATCAATAATAATGAAATTTGGTAGTGTTTACGGTTAAACCGGAAAAGACATTTAAATAATTTCCTCCTAACATTGTAGGTAGTAAAAGTAACCCACACAACGTCTTTACATTCAGGTAAGTATCTGATTTGGAAGTTGCTGACACTCGACCACTTTTAGAAAATATTGAGGAAGACGGTATTGTTTACTTTGATAAAGGACTAAATGTGATTATTAAAACGTTGATGGTTTCGTTTTACAAATCATAATTTGTACCTATAAAAATTAATATTACATATTTTAAAAAGAAGTAATGTCTTGTAAGAAGAGAAGGTAATGTTATATCTTCACTAATTGTATTTTTATTTCAATAAATGCTTATAATATTATATCAACGAAAGAGTAACTTAATTATAAAATTAATATAACTTGATTTGAAGATAGGACTTTTATAATTGAAATGAGTACATGATTTATATTATAATACTATGGCAAGAGTGATTATTCCATCTAACATAAATGACAATTTTAAAGTTAATATTACAATCTTATACAAGCTCTTGTTAATTAAAGTAAGTTAGCTCTTAATTTCATTACTTAATATAATTTATATGTCCTTGACATTTAGTAACGCTATAATGTAGCAAGTTTCAAGATAGATGCTCCCTTGTAAAAATAGTGGAAGCGTAAAACGGCTCTCGGGTAGAACTGGCATAATGCTGACCTTGGAGACATAACTGGTTCAACATTAGAGCATGTTCTCATTGGAATACTGTGTGTGTGTGCCTGTTATGAAATATGTTACCGTTTGGTTCATTAATTGTAAATGCAGACCCTTAACGTGAGGTTTTTACTTATACTGCAGTTAGCTAATTGTATAACCTGGTGATCACCACTCATGAAGTACAGGTCTGTGTTACATTATTACCACATAGATTTATGAAGGTTAGAGTACAATTTACTTTTTTTACTGTGTTATCTTTATTTTATCCTCCCTTAGATACCCGCAACACAAATATCCCATAACAACCCTTTTACACAACGTAAGTGATTCGACCTGGTTTTTAATTACGATCATTTGGATTAAATACGTTACGACTTGAAGAACCTTTTGTTTAACTTGCAAACATTTATTATAAAAATAAAGGATACATTTGTGACAGTTTTAATTTCAATTCAATAAAACACAACATTTCCAAAAACATTATTGAAATCTACAGCTACGTAAATTTAAAATAATTCCGTTTTTTTTTTCATATTAACATTGTAGTGATTTCATCAACAAACATACGCTACTCTAAAAGAGAAGATTAATATTTTCAAAAGCTTTATACATATACATACATATACAATCTCAAATTTTATACTCCCTGTTTAAAAATAATCTTTCTCTTTATAGCAAACGTTTTTATATAAAATTCAAATACAACAGGTACTTTTGATGTTGAAAGCACACTTTCAACTTAGATGGCTAACGCATTAAATTAAAATATTTCAACATGGTGTTCAAAAGTTAGTTTATATTCACTATGGTAAAAATAACCGTAATTAAGGTTTATAGGAAAAGGCAAGGGTATCCTGTAATAAGAAAGTACTATCCTTGAACGGGAAATTAGAACGGGCGATACAATTTCGTCTAAACTTTTTACAGTTGTGTTGTCAAACGTGTTTCGAAAACTAAACCGTAAAAGTAAAAGGGTACAACTAATGGAGAAAACTCCTACTATTCCTGAATTGTACGGTTTCTAGATTACGTTGCAATTACAATGCGGTAAAAAGAAATTACAAGAAATCGTGCATAATAGGTAATCAAGAGTTCTATTATCAAGTATTGAAGTAAAGAGTATTATAAAGTATTTTCCATTTAATGAAACTAACAGCAATTCCATAATTGACTGTTAAAAAGTATGACTTACGAAATGCTTTGTTTGAAAAGCGTTCAGTTACATTTTTGGAAACGATCAATAGTTGGATGCGTGATTTAGGAAGTCGTGATATAACGAATTAAATAATCGAAAAGGGAGTAAAACTGCTGTCAAAAATCTACATTCACATGCAATATACATGCCGTCAAAGTTCCCCGAAGATAGTGAGTTTGTATTCCATTATAATAAAGAGAGAGTATAAAAGGTTTTAATACTTACAAAATTATGTTTATACATTGTAAATTTACGGTTTTCCCAACAATCATTTAACTAATTGAACTATAGTGTAGACGGATATTGTCTTGCCCATTTAACAATAATTAGTGATTGCTAAAATGTAGTCGTAAAGTTTCCATTAAACTACTTTGGCTACGTTATCAATCTACAACAGCAACTCATACCGAGTTCGTAAATAGTATTGTTAAATGATTCTTAGTACTATTTTCTTATTAATTTAAAAAGTTTGTGATAGAAGCACTAGGATACACAATTCATTAATGTTTAAAAACGTAATTAAAAAAAAAACAAGACCAAAACAAAAATACAAAATTTGATTTTCCACTGAAGTGTACATATAATAAGCATTGATTAATGTAACGACGTCATAAGAACAAATCTTCATCTAAATTCACTAAGGGCGGATCTTTTTCTTATTATGGATATCTGAGAATTAATCGTTTTATTAAACACTAAGCCCCAAATGCTTAATAAAAAACTGCTAAATGAAACAAATCCTTTAGGGCGTTATGCAAAGCTTAAATTCTCCTCCACATATTTTAAAAATATTTAGATAAGTTTCAACTTTTACTATTTTTCCTAACATCACTGTTTTGTTATATATACTATTCAATTAGATAGTATGGACCAAAATATAATTCATTATAATAATTTCAAAATTTTGAAGTTCCGCACTTAGTTAAGGCGGACGAAATTATGAATAGCACATAGTACTCCCAGGACTTTACAAACAAGTAATAGGATTAAAACAAGATTTGGAAGATCTGTTTTAAACTGTAAATGAATTAGTACTTTAGGAACGCGTTTCATAAGAAGGGTTTTTTCAGGACAACTTAAGAAATTGAAAAGAGATTGTATTCGAACTTAACATAAGTGTATAGCATCTAAATGTCTCGAGTTTGGTGTTAGGAGTGTTGTGCGGTGTAAAGGAAAAGGAGCAGATTTCATTTTGCTTTCAGCCGGAATACCTAAAAAAAACTTAAATTGCGATTTTTGATTCTAATGAAATTTGGTGGAGATTCGTTCAGGCGTTAAAAATAAATTTAAGAAAATTACGAAAACTTTGAATGAACGAAAACAAAATGCGCAAAGCACACCAGTTTCCACGAAAACATACAATTGGTTAATTTGGAATATAACACAATAAAATAAATAACTAATTGTAGTATTTTGACCCTTTAACGCCTGAATTATTTTTTTTTGTTCAATTTGCATCATATTGCATATTTCTGATAAATATTATGTAATAACGGTAAAAAAATTGCGTAAACAAATATTTTCAAGGAGATGTTAAATTTAACCCCCGTGTTCATATGAACACGCTAGGCGCCAATGAGGTACAAATTTACATTTTTAAATATTTAATTTTAATTGAAAAAAAAAACAAAAAACAAACAAATGTTTACAAACAAGTTACTCAAAATGGAAAGATCTGAAACATTCTATACACAGTCCAACGTCACATTTACCACATTGGGTCCGAACAGTTTTTTACAATTTAGTGCAGTACATCTGCGCCGGTTGCAAGGCTCAACGAAATGCCGAATACCATCCAGTCTAACTTCCTTAGGAACTTTGTTGTCCAAACTGGATTTTGATCCTCGTGGACGACCAGAACCCTTGGGATCATTTTTGTATTTGGTAAGAATGACTTGAACAATTCGTCTTCGGAACTCCAGTTGCGAGATTTCCCTACCAGCTTTCTTCTTCAGCAACCAGGCATTATGTACAGAGACATCTAATAGCCACGTAAATATAGGCCACCACCATTTTTTCCACGAATAGAAACTCTGTAATACGCGACGTTTTGGTCCATCCTATCAGTACCACCCATGTATTTATTATATTGTCCAACAAGGGCTGGCCGAGCAACATGGATTCTCTGTTTTTGCTGTTGAGAATAACGGGTACAAAACGTCAACGGTTCAACACCATAAGCTGTAGATGCTGCCGCAACAACTGAATTGTCCATCCACTTCAACACAAGAATTCCGGTTTTACGATCTAATTGTGAAGTATGCTCTCCGCGATTTGCTTTCTTCATTTCCTTGTTACTTTTTATATTGCAGGATTTGGGAATCCTGTTTTCGCGTATTGTTCCCGTTCCGTGATACCTCCTATTACGTAGTTCTTGTAGTAGTGTCATACTTGTGAAAAGATTATCAAAATATATGTACATTTGAAGGTTTTTTACTTTATGTGGAAACATATCTAGCATCTCAATCAAGGGAGCCGCACATTTTCCGAATTTTTCTTCATATTCGTTGACACCGTTTGGGTTTTTACCCTGGTAAATACCAAAGTTGATAAGGTAACCGTTGGGGGTATTCAGGCACCAAGCTTTATACCCAAACCGTATTGGTTTATTTCGAATACATTGCTTGCACCCGTGTCTACCGAAGTACTCGATCATAGACTCATCAAAGCTGATATGCTGTTCTGGGTGGTAAAGTTCCAAGAATCTATTTTGGAACATAATCATAAGTGGTTTTAGTTTCCACATTTTGTCGTTGTCTGATGGAGAGGAGTTGTCCGCACAATGTAAAAATCTTGAAATAGTAAGGAATCTGTCTCTTCTGATAGAAGTATAGACATACTCGTTGCGCTGATCCCCTTGCGAATCCCAGTAGTTGCGTTTGGAAGGCACTGTGTTATATCCAGATAAAATTAGAATGGCTAAAAATACTTCTAGATCTTGTTTGGTGACCTTTACTTCTTGATGATTTTTGAAGCCGCATATTTTCGGTTTCTTGAATAAGAAGCTCATAGACGTCGTTATTGAAAATTTCACAGAAGATATCATAGGGGCTCATTTCTCTATACCTACCATAACTTGAATTTGGAAAAACGACCGGTGGTTGAATTAGATCTCCTTCTATTTATTCTGTCTCGACACAAGCTTTTCTTGATTTCTTTAGCTTGGATTGTTTTTTAGCATGACTGAAGTCTTGTTCAGGTTCCTCCGTTTCTTCTTCAGGTGGTTCTTCTTGGTTACTTACGACGAATTCGGCACCGGCACGCAGCCGTCTGCCTGATAAATTATCTACGAGCCCTCCATCTTCGTCTCCCGAATCTTTGTCAGTAAGCACATTTGATTCTGGGGGTTCCATAAATATCTGAGACACTTCCTGGTCTTCGTCACTTATCATCGACAATGCTTCTTCCATGGTTATCCCACTAGTAAAAAAAAGTAAAGAATAATAATATGGTTATTGAGTCTCCATCGCCTACATTAGCGCCTAGCGTGATCAAATGATCACAGGCAACTCACGAGCTATTTTATAAAAAATAAATAATAACTAGATCAACATCAAAAACATATAGGTGAAGGTTAGGGTATATATGTTATACTTTTATACCAAAACAAATAATAATATTTTATTACATCAAAATATACTTACAAATCTAACGTCCGATTTCGGCATGTTTGGAACACACAAAGTAAATATAAACCTGTAAATTGTTGTTTCACGGAAACACCATGTGGTCGACACGATAGCATAATATACACTAAACCTTTAAGAACGCGTTGCCAGTTGTACCTAAAAATTTAAGAATAAGAATTGTGTGTTCATATGATCACGCTAGGCGGTAATGCGTTAATTACATTTTAGATATACTGCACATAAATTGAAAAAATTCTATATCTCCCTAATTTGCCATTCAACACCACGAAGGAAATTTCTATAAAAAACTGCAAAATTGTGATAAAAGGAAACCACTGCGCACAGTTGCTATTTAGAGCAAAACAAAGTTTTGTCCGAAGCACATACAATTTTATCCCTTAGGGTGGGAGTACGGAGAGGTGGGGGTGAAAATCTGAAAATTTAATTTGTTTGTTAAATTTTGCCTAATTGCTGCTTCAAAATGTCGATTCTTATAAAACAAACATGAATAATCGTTTAACACCAATTTTAAGTCAACCGGAAGTGACCTTAAGGGTCTACAAGCGTCATTTAAAAAAACCATTGAAAAAAATTGCCGCCTTGGAAGTAAATTCTGACGTTATGGGTGCCGTTTTCGCATGATTTATATATACTAAGTTCAATTTCAGTACCTTTGCAGGTGTGTCTAAAAAAAGAAAGAAATAACAAATTAAAAATTGTTTAAATAAAATTAATGTATGTAGTCCGTTATGTAGAACATTTTTTTAGAAAACCGTTTTCAGCATTAAAAATTACACACACAATTAATACTATAAATAACTTTTTTTAATAATACCACATCTATGTTTTTATTGTTCAAAGAAATTGTTTTTGATATACGCCCTATTTGTTGTGCGCCGTTATTGCCGAAAACCGCTGAGTGCCGAACGATCTGTTTGAATAAAAGTCATTCTTGTTCGTTCTCGTTCGTTATCATTCGTTCTCGTTCGTTCTCGTTCGTTCTCGTTCGTTCTCGTTCGTTCTCGTTCGTTCTCGTTCGTTCTTCGTTCTTTCGTTCTTTCTTCGTTTTCGTTCTTTTCGTTCTTCTTCGTTCTCTTCGTTCTCGTTCGTTCTGTTCGTTCTCGTTCGTTCTCGTTCGTTCTCGTTCGTTCTTTCATTCGTTCGTTCTTCTCGTTCGTTCTCGTTCTTTCATTC
Organism: Vesta saturnalis; assembly: GCA_036346205.1. NCBI lineage: Eukaryota > Metazoa > Arthropoda > Insecta > Coleoptera > Lampyridae > Vesta > Vesta saturnalis. The sequence goes on from JARFJB010002067.1 coordinate 348,852, forward strand.
GTTCTCGTTCGTTCTCATTCGTTCTCATTCGTTCTCTTCGTTCTCTTCGTTCTCGTTCGTTCTCGTTCGTTCTATTCGTTCTCGTTCGTTCTGTTCGTTCTCGTTCGTTCTGTTCGTTCTTCTTTCGTTCTCGTTCGTTCTCGTTCGTTCTCGTTCGTTCTCTTCGTTCTTCTGTTCGTTCTCGTTCATTCTCGTTCGTTCTCTTTCGTTCTTCGTTCGTTCTCGTTCGTTCTCGTTCGTTCTCGTTCTTTCGTTCTTCTCTTCGTTCTTCTTCTCGTTCGTTCTCGTTCGTTCTCTTCGTTCTCGTTCGTTCTCGTTCGTTCTGTTCGTTCTTTCGTTCTCGTTCGTTCTTCTTCGTTCTCGTTCGTTCTTCGTTCTTTCGTTCTTTCGTTCTTCGTTCTTCGTTCTCGTTCGTTCTCGTTCGTTCTCGTTCGTTCTCGTTCGTTCTCGTTCGTTCTCGTTCGTTCTCGTTCGTTCTCGTTCGTTCTCGTTCGTTCTCGTTCGTTCTTGTTCGTTCTTGTTCGTTCTTGTTCGTTCTTGTTCGTTCTTGTTCGTTCTTGTTCGTTCTTGTTCGTTCTTGTTCGTTCTTGTTCGTTCTTGTTCGTTCTTGTTCGTTCTTGTTCGTTCTTGTTCGTTCTTGTTTTTTGGTAGGCCTAAGGTGAAAGCAAATACGTATTTTGAAATTTCATTAACCGAGCATCAACATTTCAAGTAAGTAAAATTAACTCGTTTTTGGGGTTAGAAATTTGTTTGTAAAAATGATTTCACACTTTATTTATGATATTAATATTGCATGGTTGCTTTGGGTTATGACTGTAACTGTGCCTGCTGCAGCTACTATCAGGTACCTTAAAAATTTCCGTTTTATAGCCGATGTTTTTACTCCTGGTTAAGTTTATCTAGGCTATTGTACCTAATAATTCCTGCAAGTTTTAATTTTAACATAATAATAATTAAATTATGTTTTTTTACGATATTACTTGCCGAATTTCTTGGAATTTTTTTGACTGGAAAAAATGTTGCCTTTGTCAAAAAAGTAGTAATAAAACTGTTTGTCCTGTCAAAAATCGTGTTAAACAATTAAGAGAGAAAGGTTATGAAACACTTGCAGCTAATTTACAGCAAATTCGTCACTTTACTTATAAGTTACCGTCCGGTTTTCCAATAGATGACCTTGATAATGGTACTGTCATTGGATTGACTTTGATAAAAGAAAAAGCTTTGTAGCACAAAGCCTGTTTTCTCAAATTTACAGACCCTGAAAGACCGAAAACTCTAACTGAATCGTTAGAAGCATCACCAGTGTCTACAAGTGTAGAAAGTGTGAATGAAACAGTCGAACGCAAATTAACTAGCTCAAAAACTGTTGCAGCAAATCCAAAAATGATATCTGTTTCATCTGCAGGTTGCCTTAGGCTTGGAATAATCAACTGCATCATTGTGAAACTGACGGTATATTTGAACACGTTAAGCAATGCGCTGAACAACTAGCTGATTTGCCACTTATTGCCATTCTTTCTGATGGAGATCTTGTAGCTCAGGAAGCTAAGTATCAAGGTCGCTGCTTAGCTCGCCTTTATAATAGGTGTCGGCAGGCAGAAACGTCTAACACTTTGATAAAACTGAAGTAATGTGTGAAGGCTGAACCTTTGCAGATCTTCTTCTTTACATGCGAGAAAAGTTAAAAATCTTAGAAAAAAAATGTGTATTTAGAATGGGTGATTTCAAAAAGTTATATTCCACAAGATTAGCACAATTATTAGGAGTAGAAGCAGCGGTTGACTTACAAGAGCACCACAATACTTGTCTCAGACATAAAATACTTGCTCAGTTTCCTCAACTAAAAGCAGATAAATCGGGCAAAGAATATATATATATATATATATATATATATATATATATATATATATATATATATATATAATGATATACGCTATCGCATATATAGTAAGTTATAGTTTTCCAATATCCGAAAATAGGTTGCTTCAAAAAATGTTGTCTTTGAAGGAACTTTTGCAGAAAAGTGTGAGGAAGAATGTATTACGCCTACTTGTTGGCTACAGTTAATCTGATTCTCTATGGTTCAACTGTTAATACTGACTGTCGTGCAACTGAGCCTGCTTTGTCAATTTGCCAGTTAATTATTCTTAACATGAAAACAACTCTGCCAAAAGGAAAGGTGTGCGACTCAAAAAGACTCGAGAGACTCCTTTGCCACTTTATATGGCTCTTTCAGTTATGGTCACAATGAGATAAAAATCATATTGATGAAATGTATAGCAGAGGTATGTCGGTTTCATACAATCGTGTCATGAAATGACTTCTCAACTTTGTCGCTTGGTGGTTAAACGTGCTGATGATGACGGAGTGGTGCCCTTCAAACTTAAACATAATATCTTTACGGTATCAGCGCTCGACAATATTGATTTTCATTCTACTAGTACAACTAGTGAAGGAGAGCTTCACGGAATTGCCATCCAAGTACAACCTGCCAACAGCAAGAATATTCGCAAAAAACTTTTCTGATGTAGCTGAAAATGGTTCAAGGTCAGTTCCCGATTTGCCAGACTCCTATGCACTTGTACCTGAAGCTTTTCTTCTTAACAAGCAACCAGCACACAGTGGTTGCTCTGGTAAAACAGCTAATGCTATGACTTTAACAGGTAAAACTATGGCAGCTTGAATCTTGCTGATACAGCTTTTCTATAATTGCATAATTAAATGTGTTTTCAGATGGTATATCTTAAGAGTGATGTAAAAAAGAACTTTGGCTAGGAAATATGTGCGATGTTCTGCCTGGAATAATTACTACTAATTCCTCCAACATCTGCAGCATTAAATCAACATAATTAACAGCTGCTTACCAGGGTGGACAAATTTGGGGTGGTGCTCTTACGTTATAACGCGTTCCAAATCCAGAAAATTAGGGTTGGCATCTTGCAGGACAAGAGTGGAAACCAGTATGGTCAACCCTGCTACAAATATGGGCTGCTTGCCGGGATTTAGACCAATGCGGGTGCTCCACAGGTTGAAGCTCTCGAAGGTGCCTTTGTCGCAGGGCTAATTTGCCTTGCATTCTGGCTTGCAAAAAGTGCAAAGGACAGTGCGCAAATAATCATAAGTAAGATTTTCTTAATTTGTATTAAATTAAATTTAGTAATGCTAATATTAACTATTGATTTAGTTTCAGAGAAAATGTTGGATAGGACCAAAATGCAAATGAACAATGCGACGAATAAATGTGTTTAATTTATACATTATTTTTTGTTATTACAATGTTACTGACTTTTTTCTCCTCAGAGATATTGTTTTTTTAACGTTATTTTTAAATTTACGACACCCACAACACCAGAATTTACTTCCAAGGCGGCAATCCTTTTTGAAAGGTTTTTTTTTTTAATGACGCTTGTAGACCCCTAAGGTAACTTCCGGTTGGCTTAAAATTGTTGTTAAACGATTACTCATGTTTTTTTTTAAAATAATCGACATATTTGAAGCAGCATTCAGGCAAAATTTAACAAACAAATTAAATTTTCAGATTTTTAACCCCACCCCTCCGTACTCCCTAAATAGCAACTCTGTGCAGTGGTTTGCCTTTATCACAATTCTGCAGCTTTTTTTGGTGTACCGCGTGCACAATAGCGGCTGTTTTACTAGCATAGTTGGTATATGTATAGCTTTGTGTCTGAACCTTACAGCTTTTAGGAAACTGGTTCGAACCTGACAATGTGTAAACTTCTTTTTTTAATTCAATAAACCTTTGTAGGTAAGACTACTACACTTATAATTAAAATGTAATACATGTATGAAAGTATTCTATATTTTACTCTTTATTCTGCAATTACCTTATTAGAAAATGAAAATTTGACAAGTTTTTTGAAAACCATACAAGAGCACATTTTTAATCGAGATAACGATAGTTTACTAATTGACCAAAAATATCATAACATGATAAAGAAGAAAAAAAAGAGTTTGAGGAAAAGAGAAAGAAATTATAAAAACTAGACACATAATTAAACAAAGCAGACAAGATAAAAGAGTCTAGAATATGTAAGCAGAGGAAACAAAGTTATTACGCAAAAGAAGTTATTGACATCTTGTGATTGTCGACTCATGGAATGTCGATTCAAATGTTCCGAACACATTAGCCAAAAAAGGTAGAACAAGCATGTTTGGAAAACTTTGGAAAACTGTCGGAAATCAACGAGAGCAGTACGCAAATTTTACAGTTAAAATATTGCCAGATATAGCCGTAGAAATAATAAGCAAGAAATAGTTTAGTTACAACTACCTCCTGATACTTCTCTTTGGCATGCAGACATCTACCTGTAAAATATGTGTTTTCGTCATAAGTTTGTATTTGTAAGAACTGTCACAAAACATGCGATTCATAGCAACTGTAGAGTTTCATCTCCAGATAAATCATGCTTCAGCCAATATAAAGCCGGATGGCTTAAAATATTGAGTAGGATAAGATATTGATTCTTTGCTACTAATAGAAAATCATTACAGGCGGGAGTAAAGTTCACTAAAATACCTTGAACCAGCCCTTAATATCAAGATTATGTTGTCAATTGTATTTAAACAAACATAAGAAAGAAAATATTCCAAATGGTACGGTACGTAATCATACCTCAGCAAAATTTTTAATACCAATGTAACGAATGCGACATATGCAGAGGATGGAGTTGAAAACGCGGGGTTAGTAAGTAAAAGATACCAACGTCAGGATGAAACAAGAAAATTTTATGTGTTGAAGAAAAATTTAGTTAGACCTGGAGAAAGCCTTTCCGAAACAATCATGGCAGGATCTATAACAAACGAAATACACCCACGTACCACACAAAATTAAAGAACACATAGGTACATTGTGAGTTTTAATCCCTCCAACTTCTAAGCCACTGAAATAAGTCAGATTTTGGCATGTGTATTTGAACCGCCAATGTTTTCTACACAAAAAAGGTGCTCTTGACTAAAAGCGTTAAAGTTGACCGTTTTTGAGAAAAATGGCCATTTAAGAAATAACAACCCTGTTTTTAGAACAAATAACATAAAACGATTAGGCATTACAAAAATTGTTGGAAATAGCTTCCTCCACTAATATACATGTTTCCGCTCTTCTCACTGCGCATGAGCTGATATATTGACGAGGTATTTCTAATTCTGTCACAAGCGGTAACTCTCCTGTCTCTCAATTCTGCAACAGTGTTAATGGGACGTGTGCACACTACCGACTTAAGGTGGCCCCACAAAAAAATCTACGCTGTTAAGATCGGGGAACCTTGGTGGTTGTTCTTGAGGCCCACCGCGACCAATCCAACGATTTGTATAAACAGCTTGTAGGTAGCTCCGAAGCAGTAAACTAAAATGTGCTGGTGCACCATCGTGCATGTACCTCATACAGTAACAGCAAAGACAATTTTTGATGAAAAAAGTTGAGGTACGATTGTCTATCAAGCCGTCGCGGCAAAAAGTATGGGCCAATCAAATGGTTACCAATAATTGCTGCCCATACTAGTGTTGAAAATGTGTTTCGGTTATTGTATATGGATTTTTTTCCTCCCACAAATGATTGTTATGAAAATTCTGGATGGTACTTCACCAAAAGTTTGCTTCGCCCGTAAACAAAATGCGGGATTCAAATTGCGGATTTTGCGTAATCTTATCAAGATACCGATAAAAATTTACACGTCATGGAAAGTCTCGCGGAAGTAATGCCTGCACTCCTAAGTTATGGTAAGGATATAACAGAAAATCTCCAACCAGTTTCAACAAGCCGACGATGGGTATTGATATTGCACCCTGTACACGAATACGTACCGGCGCACGAGCGTACGCATCCGCACACGCGCACACGCACAGACGCACACGCACACGCCACGCACACGCACGCACACGCACGCAGTCGCACACGCACACGACACACATACGCACGCACACGCACGCGCACACGTAAACGGACAGGCCCACGCACACAAGCACGCACACTCAAACGCACACGCACATGCGCACGCGCACACACACAAGCACAGGCACACGCACAATCACTCGCACACGCACACGCACCACAAGCACCTCAAATCACAGACACACACTCACAGGCACACGACACGCACACGCACGCCACGCACACGCACACGCACACGGACACGCACACTGACACGCTCACGCCACGCACACGCACACGACACGCACACGCAACACGTCACGCACTAACGCACCATGCACACCACACGTCACGCACACGACACGCAGATGACACGCACACGTACACGCACCACAAGCACACTCACAATCACAGACACACGGAAACTCACAGTCACACGCACACGCACACGCACGCACACGCACACGCACACGCACACACGCACATGCACAAGCACACGCCACGCACACGCACACGCGCACGCACACAATCACACGCACACGCACTCGACACGCACCACAAGCGCACTCACAATCACAGACACACGCAAACTCACAGGCACACGCACACGCACACGCATTCGCACAGCACACGCTCACGCACACGCACACGCACAAGCACACGGACACGACACTGACACGCTCACGCACACGCACACGCACACGCACACGACACGCACACGCACACGCACATGCACACGCATCACCACACGCACACACGCAGATTCACACGCACACGTACGCACATGCACACGGACACGCACACTCACACGCTCACGCACAGCACACGCACCCGCACACGCCACGCACACCACACGAGCACACCATAATCACGCACACGCACACATCGCACGCACACGCACACGCACACGCACCACAAGCACACTCACAATCACAGACACACGCAAACTCACAGCACACGCACACGCACACGCACACGCACACGACACGCACACGCACACGGACACGCACTGACACGCACACGCACACGCACAGCACACGCACACCACACGACACCACGCACATGCATGCACGCGCGTGCACACACACACGCACACTCTCACGCACACGCAAACGCACATGCACGCATGCTCACAGTTACACGCACACCCACACGCACCCGCACACGCCACGCACACGCACACCATACTCACACGTACACGCACATGCACACGGACAGCACACTCACACGCTACACGCACACGCACACGCACATGCGCACGCACACGCTCCACTCGCACACGCACCCGCACACGCATGCTCACGCACACGCACACCACACGCACCCGCAGACGCCACTCACGCACACACATACGCACAGCACCACTCGCACGACACGCACACGCACCACAAGCACACATCACAGCCACACGCACACCCACAGGCAGCACAGCACCACGCACATGCACACGCACACGCACACGCACACGCACACGCACACGCACACGCACACGCACACGCACACGCACACGCACAGACACCACGCACACCGCACACCACCACGCACACGCACACGCACACACGCACACAGCACAGCACACGACGCACAGCACACGCACACGCACACGCACACGCACACGCACACGCACACGCACACGCACACGCACCACAGCACACGCACACGCACACGCACACGACAGCACCACAGTCCAACGCACACGCACACGCACGCAACGCACATGCACACGCACACGCACACGCACACGCACACGCACAGCACACGCACACGCACACGCACACGCACACGCATACACGCACACGCACACGACTCGCACGCACACAGCCACGCACACCAGACACGCACACGCACAGCACACGCACACGCATCACGCATACGCACACGCCACACGCACACGACCACACGCACACCACACGCACACGCACGCACACGCACACGCACACGACACCACGCACACGCACAGCACACACGCACACCACGCACAGCAACGCACACGCACAGACACACACGCACACTAACGCACATGCACACGGACACGCACACGCCACCACACGCACACGACGCACACGCACCCCACACGAGATCTACACAAAGTCAACGCAACGCACATGCACACCACACGCACACGTTATACGCACAATGCACACGACACAGCACACGCAAACATCTTCACGCACAGGGACACGCACACGCTTTTACATCACACGCAACGACACGCACACGGGACACGCACGCACACACGCAACGCGCACGATCATCACGCCTATACACGCACAGTTTTGCGCACGCAAAACATCGCACAGCACATGCAGCTGCACACGCACACGCACCTTCACGCACGCAAACGCTACTGCACACAGCACGTACGCACACCACCTTCAACGCACACGCACAATGCACTACACACACGCACATGCACACGGACACGCACACACGCCACGCACACGCAACGCACACGCACACGCACAGCACACGCACATGCGCACGCACACGCTTCGCACTCGCACAGCACCACGCACACGCACGCACACTGCACACACGCACCGCACAGCACACGCACAGCACACACACGACACGCACACCCTCGCAACACGCATACGCACACGCACACGCACAGCACACGCACACGCACGAAGGCACAGCACACGGGCACGCACATGCATACGCACACGCACACGCACGCGCACAGCACACGGACAGGCACACGCACCCCACACGCGAGTATTCTTAACAAATGTGTCACGAGGGTATCAACGCATGCAATTCAGCAGCGGAATAGCCATTGTAATACCGACAATACAAAGAAAGAACTGAAATGATTCTTCTATGCCCAAGGGACTGTATGTCAGAAGCTCTTTTTTTAATACAATCAACGATATCGAGAGCGTATCGGGAAGCACCAACCGAAAGGTGAGTATTATATTCTAGGCCTTATACAGCAGAAAGTGTTGTCGGGAGCTATAATATTGCTTAGATCTATAGAAAAGCCTATTTTACGAGCAGCTACTTTCGTAGCTGGCAGAACATACTCAAGCCATGTTAGAATTTAAGATACGGTCGTTTCCAATGTAGTAATAATGTTTGCAAACTTAAGATTTGAGCCATTCATGCTTACAACAGGAAATGTTCGACCTTTTTTGGCGGACACAAGGCAACACTGAGTTTTATTAGTATTAATTTTAACTAGATTATTACTTACCCATTCAAGGATAGGTTGAAAGTTTGTTGATTGAATTTGCCCTATCAGATTAACGGTCTTGATTTGAGATAGAAGGTGGATTACCATTATGAGTAGATTGAGACGAACTATAATAAAGAATCCTGTCGTCAGCAAAGCAGTGGACGAGGTTAGTCCATCACGACACGTATTCGTCTTTTGTCAAGGAAACTATAAATTGAAGAGCGTATAATTTAACTCAAACGAGGTGAGTTTGGGAAGTAAGTAAGTCAAACGGGGTCAAATGCTTTTGAGATATCTGAAACGACTGAAACGGTTTCACCGTGTTGCTCTAACGTATTGTTCCAAACTTGGGTCACATATGAAAGAAAATCACCTGTTGAACGATTTTGCCTAAACCCATATTGGTGATCACTAAAGAGTTTGATTTTAGACAAAATGGGGTTGTTGGAAATTGGTCGGTTGTTGGAGGGATTGCCTTATCGCCTTTTCTGGGAATAGGTTGAACATTAATTCTAACTTCCATGACAAGGGAAATTATCCAGAAATATAGAGGTCGAATACAGCTTACATAGGACTGGTACTAGTACAGGGCAGTATTCCTTTCAGAGAATAGCTGGGATGCCGACTTTGCAGTCGGTTTATTGAAATCAAGCCCACTGATGATCGACTCTAGGAGCTCGTATCGAAAATGAATTGGTTTTAGGGTGTTTGCGGGTCACTAAGAGCACATTTTTCCCTGAATCATTAAGTCACGAGTTTGATGCAAATGACATTTTTAGCTTTAGTGATTGTACTTTCTAGCACCAACATATTCTGCATGCCTCACAACCGGTTTATTAGATTCTCATTTAGTATAAAATTTATTTTTCAGTTTCTATGAGACAATGGCCAGTTACACCTAGTGGTGAAAGAACTGACCTTTTGTAAACAAGTGAGTTTGATGAACGAAGGGGATCCAGAAGATGTGGAATATGGTTAGGGTTATTAGGGATTCTTGTGGGTTCAAAAATCATTTGCGTGAGATTATTTGAAATAGTTCATGTTTCTTCACTATGACCAGCAGGATCGGTAATAGCTGAATATCGCAAGACGGAAACTGAGACAGAAGGTAGCCAACTTTCAAACTAAGCTAATCGAAGAAGTATTCTAAGATACTGTCATAAGACCTGTAAATACAACAGTAGAATTTCTAAAATTTAGGACGAGAATATTTAAACCAGATCACGCCGAATATTCTATTCTCCAAAGAAGAAATCGTCTTGCAAGCGATGTTGTCCTTGAGATAGGCACACACTCCTTTGTATCGAAAGTTATAGTGAAAATTGTGTTGCTGTTGATAAACAGCATTAAGATTAGACCTGATACCGTGAATGTTGCAATAATGGGCCAGAAACGACGACCCAGGTAGCTTGGATATTAAGGATAAGGAAAAGGGTGACTGGCAGCCCTTACCGAGCTTAGAAAACCGGAGACCCATTATTAAGGAGCCCATGGTAATGGGGTCGTATCTCCCGGGTTAGCATACGGTGTAGATAACTCCCACATTAACCGAAATGAGGTCAACTGAAGCAAAGCAGGCATACTACGGCAGAGCATGATACTGTGGAGAGGCGCCCATTTTTCCATAGGAGTTTTAACGCTAGGGACGAAACTTCCCTCTGCCCACGCTAAGGCTTCCCCTCGTGCAATAGCTTCAGCATCTAAAACTGCCCAACGACCTTGGGATTGAGGGATTTTTCTGGAGGTTACCCTCTTCGTAGTCCACGCCACTAAGCCAAGGTCATCGACTGCTACTTGTACAACTTTTCCTAGTCCTAAGGTAGAATGTAAGTGTTTAAATTTCTTTCAATATCTAAATAACAGAAAATGTAGACATATTTTTTAAAGAAAATTTAATTTTACATAGGTTTTCTTTATAAATTTTCTTAAGGTACGTCTAAAAATTAATTAAAAATGAAGGAAAATGTTTGAACTGCATTATTGGTGTCTTATAGAAGCGTGCGGCTTTGTAATTTTTTTTTCTCTCACATGAAGTTTTAAACGTCATTCTGACAGATTATTTTTTACACTGTTGCCTGTTTTCGCTAAGAACGTATGAAAAAGATGTTGCATAGTTACCCTAAAAAAATTATAACTAAAACTATTTTATTTCTTTTAATTTTCTAAGTTTGCATCTAGATGTCTATTAACCTCTGTCAGACATGAAGTTTTAAATGTCTGTTTGACATGGATTATTGTTTTTGTTTTCACAATGTTGCATATTTTCGTAATTAACTTATTATAAGAGAGGTTTCACAATTATTCTCAAAAAAATGTTATTAAAGTTATCTCATTTCTTTTAATTTCCATTTTCTTTTTTTTATATGTTCACAACGAAGGCAAGAAACATTGTAGGAACAAAAACAGTAATCTATGTCTGAACGACGTTTAAAGCTTCATGATTCACGATTCTCACATAGAGATTAATGGACATCAAAATATGTTAACTTAAGAAAAATTGCAAAGCCGCCAGCTTCTATAAGATATCTATAATACAGTTTAACAATTTTCATTCATATTTAATTAATTTTTTAACTTACCTGTACTTAGAAGGAAAACTTATGTAAAATTAAATCTTCTTTAAAAAATATGTCTACACTATTTTTTATAAAATTCATCGTTATTCAGGTATTGAAAAAATGTTAACTACTAATTCTACACTAGGAACTTTGTTTGCCGCTAAATTACGCGTCCTATCAAAAAATTTCATAAAACATAATTAACGATATATTTAAGGCCTATATCTAAGTATTTCTATAGTATTGAAATATGAGGCTGTTTTAGAAATATTTGATAAACACAAAAACTGACGTTTCTGAAGTTTCAATATGTATCTCTTGATAGTTACTAAAATAAAATCATTCTTCGTTCTGCGATTGCCTATATGATCTTGCAGTCTTAGTATGGGTAGTGTTTAATTGTAAAAATGATTTGGGACCTTTATTTTATAGTCAAATCGGAGTACATTATCGGGTTTTCTGCAAGAAAACTAATTTCGACTTAACCCGGTAGAAAAGGAGTACTGACAATTCAACTTAAATTCGTTCTTTAAGCTTTCATTTCGTGAAAGTTAGGTGATCATACTGGAATGCCCATAATGATTATGGACATTACTTTATGAGCGGTTTTGCTTGAAAAGTTTGGCATGATCCGTCCGGAAAAATCGGCGGCGCACAATTTTACTAAATGTTTGGGGTGTGGTTTTAATGTGCTGATCATTTCACAGACCGACTTTGTATATTAGCTATTGACAGTAATAACTTGAATGCGTAGGATTTTTTTAAGAAAAAGCGAAAATTTCACAAAAAAACATTGAGGAATTTGTTAATATTATAAGCTGGAAACGAAGATAAAAATTCTGATGGGAACAAACCCAGTTATCTTGTAGTTCTACATCATAAACTGAAAAAACGTAAAAAATGTCATTGATTATTAAAAGTCCTGAATACCGTAAAACGAAAGAATATACAAACAGTTGCTAAAATTACAACAAAGACATGAAATGAAACAATATCTTTAAATTTACGAAGAAATACAAAATATATTCATTTCATAAATATTGTAGACAGTAGTGTGATTATTTTCAGGAAAGATAATGTTCATTGAAATGATATTCAGAAACGTGTCAAATATTCGCTGGCCATGAAATAAATAATCTTGCAGTATGGATTGCTTTTTGTAGTATGTATAATAATATTGTTTTATTTGTACCAGTTTATCAATTTTAATCAATAAACGTTTACATCAAAAATCATAAATCTTCAAAAAACAACGATACGCAGTGAGTTATAACTGAATGCGATAAAAAACGAATTATTTAATTTATGACTTTTTAAGCAATGCGTATTGACTTGCATTCATTAAGTTATTTGTAACAAAGGGGAGAGCGAAATGCTGACACATAAAGCATAATAGTGGAGGTAAAAATAAACTAAATATTACAATGTAGAGTTAAAGAAGAAAATACAAAGTAAACATAATTAGAAAAGACAAGATCAAGAGCCGGAATACATAATAAAAATAATCACCTGTCAGCTTTTTTTTTTATTCCTGCAAATTAAATTGAAATTTCTTTCAAAAGAATCTTACAATTGCTTCAATTACAGCTTATAAGAGTACATACAGTGACAAATTTTCTCGTTTAAGGAGGATTAAATTAATTCTCTTGCTTCAAAATGTGAAAAAATATTAAAAGTGATAGCAGACTCAGATTCAGGCGTTTATCAATTATCCCACAAAAAGGTTAAAATAAGGAAATTAATTTTAGCTAAATGGAAAATAAATTACGCTATTGAAATAATGCTAGCATTAAATTGTTTTATTTTCATTAAGAATGTTCAGTTAGTTATTCCTTAATCAATATTTTGAACATACAAGGTACAGATCACCCTTATATACAGGGACATAGTAGGTATAGCGATTACTGTAATGGTAATTGCAAAGGTTATCGACACGTTACACTTAGAATTGTTATACAAATTTGATGCATATTAACTAATTACGACCTTCCTAACCTCAAGCAAAATTGTCTATGCGTTGACAACACTCTCGTTCATAGTTCGTTTTAAAATAAATTTACTAAAGCATTTATTTTTTATTCTAAAACAAATTATTAGGTTACACCTAGCATATCATTATAAATTGATCATGGCAGTCTGCTCCAGTATGTACCCCTTCCAGCCAGTGTCCGCAATTAGAGAAAAACTACTCAATTATAGTTTAATTCAAACTAAGTGGGGTATGACTCATCGATGTAAAATAATATAACAAAATTACTTACCCTTTGCTCTCTCTCTCTCCTCTCTCTCCCCAACCCTTTCTCTCTCAATAGTATACATTAGAAAAGGTTGGCATAAAAACCTAAATCTCCATACTAGTAAAGTAAAGATGAGCTGCTTTCAGAGCTACGGAAAGTTCTCGATGGTAATACTGATGGAGGTGAACTTCTTACTGATGACTCGGATGATGAGTTTTTACCGCAAACAACTAGAGAAATAGTAGATGGAACATCGAATAATAGTGATACGGATTTCTCAGATGTTGAAAATGAAAATTCACAATCTAGTGATTATTTTTTTTATTTAGTTAATGCACCGACTGCTTTGGTCATATGGCCTTTGTATGTTTAACTGTTACTTTAATTTATTCCTAAATTCTGTTATATATGTTTATCCTTTTAAGGAATTCAATTACTTTTAGGATGCGTTCTTTATTGTCTTTGAATACGTCAACTACCCTGTCCGTAAGACCTAACTGTTCCCTAACGTGGCTATATAATGGACAATGTATAAAAATGGTGTTGACCGTCAATGATGTGTTACATATTGTGCAGATCGTTTGACCAGTTCTGCCATGTAAGTAGGAGTGGGTTATATTAGAATGCCCTATTCTTAGTCTCGTAATTGTTACTTCTTCTCTCCTTGATAAATAACGTTTAGTTTTCCCTGGTGTTGTGTATTTTTTAAGTTTCTGCAGTTTGTTGTATGAATTGTTCCATATAGTATTCCACAGTTGCATGTTTTGGATTTTGATGTAGTTTCGTACAACGCTTTGTGTTGAATATACATTGTCAATGGCGTCTTTATTTGTTGCTTCTTTCACTGCATTATCCGCGTTTACATTTCCGTGTATTCCGATGTGCCCTGGTATCCACACAAATAATATGTGTTTGTTGCTCCTCGTGAGAGTGTTTAGCTGTGTATAAATATAGTTCAGCAATGTATTGATTTTTCCATTTCGTATAGTATGTAAAGAGCTCATGGAATCACTACATATTATGAAATTCGCCCCTTTGTGTTTCTCGCAGAAGAGGAGGGCTTGCCAAATATCGTACAATTCAGCCGTATACACGCTTACGCTATTATGGTGTGACCAACTGTAAAATTGTTGTTCTGCGTAGATAGCACTTCCTGTTCCTGAGGAGGTTTTGGATCCGTCGGTAAATATGGATATGTGGCATTTATATTGGAATAATAGTTTTCGAAATTGCATCCGATACATCGCAGGTAAGGTAATGTCTTTTTTGGTCTCTATTAGCTCTGTAATTAATACTATTCCCAAGTTCTTTGTGCGTGTTTCCCATTACTGGTGGTATTTCGATCTCCATTGTGAGTATTATTATTATTATTTTTTTTTTTTTTGTTTTTATGTTTGTTTGGCAATGACTGCTAAGGTCTTTCGCATTTTCTATTTGTAATGTGCCTTTTGCTATAATTTAGCTGTCCGTCTTAGGAATAGCAACACCTTTTGTTTATTTCTTTCTTTTCCTAGAACTTCACTTAAGTCTCCTTCAATATTTAAAGCTTCTCTTTCATTTGCATATCGTGGACATTCAACCATTATATGCTGTACACTGTAATTTGTGTTGCACGTTTCACAAATATTCGCTCTACATTTTCCCAATAAATGTAGGTGGGTCATGCGGGTATGTCCAATTTCGAGACGCGTTAGCACTATTTCTTCTTTCCTGCTCAAATTTAATGTATTTTTCTTTTTATTTTACTTAGGTGAGTGTCTGACCGTTTCCACTCTTCCTCCCATTGTAGTTTGTTCTTCACCTGTAAGAATTTTTTAAGGTCGTTTGGTTAAACTGCGATCTCGTCACGTGTGTTACAGCTTGCTGCAACTTTTGCTGCCGCATCTGTCACATTTCCAAGAATGCCTACGTGTCCTGGTATCCAAATTACACTTATATCATAACTTATGTTAGTCAAATAATGTACACGTTCTTTAATGTAGTTCACTAGTGGATCTTGTGAAAGTTCTTGACTTTGTATAGCAAGAATTGCACTGAGTAAATCAGAACAGATTACAACTTTTTGTTCATTTAGACGTTCACATACTAAAAGCGATTGCCAAATAGAGTATAGTTCGGCACTAAACACACTGGTAAGGACGTTATGAGTCCAACTGTAACTTTTGTTATTAAAGACGATAGAACTTCCTGCTCCTACCTCCGTTTTGGATCCGTCCGTGTATATTATCAGGCAATCTTTATATTGTTGTATTATCTCTCTAAAATATTTCCTGTAGAGAAATCCGGATGTTTGTTCTTTTTTTGTATTTCGATAGTCTCATGTCTATATTAAGCTTCAGTGGTATCCATGGAGGTTGTCTTAAGATTGCATGTCTAAATACAGGGCAATCGTCTACGTCTAGAGCCTCAAGTATTTCTAGCGCTCTTATGACTGCGGGCCTGCTAATGGTGCTTCTCCTACTATACTCTTGTATCATAGTGTTATTTTCTAGGCTTTCTGAATTGACATGTTCTGATGTTTTGAGCTTTGTTAAATAATTTGATAGTAGTATTTGCCTTCTTACATACAGTGGTGGAATACCTGAGTCTGCCAGAATTGACATAACCGGGCTAGTACGGAAAGCGCCTGTAGCTAGCCTAATTCCAGCACTATGAACTTTATCCAGTTGGCTTAATGTGGACTTTCTTGCTGAGGAGTACACAATGCAAGCATAATCCAAAATGGACATTACGAGTGCTTTGTATAATCGCAGTAATGTGTCTCGTTCACATCCCCAATCTGAGTTATTTAAGCACCTCATTAAATTTAGACTTTTTGCACCTGTCTGTAAGATGTAGTATGTAATTTAAAATTTAATTTTTCATCAAATATTACACCTAATATTTTTACATTCTTTACTACTTTCTCGTTGATGTATACTTGTGGAAATAGCGTGTTCGGACCTTAGCCTGCAAAAGTCTATGGCAGCAGTTTTGGTTTCGGAGAAACGCATTCCAATACCTTCGGCTTTTCTGGTAATGTGATTAATAGTTGTTTGAAGCTTTTCTTCTATGTTTTTAATTGACCTTCCCTCATACAGTATTACCAAGTCATCGACATTTGATTGTTGTTTGTAGTGTAGTTATTAAGTCGTTTATCGCTATTAAAAATAGAGCGCAACTTAAAACGGAACTTTGTGTAATTCCATTTTCTTGCACGCGCATATTGGAATACGTATTTCCTACGCGCACTGTAAATGTACGATGTGATAAAAAAGCCTGAATGCTCGATGGTAGGTTTCCCTTTATTTTCCATTCCTCTAGTTTCCGTAAGATGTTGTATCTCCACATCAACTCATATGCCTTATCTATGTCGAAGGTGACTGCTATTATGTGGTTTTGTCTTGCAAAGCTGTTCAATATTGCATCTTCTAGGTACACAAGGGCGTCGGTGGTACTATGACGTTTCCTAAATCCAGATTGGTTCTCAGCAATCCAGTTATTACTTTCCAGCATCCAGGTTAATCTTTCATTTAGCATTTTTGCGTAGGTCTTACTCATACAACACGTAAGTGCTATTGGTTTGTAATTAACCGGTTTTGTTATGTCTTTACCAGGTTCTCCTATTGGAATTATGATTGATTGTTGACATTGGGGTAGATAAATACCTTTTATGAAAAGTTCATTAGAAATATTTAACAGGTCGTTTTTTTTTGGACCTTGGTAGTTGCCTCAACATAGCATTAACAACGTTGTCAGGACCAGGAGCAGTATCTTTTGTCTTATGAAGAGCCTTTTCTAAGTCACTCATTAAAAAAGGTGAATTGTAAACGTAATGCATGTCTGTCTGAAAATTTATCTCTCTTTCATTTTCAATTTTTGTTTTACGGAATTCGTCATTATAATTATTTGAGCTGCTGTTGGCTTCAAACTGTCTGGCCAATGCATCTGCTACATACGTAGCATTAACTACCTTTTGACCTCCAACCAAAAGTACCGGCGAAATTGTTGCGCTGTTCTGCCCCATAATTATTTTTGCTTTTCTCCATACTTGCTTAGAGCTTGTTTTGCAATTTATAGTTGCCACGTATTTCTCCCATGATTTTCTTTTTGCGTCTAGTATCATCCTACGCATTTGAGCTCGTGCTTTTTTAAAATTGGTTAAATTTTCAGTGGTTGGTTGTTTTCTAAAAATGTTAAAAAGTTTTCTTTTGCGCCCAAAAATGTCCTTAATTTCAGGTGACCACCAAGGCACCCTTTTATTTTTAACTGTACCACTTGTTTCTGGAATTGCTTTTCTTGCAGCCATTACTATATGTTCCGTAAAAGCATCAATCTTTTGTGTTATAGGTAGGTTTGCATCAATGCTTATTACACCATCAAGGTAGTCTGCGTAAAGCTTCCAATTAGCTTTCTCTAAAATCCACCTTTTAGGTACAGATTGCACTTGTTTTTGTAGAGGTGTCGTAATAAAGATTGGGCAATGATGGAAGTCTGAATGCGTTTCCCAATTCAGTGTAAGTGCTAACGTGTTTGAGGTTATAGATAAATCTATAGCATTAAAAGTATTGCTTTTTGCATTGTAGTGCGTGATTTTATTTGTGTTCAGTAAAACCAAATTGTTGTTCTCTAGAAACTCTTCAATTAATCGTCGTCGATTGTCTGTTACATTTGATCTCCATAAAAGGGAGTGGGAGTTAAAATCTCCTACCACAATATATGGTGCTGATAGTTGGGAGATTATATCTTCAATGTCTCTTATTTCCCAACTGAAAGACGGTAGATATATGTTGCACACAGTTGCTTTCAGTGGGTAGATAAATTCTACAGCAACAGCTTGCAACCTTGTTCTGATTTTTTGTTCTTTATGCGGATAATTGCTTTTTATAAAAATTGCAACTCCTCCACTTGCTCTATCATTATCTATGCAGTTCTTTTTGTACGTTTTGTAACCTCTAAAAACAAAATTTTCATTGCCTTTTAAATGCGTTTCTTGCAGACAAAAGCAAAACGGATTGCTTGCTTGTAGTAACATTTTTATTTCGCAGTAATGAGCCTTTAGCCCATTACAGTTCCATTGTAGGATGTTTTCTTTATTAGACATATTTGTAAAGTCAATTAAATAAATTAGCGTTTTGTCGCATAAACACATAGTGGATTTAAATAAAAAAGAATAAAATAAAATAAAATTTGAGATCAACGAACAAACGAGCAAGCAAACATTAAATAAAAAAGAGAAAATATCAAATATTATTATTATTATTATTATTATTATTATTATTATTATTATTATTATTATTATTATTATTATTACTATAAGAGTTCTATTGTTGCGGAATACGAAAATATGTTGTACGGTAAAGGATTTGTCAGTGCCATATTGGACATAACTCGGGAGGAAATTAGAAGGCAAGAATTGAAAAGATCACTAATAGATCACATATTTATACGAAGTAATTTTAAAACAATAAAATCATCTGTCATTCATCTGAAAATTTCCGATCACTACCCCATATGTATTAATATATCAGGAGACATTGTTAAAATGGCAAGTTGCACAACTAATATTACCAAAAAGAAGTATAACGAGGGAAAATTAAAATCTAGAATAAATTACACCAACTGGACTAAATTAGTAAATGAAAACGCAAACAAATTCGCTAACAACGTTACCAAAACTTTTAACAAATTATACAACGAATGTAAAGTCACGACCACATTTAACAATCGTCAAAAAAGAAGCATAGGAAAGGGTTGGATAACTGAGTCGTTATGCAGAAAAATGGCAGAACGAGACAAACTGTTTAAAAAATGGAAATCCACGCCCAACAATATCAACTTTCATAACAATTATAAACAATTCAGGAATAATCTCAATAATGAAATAAAATATGCAAAAAATCAATACCTCCAAAAAAGATTCGTTGACAAAGCACCTGATTCGAAGGCTATTTGGAATGAAATTAACCACATAATAACGAAGAAGAAATCTAAAAATATAGACGAGAAAATTATTTCAATGACACCAATGCTTAATAAGGAACAAATCGTAACAAACTTTGCCGATACTTTCAAAAAACAAATTGAAGATTTATTACAAAACCAAAAACAGTCAATTATTCTGCACAATCAGGTCGAAAAAACTAACTGCAGCTTATATATTCCCTACTCCAATGAAAGTAATGTAGAAAATATTATTAAGAAGCTGAGAATTGACAAATCACCAGGTATAGATGATATAAGGGTCATCGATATTAAGAACAATATCAAAATATTCAAAATAATAATTTCGAAATTAATAAACGCCTCGCTAAAACAAGGAATTTTTCCAAACAAACTAAAATTATCTATAATACGTCCAATCCATAAAAAAAATGACAGCAAAGACTTCAACTACAGACCTATCAGTCTTTTACCAGTAATAGAAAAAGTCATAGAAACTTACGTTGTCAAACATTTTAAGGCTTATCTCAAAAACAATAAACTAATTAACAAAAACCAGTACGGATTTCAGCAAAATAAAAGCGCAGAGCACGCATTAGTAAAGGTAACGGATAATGTAAACCAGCAACTAAACCACAATAAATTCACAATTGCTGTGTACATTGACGTTTCAAAAGCCTTTGACACAGTTGACCACAAAATACTTTGTAAATGTCTGGAGAATATTGGAGTTACAAATAAACAAATAAAATGGTTCAAAAGTTATTTAGATAACAGAAAATTTGTAGTCAAAGTAGATAATGTGACAAGTACCCAAAGGATCATCAAATATGGCGTGCCACAGGGAAGTAATTTGGGCCCCATCATGTTCCTGGTGTACATTAATGAAATATTTAAACAAGTTAATCAAGCACAACTTTACTTGTATGCTGACGACGGTATATTATCGTATTCCCACCGAAACTTTCAAATTTGTGAACGCCGGATACAAGACGAACTTGATAACGTCTGAAGATGGATGTACACCCATAATCTATATACCAACGCGGAGAAAACTAAAATTATGGCTTTTTCCACATCACACATGGATAAAATTAGCAAAGTTAATATCATCATGCATAACTTCAATTGTTTCACAGTTCAAAACTTGCCCAGCTGCAACTGCGTTAAACTAGAAAGAGTACATGAGTATACATACCTTGGAGTTACGATTGACTCAAAGTTACTATATGACAGACATATTGAATGCGTACACTTGAAACTAAAACGATTATCTGGTTGTTTTTACTTACTAAGTAAAATTGCCAACAACAAAACTATGGAAATCGTGTATAAATCCATGATTGAGTCTACCATTAGATACGCAGTACGAATATGGGGATGTGCCGATGCAGTACACACTAAAAGACTGGAATCCTTACAAATACGGTTACTCAAATTAATCAAAGGAAATCAGCATCTAGACATTAAAACCATTTTACACAAAACAAAGACCCTAACAGCAAAAGGATTTTACACCTATCTGAACGCAATTACTTACCGTGACGATGATCAATATAAAATTCGATTAGAACATAATTATCAAACTAGACGAACAACATATGCAGTACCCTTTTATTTCAATAAATACGGCAAACGAACAATTGAATGCTTAGTACTTACGATTTTTAACACCATGCCTACTGAGATACAAAACTTACCTCGAATCTCTTCATTTAAAACTAGAACTAGACAATGGATAATAGACACAATGTAACCTAAAAAAAAAATGAAAAATACGTACACACACTTTACACGCACCCTTCAATAATTTAATCGCATGTAGCTAGAGTTATCACGTCAGACTAACAATACGTATAAATACAAATGCATTCAACTAATATAAATTATATATTGTAAACTGTTTTACTGTAAGAATGGACCCGACCGATAAATTCTGTAACTTGGTCGAACCTGAAACATGTATACTTATGACAAATAAACATTTCAAATACTTCAAACATTATTATTATTATTATTATTATCATTATTATTATTATTATTGTTATTATTATTATTATTATTATTATTATTATTATTATTAGCCTATTACTGCCAACTTATTATAATAATAATTATCCTAATTATAATTTATTGTATTAATTTTTATTATGATCTTACATAATTAAAAATGTATAATTTCTTATAAATGGTGTAGTAGTTTATCGATATATAATGACCTTTTCATAAATACTTTTCTATTATTTTTGCGTTATTTATTTATGTAATATAAAAATTCGTTTGTAGATCAAGGAGATTCATATAATAGACGAGGAGAAGAACCTGTTCCTGCGTCTTCATCTACAGATGTCGTATACCAAGAAGTTGCTCCTGATGGCACAATATGGATTGAAGCAGTGCCTAATTCACAACAAGGAGGACGCCTTCCTATTCATAACATTTTGAGAGGATCTCCTGGACCTACACCACACGTAAAAAGATATGTAAGTGACGAAAGTGTATCAAGTGCATGGCGTTCGTTCATAGACCACTGTATCCTCACACATATGCAGAAATGCACAATAACCGAGGCTCACAGATTATTAGAAAATAGCAACTGATCGATGTCCACTGAAGAACTAGAAGCATTTATTGCAATAATTTATGCTCGTGGTGTTAGTGGTTGCAGAACTAAAGACCTCCACAGCTTAGTCAGTCGGGGCCTACCTTTCTGTAGGGAAACCATGAGCAGAAATAGATTCAGTGAAATTAAGAGATTCCTGAGGTTCGACGAGAAATCTACACGATCTGTACGCTTGCAGACGGAAAAATTTGCATTAGTGTCTGCTGTTTGGAACAAGTTCATTGAAAACTGCACCATATGTTACAAACCCGGATCTAACATAACGATTGATGAGCAACTTTTCCCAAGTAAAACTAGGTGCCCGTTCACACAATTCATGGCTTCAAAACCTGACAAGTATGGTCAAAAGTACTGGTTAGCAGTAGATGTTTATACCAAGTACCTTCTAAATGGTTTCCCTTATCTTGGAAGGGATACTGCAAGGTACCAAGATGAAAGAGTTTCTGATTATGTAGTGATGCTTCTTATGCAACCATTTCTTTCTGAAGGCAGAAATGTCACTACAGATAATTATTTCACTTCCCTCAAACTTGCTGAGAAATTGAAAGGGAAGTCAACCTACATCGTGGGAACTGTGAACAGAGCGAGAAGGGAAATACAATCTGCACTGAAGACGTTGAAGGTCCCTCTCTATTCAACAAAAATCTTGAAACGTGATATTTCCCTAACGGAAAAAAGCAAAAAATAACCTGGTAATGAGTTCTCTCCATCCTACTGTTGCTGTAGATACAAATGAGAAGAAGACTCCTGAAACTATAAGTTATTACAACAAGACAAAATTTGGGGTTGACATAGTGGATCAAATGGCCAGGCAGTATTCCGTCAAGGCTTCCTCTAGAAGCGGGCCTATACACTCGCTCAATATCTTTGACCTTGCTGGAATAAATGCATATGTATTATTCAGGTCCATCACTGTGAAAAAAATTAAAAGATGTCAGTATGTTTAGCAACTTGCAGAGGAACTACGCTCTGAGTACTTAAAGAGTCGCCATTATGTAGGACAACAAGAGATAATGAAGACAGTGGTGGTAAAACTGAAGAGGAAATGGCACCAAAACGGAGAAAATGTCAAATTCTTAAATTCTGCAACTGTAATAAAACTATCTCTAAATGCACTGTTTGTAAGAAAATGGTTTGTGGAAAATGCACTATGAAAATCAAATACAAATGTGTCGATTGTGTTATTTGTACCTTCTTCAGTGTAAATTTACATGCAATTAAACTTAATTAACATGTGATTAATGAGAAAAAACATTAAAATATAATAAGTAAATATAATTTTTCAAAAAATAATCAAGAATATAACATTTATATACAAGGGGTCAAATTGACCCCTTTGGGCGTTAGAGGGGTTAGTGAAAGGTTGGGCGTCCTAGTGTTAATCCTAATGCCTCCGTTATTTTTGTCTACAGACTATTGTGTATGCAGGTAATACGTAAATAGGTAACTATTTTCAACCACTAACCTTAAATGTACAACATTTTTCGGTTAATCATGCTGCAAATAAGCATCTAAATTCTCAAGCACAACTGCTTGTTACGAACGAATAAACGTGAGCGTGATAACCAGGGGGTCTCTGTATCATTTGAATCGGTGGTACGGGTAAGATTCTATACTACTTTCAAACATGAAGATTGTATGTACCCTTTGTAGAGTACCGCTGAGGCTTGTGATGTCAGTATTAAAACTGTTGGTACTATAATGAACAACTAATGGTAAACGAAACCTACCACAAAGAAGAATGGTAATATGGAAGCACAAGTGGCCAAAATAAAATGGTATACAAAATATCAAAACGATTTCCATGGAAGACTGAATTAGAAAAAAAAGAGCAAACATTTGGAAAATGGTGATACATAAATGAAGAAAATGGAAAAATTTGAAAATTATATTATGAAATACAACGGTATGGAGTAAATAATGGAAGTAAATGTAAGGAAAATGGGTGACAACAAGATAGGGACTCGAATGTATGGAAACTCTGGAAGTATTGAGAATGGAATTAGTTAATTATTATGATACATTATGATTGCATTTCAAAGTGTAATTGCGAAAGACCAATAATATAATATAAAATGTATAATAATTTATGTGAAATAGAAATGTTAAATAGTATTAAATTGTAATTTTGGGTTTCAACCGATAAGTTCCTTAACTTGGTTGGACCCCATAATGTATTTACTTGGTAAATAAACACATTCAAAAAAAAAAAAAAAATTATTGTTATTATTATTATTATTATTATTATTATTATTATTATTATTATTATTATTATTATTATTATTATTATTATTATTATTATTATTATTAGCCTATTACTGCCAACTTATTATAATAATAATTATCATAATTATAATTTATTGTATTAATTTTTATTATGATCTTACATAATTAAAATGTATAATTTCTTATAAATGGTGTAGTAGTTTATCGATATATAATGACCTTTTCATAAATACTTTTCTATTATTTTTGCGTTATTTATTTATGTAATATAAAAATTTGTTTGTAGATCAAGGAGATTCATATAATAGAGAGGAGAAGAACCTGTTCCTGCGTCTTCATCTACAGATGTCGTATACCAAGAAGTTGCTCCTGATGGCACAATATGGATTGAAGCAGTGCCTAATTCACAACAAGGAGGACGCCTTCCTATTCATAACATTTTGAGAGGATCTCCTGGACCTACACCACACGTAAAAAGATATGTAAGTGACGAAAGTGTATCAAGTGCATGGCGTTCGTTCATAGACCACTGTATCCTCACACATATGCAGAAATGCACAATAACCGAGGCTCACAGATTATTAGAAAATAGCAACTGATCGATGTCCACTGAAGAACTAGAAGCATTTATTGCAATAATTTATGCTCGTGGTGTTAGTGGTTGCAGAACTAAAGACCTCCACAGCTTATAGTCAGGCTCCTGGGGCCTACCTTTCTGTAGGGAAACCATGAGCAGAAATAGATTCAGTGAAATTAAGAGATTCCTGAGGTTCGACGAGAAATCTACACGATCTGTACGCTTGCAGACGGAAAAATTTGCATTAGTGTCTGCTGTTTGGAACAAGTTCATTGAAAACTGCACCATATGTTACAAACCCGGATCTAACATAACGATTGATGAGCAACTTTTCCCAAGTAAAACTAGGTGCCCGTTCACACAATTCATGGCTTCAAAACCTGACAAGTATGGTCAAAAGTACTGGTTAGCAGTAGATGTTTATACCAAGTACCTTCTAAATGGTTTCCCTTATCTTGGAAGGGATACTGCAAGGTACCAAGATGAAAGAGTTTCTGATTATGTAGTGATGCTTCTTATGCAACCATTTCTTTCTGAAGGCAGAAATGTCACTACAGATAATTATTTCACTTCCCTCAAACTTGCTGAGAAATTGAAAGGGAAGTCAACCTACATCGTGGGAACTGTGAACAGAGCGAGAAGGGAAATACAATCTGCACTGAAGACGTTGAAGGTCCTCTCTATTCAACAAAAATCTTGAAACGTGATATTTCCCTAACGGAAAAAGCAAAAAATAACCTGGTAATGAGTTCTCTCCATCCTACTGTTGCTGTAGATACAAATGAGAAGAAGACTCCTGAAACTATAAGTTATTACAACAAGACAAAATTTGGGGTTGACATAGTGGATCAAATGGCCAGGCAGTATTCCGTCAAGGCTTCCTCTAGAAGCGGGCCTATACACTCGTCTACAATATCTTTGACCTTGCTGGAATAAATGCATATGTATTATTCAGGTCCATTACTGTGAAAAAAATTAAAAGATGTCAGTATGTTTAGCAACTTGCAGAGGAACTACGCTCTGAGTACTTAAAGAGTCGCCATTATGTAGGACAACAAGAGATAATGAAGACAGTGGTGGTGAAACTGAAGAGGAAATGGCACCAAAACGGAGAAAATGTCAAATTCTTAAATTCTGCAACTGTAATAAAACTATCTCTAAATGCACTGTTTGTAAGAAAATGGTTTGTGGAAAATGCACTATGAAAATCAAATACAAATGTGTCGATTGTGTTATTTGTACCTTCTTCAGTGTAAATTTACATGCAATTAAACTTAATTAACATGTGATTAATGAGAAAAAACATTAAAATATAATAAGTAAATATAATTTTTCAAAAAATAATCAAGAATATAACATTTATATACAAGGGGTCAAATTGACCCCTTTGGGCGTTAGAGGGGTTAGTGAAAGGTTGGGCGTCCTAGTGTTAATCCTAATGCCTCCGTTATTTTTGTCTACAGACTATTGTGTATGCAGGTAATACGTAAATAGGTAACTATTTTCAACCACTAACCTTAAATGTACAACATTTTTCGGTTAATCATGCTGCAAATAAGCATCTAAATTCTCAAGCACAACTGCTTGTTACGAACGAATAAACGTGAGCGTGATAACCAGGGGGTCTCTGTATCATTTGAATCGGTGGTACGGGTAAGATTCTATACTACTTTCAAACATGAAGATTGTATGTACCCTTTGTAGAGTACCGCTGAGGCTTGTGATGTCAGTATTAAAACTGTTGGTACTATAATGAAACGAGTATCAGAAGCCCAAAAATAAAATCCCAATCCCAATCAACTTCTAAGCGAAGAAAACACACAAAATCAAAATCTACAAATGTTAAAAATTGTGTGAAAGATGCGGTTAAGCGTAGAATTTATGAAATGCGATCAAAATGTATGTGTAAAATTTGCTAAAAATTGTTTATATAAATATATTTCTTTTTTTAGGTCTCCATGTTGCATGGGCGCCATTGCAAAGTGAATTAGCTGAATGTGAAGCTTACTGTTTTATTAAATCCAGGTTAAGGTGCCATTTGCATTCAATTGGATTTACATTTAAATTGGACGATGACAGGAAAGGTTTACTTGAACAACCGCACATTGCAGCCAATGGTGTACGTTTCTTAAGGGAATATCATCAAAGTAAACAGGAGAAATTGTACAAAACTGTATTCCTTGATGAAACTTGGATTTTCAGCCGAAGACCTCAGAGCTGGCATGATAAATCTAAGGAAAGCCAAAAAGAGAAGCCAAGGGACGAAAGAAAAACGTAAACTACACCACAATAATTATGTTGTCTTGATTAATTATTAATTTTAGATTTATAGTCGTGCATGCAGGGAATGAGGATGGCTTCATAACTGAGGCATGACTCTGTTCTCGACAAAGTGGCCCAGAGCAGATTACCACGGAGATATTTGCGCAAAGTGATTTACGAAATGGTTTGAAAATACACTAATTCCAAACTTAAAAGAACCATTCCTTATTATTCTTGATGACGCTAGTTATCACTCGAAAACTGTACGAGAAGTTCCAAATAGGTACATAGTCCAAGAAAGAAGAAATATCCCAATATTTATTAAAGCA
Organism: Vesta saturnalis; assembly: GCA_036346205.1. NCBI lineage: Eukaryota > Metazoa > Arthropoda > Insecta > Coleoptera > Lampyridae > Vesta > Vesta saturnalis. The sequence goes on from JARFJB010002067.1 coordinate 376,651, forward strand.
CAACATTGTCTATGATTCAAATATGTTTAAAAAAGAACTGTTGCAGTTAGTGAACGACTACGATTGCCACCATACCATTGGCACTTTAACCCAATTGAATTGGTGTGGGAGAACTGAAAGGTTCACTATAATAAAAACATTGGAAGGAATAACGTAAGGTTTTTGATGAGCAGGTTAAAGAGATATGGATGGAGTCTCTACAAGGAGCGCCGTATTGGGAGAAATGTATTAAACATGCTGAAAAATGTATGTTAGAATGTTGGCAATTGGAAAAACATTTGAAGTTGTGAATATCTGTGACCAATTCATCTTCGGAGTATGGTACAGGAACTAACTGATTGCTGCAAATGGTTGTTTTAATTAAATACGTTATACAATGCAATGTAAAGTATAAATTTTGCATAAAATATTTGTTAGTCATTTTATTATAATAGGAAGTTTATGTGTCAGCATAAACTGCATACAAGTCAAATACTACATCTCTTTTTTGCAAAAATGGAAAATGCCGTTCCTCTGTAAGTAAATCTCCAATATGAGTATGCATACAATGCTTCTAGCTACTTATGAGTAACAAAATACCAAACTGTTTATTCATATTTTCTCCCTAAAATGGTATAAGTTTTTAAATAATCCGGAAAGTACTTACTTACGCAACGTGTTTATAGGTTATGTTTAGCAGTATTGTGACCTATAGAAAATAATTAAAATTCACCATTATAACACTATGGTGTTAATGGTAATTTATATAAGGTATCAGTCACTGTTATAATTTTGTTTGATAATAATATTGTTAATTTTATACATTAGTGACATCTATCGATATTAATATCGACTAACAATAGTAACTACGTCGCCTTAATATTACTTCGTAGAATGTTGAAAATGAATCATACCCAACTTAGTTTGAATCAAACTATAGTTTCAAATCTGTCTTCGTCTCGATGTGGTGATCTTCACAGGGTTACAACTGAGGGTCAACAAAATGGGTAACCTATACCAATAGAAGTATCATTCGAAAGCATTTTTAGGGACTTGAATACATGACCTATTTCTCTCAAATTGAGGTCAATGTCCGTGTACGCCATTGCATGAAAAACGACGATACTATTTGGATTATTTATCGATAGCGTACCAATGAAGGTTCGTACAACAGTCCTCCAAATTAAAATTTATTATTATCAATTTTGACGCCTCTACCTTATTACAGATTTTGACAATGTCTCAGGTGAAATTAACTTTCTAAAAATGAAAAATTACTAAAAAGCATGTCTTGGTGGTTGTAGGATAGCTTGTAATTTTATTGAATTAAGCCTTACACATCATATAATAGTATATTATATATATAGGGACCAAAGTGCAGCATTTAGTCCCGCGAGTGGGGTTAGTTGCATCGAGGGCGAAGCCCGAGGGCAACAACCACACAAGGGATTTAGGCACTTTGGTCCCGAAGTATATACGCTATTTTTTGCACTTCCAAAGTATTTATTTTTTATGTACCGGGTGGCCAACGAAGAACGGCCGTCGGCCATATCTCAGGAATGGATTATAGCACCGGTTCGGGAAAAAAATGTTTATAACAAAAGTGGCTTCTAGAAACGTCTGGAAATTATTTTCAGAATTGTAGGTCCACCGCTAGAGGGCGTGACAGTTAAAATTTTAAAGTTGATATTAGTAAATTCCACAAATTGACGACGCTTCTTAAAAGGAAAAATTTTGGTTACAAAGTGAAGAAGTCAAAGGTACCAACTACAGAACACATTTATACGTTTCTAAAGGAAGCTTCAGATGACACATTTTTAATGATAAAAGTGAGTATGTACAAAAACCATCGTACCTACTTTTAAAAATTATTTTTTGTAGGTAGCACTCATGTTTGGTGTGGCAGGGGCTTGTAGAAGACTTGAATTAGTCGAATAGTCAGTTAATGATGTGACTGATTTGGGCAATAGACTTCTTGTTAACATTAGAGCTACCAAAAATGGAACAGAGAGGAACTTCGTTGTAAAAAATTGATAAAACTATCATTAGTTATACAAAAATCTGCAAGAAATATATGTCATTGAGAAAGCCGAATTCCCCATTCAAGATTTCTTGTTCGTTACGTTAACAAGCAGTGTACAGTGCAACCTGTAGGAAAGAATATATTTGGAAAATTGCCGCAGAAAGTTGCAACATTCTTACCAGATGCGTTGTCATATACAGGACATCGTTGGCGGCGAACCACTGCATTTCTACTAGCTGATTCAGGTGTGACTGTTGACGTTTTAAAAAGACATGGGGGATGGAAGTCTGCAACTGTTCCAGAAGGGTATTGAATAATAAGAACCTTATCGCCGAAAAAATTTTTGAAGGTGGAGGTAATCAAAAAACACTAGCTACCTCACTCCCTATGTATTAATTGTAATAATATTAATGTTAATGTTTCCTAAAAGAATTAATAAAAATTTTTTGAAATATGACATCTGCCAATGAACTCTATAGGGGGTTCAGTCCATATTTAATCCCTAGGGAATAAATGACCCACTTTAGGCCCTGTAGACGGAGTATCTATTTTAGTCTCGGAAGTGAAAAATAATAATTACCTAGCTCTACTCCGCAAAATTTTGCGTTTAAAGTTAAATTAAATTTAATGCTGATAATAAAGCGCATAATAAATTAAATACAAACGTGTATAGGTAAATGGACAACAATATTAGCGTCGGCTGGTGGACTTTTTCAAAAAAATTAAAGCCTTAAAACAAAATTATGGCTCCGTTACTTCTTTCTACGTAAAATTACCTTCATATAAAAAAATCATCGAAATCCGTCAAACGGTTGTCTCGCAATGTGCGTGAACTGAATGACCCTATTGTTTTAACATATACGATTTTGTTTGTTGAATTTTGCACTTTAACTAGTTAATTAAATTCTGGGAACCCTGATGAATATAAGACGCGTCACTGTTACGCCAACCACTAACTTAATTTTTGTGTTGCACCTTCTTTCCGTTTATCGTCCAAAATAATTAGTTACATCTGGTATGAATTACACATGGTCACTGAAAGGTTGACTAATATATGTAGCAGATCTGAAAGTATATGACTTTGATAGGAATAAGTTATATCTTGGTATACCTAGTTGCGATATTCACTGCTGTTGTTGGATTTGGCTGAAGTCGATGAGAAAGTATCCAATTACGACACATTGTCATCCTTCCCAAGGTCTGTTCGTATTTAATCATTGCATACAACTTAATCACCCATAACCAGCTTGTGTCGTTGAAATTTATTAGGCTATTAACCCAGATATGCCTACTCTCACGCCGTTGTTTCGTTTCATTGTTTGTTAGTGAGTTAACAACGTGTATTTATTAGTTATTTATTTCATGTCAGACTGTATTGTGCATTCTATACGGTTCGCAAAATTGAAAAACGGCGGAATTCGGTATTCGTTTTGCAAAGTAAGTAAAATTTTTACTTTTCCAATGGACAAATAATTGCACATTGGCACAAACGAATAAAAACGTTTTGAGTTCATTTTCTGTAAATATAGTTATTTCCTTTTGGTTTCGTTACGTGAGATATATTAACGTAATGTTTTCTGTCCTATTTTTAAAACGTTGGGCAGTAAAGTAGCAGTCACTATTTTTTCAGAAAATTTTCATTGAATGAAACAACGGCAACGCTCGAGGGAATGATGAGGAAGAATTGCGGTCTGCTAATTCTATAGCACCTTTCCTGCCAGAAAATGCCACTGGAGAAGTGACTGATAAAGATTCAGGCGAAGAAGACTATTTTCATATCAATAATCTGCCTGGGTCTCAACTCCGATCGTCAGTTGAAATAAACTGTAGTCGTAATGCAACTGTATAGAGTTACAATGGTTTCCCTTCAGAAGATGAGTTGCCTTTGTCCTCACCAAAATCCACTAAACAAAAAGTCAATACCAAATCAAAACAAGTTGTTAAAAAGAGAAAGCCCAACAATGAATGGATTGATGAAGATTTAGATAACAACATACAGTGAAATTTCAGCTTTTCTGAGCAGGGAAGTGGAACGACAAGTCTTCTAACCACTTTAGAATATTTTTCCTTATTTTTTTTGATGACGAAATTCTTCAAATAATTGTAAAGAATGTAATCGATGTGCGACACAAAAAAATTGAATCATTATGATAGAACTGTCTGAGAGTTTCAGTGAGATTTAGATATTATGTTCCATTGCCACAAACAAGAATGTTTGGGTAGTTGAAAGTAGATCGTCAAAATAGCTTGGTATCCGAATCGCTTTCACGGAACAAATTCGAATATATTCTATATAATATTCACTTTTCTGACATTAAAAATGTACATGCTAGTGATAAATACGCAAAAATACTGCCACTACCACAAATCGTTGGATTGGCAGAGGAGGACTGTGTATCTGCCAGCCCGATCTCCCGATTTAACTAAACTGGATTTCTTTTCGAGGGGATATGTTAAGGAAATCGTTTACCAGGATAATATGTAACAACGAATAAGGAACGCGACAAAGAGTGTTAACGCGAGTATGTTAAGAAAAGTAGCAAGGTCTTTTCAAAACCGCCTTCAGTTGTACCTTCAAGAAAACAAAGGACATATCGAACATACATTTTTAATTAAAAAATGTTGAAATGCTAAATTGATATCAAAAACATCGTTAACATATGTTAACGGTGTCACAATAATTTTGAAATAAAACTGCTCACACGTTTGATATGTCTAATAACAGCTTTTGATGCACATATCTGAAACTTTGACACATATCAGTATAATTACAAATATAAAGGATGTTGCGTACTTTATTTTGCACCCAATAGGAACAACAAATACAGGTGTTCTCTTCAAAAGGTGTAACTTTTACGCCTAGTTTTGATTAAAGGCGGGTAGTTTCGGATAAATACGAATTTAACCAAAAACCAGGGGGGTTTGTGTATGGGGAATGCTGAATAAAATTAGTAGAGTAGCAAATAAGCTTTCCCATGCCGATGAAAAATATAGGGTGTTCCATTTGAAAATTTCGCGAAAATGAACGATTCCCGTTTTGGACCATACTGCATACGACTTCCGATGTTTCTTGTAACCATCTGTATAAAAATAAAATAGACCATATACATAAAATATCCTACTACAAATAATAATTAATTTCGTTTGTTCTTGAAAGATGCAGAACAATCAACACATGCCCATTCAGACAAAGAAATTTGAAAGCACTCGGTATAAGAGGAGAATTCATAATATATAAGGTGTTGCATTAAAAAAATAAATACGTTTGCGTTGTCATGGACTTATGGGCCACCCTGTAATTGAGAAAATATTTTTAAAGTGTGAAGTCTAGCAAGCATTTTACTGCTCCATTTTAATATTTTTGTAATATAAATCATTTAGATATAGTAGACGATGGGAGCTAAGGTGCAGGACCGTGTGGATGACATTTCTAGTTGTAAATATAGAGAATCCCTATCGTTTTTATGCAATAACTTCCTAGTAATAGTTATTTTAATTATGTAGAAGAGCATTTTCACCGTTTATAAATTTGATTATCTTGTTATTAAAATTGATTTTAACATAGAGAAACTTTTACGATTATTTTTTGTTTGCATAGTATTGAATATATTGTCAAGTAACAAATTATAGGTCCTCAAAATCGGAATATGTCGTGTGCTGTCAATTACAAAATATGGTATAAATTGGTTTGTTTGAAACAAAGTAACTTTTTCCTAGTATGCGATAAGATTACTTTATTTTTGCTACGAAATAGGCTCTGGTTACTGGTTAAATAAAATTCAAATGCAATCAACTGTATTCGTGGTATGTGACACCTATGGTCTACTTTTAATGATATAAGTATACACATAAAATGAGACAGAATGTATAAAATGTGTGAAATCAAAACGTTTTAACGTAACAATAGTAGTATTTTTTTCCAATTAAGGTGCTCTTATTTTAAGTATATATGAAGAAAAACAAAACTTTTTTGTTGAATGCGTAGCTACTACATAAAACAACCGATACGACAACGTGAACACACATAAATGCAAATTTGTGTTTTTCTTCTTGTACAAAGTTTACATTTAATTTATTCTTTTCGTCTCAAACAAAACCATTATAGGAATTATTTAGTACTCCAGATTAAAAAAAAACTAATTACTGTTAACGTATCAGGCAGCAACTGATTCGTGTTTAGTCGGACAGTTCATATGAGCATAAATTAGAATAAGATTGTTTTGCTGCTTTTTTTGCATTAGTGCTTTAATAAATTATATGAGTTTTCTGATAAAATAAGTCCCATTTATATATGTACTTCTATTCCCATTACAGTCTGAAACGATATTTTTAAATTAATTTAAACAAAAATGACGAATTCCATCAGTATAATGAGTACGTTCCAGATTGGAATAGTTGATGAGATTATACGATCTAACATGTTAAATATGTAATTATCAGTTTGAATTTTTGATTATGAGATTAAGGTTTAAGGACTAACATCGTCGTAATAATACTTATTTAAGTAACTTTTAGGTCATATTATAGATCAAAATCATTTCATTGCATTTTTATATCTCTTATGTGTTCTGAACGCTGTAGGGCGTAATTTGGCACACATATTCTCCCTTAATCGATCTCTTTTCCTTTACGTTGATTTTGGTTTGAATGTGTTTACTAACGTATTTTTACATTTTCGCTTTACTGTAATGTGAATTTTTCATCGCTGAAATGTTTACAATGCAATAATATTAGACCTTTCCACATTAAAGCTCTATATTTTTGTACATTAAATACTGGCGTTAGTCACTTTTAAGGAACTCTACTTCCTTCAACTACTTTACAGGAATACACGTATGGTATTAAAGTGAGTTTTATTAAACATCCCATAATTTGTGCATATATATGTATATAATAGACAAAACGTATATTAGAGATTAATATGTCTGCAATGCACTGACACTTAAATGGTTGTTGAAGGGTTTTGCTGCAGATGTATCCATTGCTACCTATTGCTAGTTAATGAGGTTGGTTTTAAGTTTTACGAGTTCATAAAATGCTTTCAGTTTTAGTTGTAGTTAAGGCTTGGGTTGTAGCAGGTGTGTTCTGAGGAAGTTAAAACTTAATCGTTTAGGGTTATTACCGTTAATAATTATGCAGGTTTTAAATTTCTTTTTAAATAACAATGAAATGAATCATGTAATGACAAGCATTATTATATTGGAAGTTATTAGGCCTCTTAGCAGTTATAACAAACTCACACGTTCACCTGATTTGAATTGCAGAAAATGTAGTATTTGCATCCTAAAATTTAACTAGGATTACGCGCCCAATAAAATTCACATTACACAGCTTGTTAAAGGCTATAACCTCACATTAGAAAGCATCGCCAGCTTTATTATCTGACCGACTTTATGGCTACTTTTATTTGGTATTATAAACCTATATTTTATTAACATACCTTGCAGAGACATTAAAAGGAAATATCGTAAAAATTGTAAATTAAAATGGCATAGTTAACAACTGTCATAAAAATTTTATTTTAGTTTAGGTACGAAGGCAAAATCTAAGAATTTCGAACAATTTGGTCGAAATTTAAGAAAAGCGCAAAGCATTTCTTTATTAAATAATAAAACTGGATGTCTGCGTAAAATTAGCTCAGGACTAATTAAAAACTCCCAGTACCGAAAGTCAGATAAATCAACACTATTACTTGTTAGTGAGAAACTCGAGCTTTGGGGGATTATTCATAGTTTATTCTTATTTTCTTTAAAAGGGCTTTCCTTTTCTTTCTTGTAATTTACCTAGTACACGTGCTGTAAATTAAATTAGTTCCGACGGATTCCATTTCTCATTTTTGTTTAACATTGACGTGCTATAGGGGCTAATTGTGTGCTTGGAGTGTTAACTAGCAGTTTGTCGCCAAGTTGTGATAGTTTTCTAACAATTTCTATGCTGAATGCACTTGCATTTACTTCTGTGATCTTCGCTCTCTTAAACAGACCTATTTCCTGCTTAGCTTGTGTTTTCTCGCGTTGTTTATCCCGAGGGATCTCATAAAAGTGATCCAATCATCTCCCACATCGTCAGCCACTACCGGTGGACTGAGTGAAACGTGCTGACCCCTAACTTCGAACTAAATTTGTTAGTGTTCACGTTCGTGTTGAACTCCTGTGCATAAAACATGAGTTTGTGTAGTAAAATATGAAAATGTTTCAATAAGGGTTTTAAAATTATAGCTTATGTATTGATCAAAGTTGTTGTTCCATTCTAAGTTTATTTGTCTAACGGTGCGAGTGATTGATTTTCAAGTGTTTTGTTATGCATTTTCATGTAGTTTAATATCTTGCATTACTCACCCAATTGCTAAATATCATAGAAAATCTCGTAGGTTTACTTTCATTGTATCTGACTTATTTACGTCAAATTAAAAAGTCATAAAATTACATTTTAATTAAAATGCAAATTAATAGTTTTCGAAAGTAATTGCTATAAGAGGGTAATACTGAAAAAAGATGACAGAAAATGTACCTGAAAGAAAATTTCGAGTGTTATCTTGTTACCTCCAACAGCCCCAAACGGTCCAATTAGGAGAAGGTAACGGACCGCGTAGAGAGCTTAGGATGAGATATGAATGGGGCCACTAGCAATCTGAGTCCCAATATCTTATAATAGTTCAGAATATAGAGGTGTTTTTTTGACATTTTATGGATATTTAGAGTTCGTGGTTTTATAAAGGGTCTCAAAAAGAGATACCCGCTTAAAAATTGTATAACCACCCTTATAAATTTACGATATGGTTCAATATATATGCAACTAATATTGACTACCTTTAAACGTAATCAGAAATAATGGTCTAAGATTGCTTCAATAAAAAAAATATAATAAATTTAATTTTTTAGAACAATCAAATATGCGAAATAAATGCACCTACCTAAAAGCTCTGCTGTTGCAGTTAAGAGAGTAAGCACTATCGCTAAAACTTCGACCGTTAGACGCGCGCCTCTGTCGGCCATGGGAATAGGGGTTGATATCGTATCGATGCCGCATGCCGACTAACGATGCCTTCGTCACGATGCTCCATGCCTACAATATATGATGAAAACGCCTGCGTAGTGTCAAAAACAACCGTTTGATTAAATACACGCAATTATTGTTTTAGCATTTAGGCAATTATACATCATACCGTTATAGACTTCATGTATCTACGTAATGAAATCGCAACGTAGACTAATTGTAGGTCAGTGATAGACATTTTCCAAGACAAGCACAGTTAATACTGAACGCCAATAAATTTATTAATATAAAAACTTACCCATAAAGAAAATAATTATAGCTTCTTTGTGTAGATTGGAACATTGTAAATTATAACAGAATATTCACAACTTCCTGTTAATGCTCCATTTACACCTTAGTTATTTATAACGTAGATTACAATTGTTGAAAGGAATTTGAAATTCTAATCAAGCTAATCGTCTTCAAAAATTTTGGATGTAGGGTGAATTTAATGTTTTTGTAGAAATATTTAGATACTTCTATCGGTTCTGATAACAGTATATTATTATTAACTAATAATAAAATTATAGTATATATATATATATATATATATATATATATATATATATATATATATATCTGGAATAACTACAATAATAATTAATAAACAGCATTCAAATATTCCTCATAAGTTTAGTGAAGGGCTTACCTTTCCATTAAAACACTCCTCCGCCGCCGATAATATTTTCGAGATTATTTTAATTGAATTAACCCTAATAGAAAACAGTTAATCTGGGTAGCAGTCCTAATTTAAATTTAATTCCTAGTTTTTTTCAACCGGTGATAAATATAAAACCCTATAAACAGCACATTCGTGCAATTATTAATTGAAATCATTGCTTAATACTTTATAATGCTTGTTACCTGTATTAGATGAATTTCACCAAAGTACATAAAGTTTAGTTATCATTCTTCAAGCCATTAATATTCATAAAGGCCACATTTTGGAAAGTATGGGCAATAATTGTCCGTGAAGTAAGGAGTATGTAATCAAACTTTCCAAACCACTAACAAATGAAAAACATATTTATACACAGAGGTATAATTATGTTATGCAACAAAATTTCTTTCTGAATGTCATAGCTCACAAAATATTTTATTAATTCACTTAAAGTTAAAGTCAGGGCTTTAAATCAAGTAACCGTCAGGATTTCGTGTCCATATTACACATGTTGTCGAAATATTTACAGGACACAACAAGCTGGGCATGTACGGGGTGCCCCGAAATTGTGTGTACAACGTAAGAACAAAGATTTCTCATCCGAAAATATCTCGATCTATCCCAACGTACCTTAATAAAACATTTAATAGTAGCAGAGATAATCGGTCTTAAATTAAAATATCTGGTGTAGAATACAGGTCCGTCTATACTATAAAGTGGAAATTAAAAGAAATGATAATATCTTTTTAGGGCAATTAAGTAATTACTTTTTTAATCCATTCACAACGAAAATAGGCAAAACGAAAGCAATAATCTATTTAAGATGGACGTTTAAAACTTCTGATAGAGGATAGATGATATAGATAATAACTTAAAAAAATGTTCTATAAAGTACAAAAAATACAGTTTAAGCATTTTAAATCTTGTTTAATTAACTTTTAGGCTTATTTGGCTGTGTATTAAGAACTTTGGTAAGGAAAAGTTATGTAGCATAAAATTTTCCTTAAAAAGTATAATTATTTACACAATTTCCGTTATGGTTGATCATTATGCAGATATTGAACAAGTTTGAACTAATACTTAAATTTTACCTTCAGAGTATTTTTATCGCAATTGCTCGTCGTAAAAAAAAACATAATAGGTATGTTTAAG
>JARFJB010002067.1:390000-410000 GCA_036346205.1 Vesta saturnalis
TAATCATTATTTATGAGGTAAATTTCTAGTAAAAAATAATAGTATCGCGTATTCTATGAACTTTATTAATTTTCTAACAGTAACAAAAACCTACAAAACCATAGAATATGTACATAAAGAGAAAATAAAAAAATTTTAAAATTCGCCATTTTTTATTTTTTAAAATAGTGTTCCTAATATCGCATAGTGTGATGTCCTAATGTCGCATAGTGTGATGTCCTAATATCGCATAGTGTGATATTAGGCTTTCGCTTTATTCATATTTAGTAAAAGTGTAACGTGCCAATTTCTTGTCTGACGTTACCTTAATTTAAATTTAGAACTTTGCATTATTATCGATAAGTATATTTACATTACCTTAGTATTATTAAGCATTTCTTTTTTCGTTCAGTAATTAAATTTTTATATCGCAATATTTTCTCTTCAGTCTACATAATTACGAATCTCCCTGTATATAGTTTAGACATTCAGTTTTAGTTCTATGCGCAACGTGAATTAAATCACATGCTGAGGCATTTCCGTACATCATGTCGTTCCTTTAAGACGTTATCTTTTTTTAAGTTTTGCTTCCCTTTTATAAGGTATGTACAGGCGTTTAATTACATTTTCTATATATTATATTTAATAGGGAAACTAGAAACTAGAAACAAGAAACTAGAATTAGACTAGGGAATTAGAATCAGAAACAAGAATAAGAATACAGTTTATCTTCAAGAAAAAGCTTTTATTTTGGTAAATTTACGTATCATTGTATGGCTTGGGTATGACGTCATGTACAGTTTCTTTGTTAAAAAATTGCCGGTTAATGCAATGTCATCTTTATGAACATAAATGAAGATACCTTTGTTTTGCATCAATCACATATGCTGTTAGACATATACTGCGTTCGTCGTTATAAACAGCTTTCGTCGTCCGAAGCTGCTTTCGTTATACGTTTATGTTTCGTTTATTTGTACGTTAGTTACAAATGGAAATTACCTTTACATTATCGTATATTAATCTTGGAATTGGAAATGAAAATTCTCAAGCTACAGTTCGTTTAAGACGAGATTAAAATATTTGTTTTGCACAAGTAAGTACTTGTCTTTTTAGTGCAGTTAAGTAAATAACAAATCAGTTAGTGTTATTTTGATACAGTTAAGGAAAGGAACAGTTAGTCCTGCTCCTGAAATAAAAACATTTGAGTTCATAACCTATCACAACTGTAATTTGTTGACATTGGTCAATATACGTTTCATGATGGAATACCTACATGTTGAATAAATTACATTTTGAATTCTAAGTATACGTTTGTCTACTGTGTTTAATTTAGTGACTTTAAGATTGTAAGGTAGTACAAGAAGTAGCGTTTAGTTATTTTATTCTGATATTAATCAGACATTTTGCTTTATTAAATATACATATAACTACAGATGTTTAGTGCTTATTCAGATTACCTATTATGTTTTGAGATACAACCTTTCTCAATTTTTGTTGTATTTTCATTATTAAACCTAGAAATTGAGTGGTGTCCAATTAAAACAAATGCTGATACTGATTATATCTATGAAAATATCTCTGCTTTCCTCACACCTGATGATCGAGTTCTCATATTCAGTAAGTTTTATAAGTTTGTACCTCACTGAGCTAGACCGTGGTGCAATTTACCTTACCTTTCTAATATAACAACACCTTTTTTAATTTATTTGTTATAAAAGATAAGAAATAAAACTACTGATTACTAATTTCAAGTATTTATTTAAAAGGAGCTTAATAATATGTCAGTTAAGTGGTTTAAATTTTTTACAATTTATCCTTCTAAACAAAACTCACAAAGAAAGGTCTCATAATTATCAGAACACGGGCATTCTTCATGGCACCATACACGACATTTAATGCATCTTATCCACGGTTCTCCTTTTTTATCGCCTAAATAAGATTGGTTGCAATAAGGATACTCACAATCATCATCACTATCTTCTTCATCTGTGGAGACAGTTCTATTTCTTCGTCACTTGAATATGAAGACGCATCTGACAACTTTTTTCTCTTTCCTTTTGCTTTGTTAGGTGGTGCTTTTCACTTTGAATTTACATCTCTTTTAACGCTTTTGCTTGCTTTTACTACTTTTTTTCTTTCCTTTTGTGCAATATCTTGAGCCAACTGATCCTTGTATGGTGAACCTGTAATTACTGCAGCGGGACGGCTTGGTCGTCCCCTACATTTAGCACTGTGAGTGTTTGGTTTTATAGAAGGAAGCGGGCTAATGTGAACAGGCAATGCTCTAGGCGAATTAGGGCTGCTTGGTGTTGACTGTTTTGAGACAATCTTTTGGCAAATATAGCTAGGTCCTGGTTGCTCAATAGCAGCGACAGTTGAATATTACTAGGTCCAGACTGCTGAATATCATTAACAGTAATTGATGGATTGCTACTAGGCACTGACTGTTGAAGGTATATGTCTGACTCAGTTTCGAGAGCAACAAACTAATGATCTTGAAAAATATTGCGGTTTAGTGGAAATAATCCGGTTTTTCTGAAACCATTTTTTGCAGTAGCAACTGTTGCTGCCTTATTATAAGCTTCACCTAAAAGTTTTCCCATTTATAATAGCTCTATATAAATTTTGCTTTAACAACGATTCTATAGATTGTGCATAATAAGTCTTAAAAGGAGCCCCTATCAAGAGGCTGCATTTTGTGAGAACAATGGAGTGGTAAACTTACAATATGTACTCCATTATCTCGTGCCAACTCTAGCAAGGGCAGATTTCGCGTACACGAGTAATGGTCATCTAATATCAAAACCACTGGATCTTCTCTTGTTGGCTTAACATTTGCTAAAAATTGTTCCTTAAACCATTTTTGAAAGCTCTCTGCCTCAATCCATCCAGATTTATGGCACGCTGCTATACTTTCATTTGGGGTGCCGTCCAATAACTCTGGTTTCATATTTTTCCTAGGGAATACCAAAAGGGGCGGGATATAATGGCCTGTTGCGCTCATATTTGTAACCATCGTTACTAAGGAACCTCTCTCTGCAGAGCAAATTGCTCCAACTTGACGTTTGCCACGTAGAGATATCACCTTACTAGTTTTGTGTTGTACAACGGTTAAACCAGTTTCGTCGCAATTGTACAATTTATTTGGAGAATTTTTAATAAGAGTGTAAAGAGTCAAAAAGGGTTTTTACGTTCTCTTTTGTAACTTCGGTAATTCTTTTTAAAGATGTGGCCTGTGGTTTTCTTAAACAAAGCCGTGGATGAATTTTCATAAATGAATGCAACCACTTCCATACTGCTGCTTCATCTTGTTTGCGAAATGGGTGCTGAAGTCTATTTTTTTCTGCTAACTGGAATGCCATTCTTTTTATGTCTTTTGCCGTTGTGTGTCCATAAAACCGAGATTCCATTTCCAAACAGTATGTTACCAATGATTCTTCTAATGCTATATCAAGTGTAGGTATTTTACCAAGCTTTATGGATACCAGCTTATTTTCATCCTCTTCCGCACTGTTTACCTTATCCTTTAGCGTCGATTTAGGGACACTAAAATGCTTCGATGCACGTAACAGGCCCATTTGTTTAGCTATATACACTTTATATTGCTTGTTTCATACTTTCAGTCGACCACTGTTTCCTTTTTTTAGGCGTCATCTGTAATTAAAAATTTCCTTGCACTTTAATCTACATCTAATTACAGGTATTCCTAATATCGCACAGTGCGATATTATGGCGTGAGTAAGTGGGCGATATTAGGCAAATTTCAGAGAAAAAGTGTATTTTTATTATTGTTGAAACAAGGCACGCAATTAAAAATCAAATTATAATTAGTGAAACTACAACATTTAATAATGTTTCCGTAAGAATTATATTATAAAAAAATCTTACCGTTACTAGTTACATATAATGGTGAAAATAACCACAAAAAAACTTTTACCGCGTAAAATATTTCAATACTTCACGGACCAAAGATACTCGTGGTTATCACTATCGCTTCTTACTTTACACTAACATCTGAACCTGTCGATTGTGTTTAGACGCCTGCAGGCCGTTTGATGCAGTGGCGTAAAAAAATATTATGGTGTGCGATATTAGGACTCTGTACGGTATTAGACACAGTTCCCCTATCACGTCCGGTTCGACCGGACATGTTCTTGATTTTCATATTTCAGGTAGCACCCTGTTTACTTTTTCCAAATTATGATTTGCCTTGATTTTTTTCATAACATTGAAGAATAAGTAGTAATCTTCGAAATTATTTAAGAAAAAATATGGGTCCCTATTTAAACGTAGGCAACGTAGGGGAAAACGAAAAAAGGTAATTGACGTTTAAAATAACTTTTAAACATAATAAATGGTTTGTATGTTCATTTTCAAGTCAATGACAATTCATTCTTACGTTTTCATAATCAAAATATTTTTTTTGTAAATTCGATGATTTTTCACGGCCAACTTTTCGAAAACGCTAAAGTGGCCCATTCCGTTCGAACCGGAAGTGTTATTAAATCTTTGGTTTAGTCAAAAATACTGTAGGACTTTCTTACATACAAGCTTCAAATTTCAATAAAATATTATTAAACATAAAAAATGAGGGCCTGGTACATGGTCTCGTTGACACCTGGTACATTAATCAAGAGAAATGAATGAGTTTATTCGCGGCGCAATTTGTACCCAAACAACAAGGATCAAGACACACAACACAAGGGATTTCACTCCAGACGAGTCTTTCAGAAATTTACCTACGTTTTAGCAGATTTAAGTATGTGTGCATCTGTAACTCTTTTCGCCTACTATATGTGAAAATGAATTATATCAATCCTAAAAATTTGGCCCAAAGTAATGTTTACGTCCCTTGGGCTGCTAAAGTCATAACAACACGATTTTGTAGTTTTTCACTGTCTATGCAACTTTGACTTTCACTTGCGTACTTTGATGTTTCATATACATTTTCATTAAACGTAAGTGTAAATCGAAGTCTGGAATCAAGAGAACAAAAATGTAAAATAATAATACGTTCTGATTCTGAGTAATTGAAATTAGTGAAAATGAATAGTAATTCAGACAGTGATGAAGAATTTACGAATACTCCACCAGAATTGCAAGAAGAAGCTAGCACGGTTTCTCTAAATTTGTTAGCTACAACGTCAAGACAACGGTACGAAAATTATTTTGAATTGCTTAACAACTGGAAAAAGAGTAAAAAACCCTAACAGAAAATGTATTACTTGTTTATCTATCGTAAAGATCAAATATTGTGAATGCACGTACACTATGGTCTGAATTTGCAATGTTGAAAAGCGCTTTTAAAGTTAAGCAAAATATGAATTTTGTTACTTTTCAAGAAGTTCGAGCATTTTTAAAACAGAGTTCTGTAAATGACCCGCCCAAAAGGTCCAAAACTTTGACTCAAGACCATGCATTAGGTTTTTTAAGGAAGTAGATGATTCTGAATAAATGATAAAGGTAAACATAAAGATTAAGACCAACTAATTTTGTTTTTTTATTAACCTTGAATTGTAGATTTCTCTTACGATGGGGCTATACGGAGCTTGTCCCCGAAATGAATTGTTAAATATGAAGCTTGACCACATAGATAATAGAAGATATACATTGATTGTTACAGTTTCAGAAATAAAAGGACGTTTACAATCACAAACACAACAATTGATGGATTGAATCTACCTACAATATACAACAAATATATACCTACATACACTCCTCATAATCGCCTATTCATTTATTACAATAATAATAAATGTACAGTACAACTGATTGGAAAAAACGCATTCAACAAAGTTTCAGGAAATATATCCACTTTTTTGAAGCTGCCTGAACCTTGTACATTCACAAGATATTGCGTCCGCCGTAGCCCTTCTAGCTAACTTTGGGAGTGATTTGGTAACACTTAAAAAGCATGGAGATTGGCGTTCTTCTACAGTTGCAGAAGGATATATCGACGGATGCTTATTGAATAAGATTAACATTTCTCAAAAAATCTTGACAAACCAAGAACAGCAGCCTAATGCTCGCAGGAAAAACACAACTGAAGTGTTAAATAATTTTAACCAAACAAATGAATTGCCGTTTAATCTATTTAATTCCAATACACCATCAACTTCATCCATAGAAACAAGTCACCATACTTCTAACACTTCAACCACCTACCTATAAATTAGGACACTACTATCCATAATTTTACTCGAGGGGTAATTAATATTAATAACTATAATAAATAAATTCGTGCATTTTTACAACTTAGTTTTCTATTAAATTCTGTCTGCATTTATAAAATTAAAGAGTTTCGTTATATTCTTCTATTTTGTTGCTTTTTGGTAGTCGAAAAACGTTTGTGAGTCACACATGCAGAGAACGTTTTAGCAGCCCTTGGCTATTTGCTGCCCTCCCTTCGCTTAGCTCGATCGTGCAGCTAGTAGCTGCAGGCTGCTAAAGTTTGACTTTTTGATTTAGACTAAATGTGTCTAAACGTCAGGGAGTTTTATTATAATTATTTCTCTAGGGAATAAAATTCTATGCTATTAGTTCACAGATAAAGAAAACTTAACATTACAAAACAAGTAAATAAAACAAATACTTTGAACTCGGCAAACTTAATGCCAACATTGTTAATTCTGGCTTTCCTAATCTATAAATGTTACGAATGAAACATTATTACATAGAAAGTTACTTTCACAAATGATACACGTATAAATTAAGAGTTGGGCCATGTATCAAGGAACTGATACGGATGGTATTAACATAATGCACATAAACCTATTAAACGTGCGTGTGCGTGTGCGTGTGCGTGCGCGTGTGCGTGTGTCGTGTGCGTGTGCGTGTGAGTGTGCGTGTGCGTGTGCGTGTGCGTGTGCGTGTGGGTGTGCGTGTGCGTGTGCGTGCGTGTGCGTGTGGGTGTGCGTGTTCGTGTGCGTGTGCGTGTGCGTGTCCGTGTGCGTGTACGTGTCATGTGCCTTTAAATCAATAAACGTCTAAATCGACTGAATACCTCAATTTAACAAAGTTTCACCAAGATCGGCCATGATGGTTATGTATGGGTGTATGTATTCCAGAATGAAAACGCCTACGTGCTTAGTTTGTGTGTTTAAGCTTGTTTCCATTTGGCTTGGAGCCGATTCGATTTTGGCAGAAATCCAGCAGCAGTGAGAGGGTGTTAGGGGCAGTTTTCGGTTTTTATCAAATGTTTCCAAAACTGCTGCATATTTCAAAGCTACGAAATACCCAGATATAGACTATAAATGTATAGATAAATTATGTTCTATGCAATTTTTTGATACGACGCGTAATTTAGCGGCAAAAAATTCCTAAGGTAGAGTTTAAGGGTTAGTTCAAATTTTTCCAATATTAATCTTATAAGAAAAGGTGTTGACATATTTTTAAAGAAAATTTAATATTATGTAACCTCTCCTTAGAAAGTTCTTCATATAACGCAAGGTAAGTCTAAAAATTAATTAAGTATCAGTGAAAATGGTAAAACTGTATTATTGATATCTTAGCAGGTGGCTTTGGAATTTGTTTTTAAGTTAACATGTGTTAAAGTCTGTTAATCTCTATCTGACATGAAGTTTTAAACGTTATTCTGTAATAGATTATTGTTTTTGTTTTCGTTATGAACGTATAAAAGTTCTTGCATAGTTACCCTAAAAAAATTATGATTAAAATTATTTCATTACCTTCAATTATTTAAGTAAGCATCTAGATGTCTATTAAGCTATCTGTCATGAAATTCTAAACGTCTGTTTGTCATAGATTATCGTTTTTGTTTTTACAATGTTGCCTATCTAAAAGAGATTGCATAATTATCCTAAAAAGATTATTTCGTTTCATTTAATTTCCATATTGTAGGTTGGAAGGTTGTGTCGTTTTCGCCACCTGATATTTTTTGTTATGATTTAATGTAATTTGATTGGTAACTTTATGTGGTTAATACTTAATAATTTTTTTTGTAAACAAGTTTCTATGGTTTCATTACCGACAAAACTCTGAATCGTAACTTAAATAAAGCCTTATTCATATTTGACATTTTTATGACACTCAATAACATTAATATAAACATGAGTAATTAGAGGTATGGTTATTTGTAAATTTTTATTTAAGTTTTATTTAATTTTTATGTAAACTTTGATATTGACATGTTACAGTATTCATTTAAAATTTTTATTTTGGTGTTCTATACTTATATATTAGGACTTACTGCTATTTGAATTATTTAAAAAGCATGTAAAACTCTACCTATACTAAATACATTTCTTCCATTCGGTTGGCTTATATCGAAGAAATACAAGAAACATTTCTATGTTTTAAGGTCTAACTTTTGTTCCATATAGATTATTGCGACGCAATATTTAATAATGCCTTTCAAAAATGAATTGAAACTCGTTTACCTTTCCTATGCTACCTATTTATTGCGAGTTTGCCAAAGGCAAACCGCACTTTCATTGCTTTCTGAGATACATCAACGTTGAACATCAAATATGGCCGCTTTGTTTTGTAATAACTATGATTCTGTAAAGCACAAATAAATTGATTTATTTTACCACAAAAATCGTATGTATGTGCAGCGTTAAAATATGGAATAAGCAAGTAAAAATGTAGTTAAACAAAGTGACTAATAAATCTATATTTAGCTTTATTCTATCTCAATTTTACCCTAACACTGCTCGCGTGAAATTAAAACCACCCTTTGACATAAAAGCAATGCTTGGGATGTGTTGACAGGTTCATTAATGCAGCACCATGTATGATACTATCGTGAATGTTTAGTAAATGATTATTTATGTAACAGGTACAAACTTAAAATTTGCTAACAAGTCATGTAACAGTACAATAATACCATTAAAAAAATGTTTAAAACTTGCAATACGTAAAAAGGTGCTTAACGTTTTGTGTTTTACTACATTGGAAAATATTCCTAAAATGACCGTTAGGAAATACATGTTTTAATTAACATTTCAATTATTCATAAATTAATGAAAACGAATTCAATTTAAATGTTTAATCCTATATGTATTAAAATAATCGGGTCATTTAGTTCAGGCAGATTGTGAGACAACCGCTTGACGGATTTCGATGATTTTTTTTGATATGAAGGTAATTTTGCGTAGAAAGAAATAACAGAGCCAGAATTTTATTTTAAGGTTTAAGTTTTTTGAAAAAGTCTAGCAGCCGATGCTAATATTGTCCATTTACATATAGACGTTTGTATTTAATTTATTATGCGTTTCATTATCATCATTAAATTCAATTTTAAACGCAAAATTTTGCGGAGAAAAGCTAGTCTTGGCAATATGTATTATTTAACAACGAATAATGGAAAACCTTGGTCCTATTTTATTCCTTGTAATAAGAATGCCTTGATTAGTGTATCTTATGTAACATAATTCTAGTAACAAACAGTAAGGTGTATTTGGAACTTCCTGACAACAACTACGTTGGTTATTAGCATTGTATATATATATATATATATATATATATATATATATATATATATATATATATATATATATATATATATATATATATATATATATATATACATAACACAATGCTAAAGTTCAATAAAGCGCTGATACCTCATGTTACTTTAATAAATTGAAGTAGTCGAATGACGGTTGTCATCTCATCTAAGATAAATTTTATTTAAAACTACATTAGGCATCTTCTCAATATTTGGTATCTTATTGAAAGTCCTCAAGACATGATCAATTAATTGCCCAAATTCATAATATTAATACAGAATGCTGCTAAATTCGACTCACAGCGCTTTACGGATTGAAAGCTTCCGTAAAATGAGAAAGAATAGGTTTTGAATGTAAGACTTTCTAACGCTTAATTTTTGAAGAACTGAAATCATTGAAAGATCGTTGCGATCTTACTGGGCGAGCCAAAAATCGTTACCATTGAAAAGATTAATCTTATTTATGTCATTATCCTGTTTGGTGCTTTTCAGAAATAAGTAAGTGGTAGTTGAGAAATTTGTAATGGAGAAAATCACAACCGAACAAACAACTAAAATTATAGAATTTTATTTTAAAAATCAAGAATTACTGGTTCTGATCCAAACAGCAGCAACACCAGGATTTCGCTCTCGAGGCCATCAATTTTGCGCTTGATTTTCAAGAAAATGGTGCGATAACGGACTTTGTAATATCTGAGAGAATACGTTGTTTAGGAGTAAAGATTGCTAATGTGTGGAAATATGTCAACAAGGAACCAAGAACTTCCACTCGAAGACGTTCCAACCAGCTGAGGTAGTCACGGATGTCACTGAGAAGCATTCTGAAGAGGTTACAGATGTTTCCATACAAGGTGGAAACCAACAGATTATCAGCAACATGTTACATTTGTACTCTGTTTTGAAGAGTTACCCAAACAGGATAACCAATTCATTCACCACCTGATTATGAGCGACGAAGCACATACCCAACTTACTGGCTTTGTTAATAAGGAAAATTGCAGATTTTGGGATACCGAAACTCCACAGATTATGCATCAGCATCATGTGCGCCCGCTTAGGTTTGGTGCGGTGCACATCAGAAAGGATAATCGGGCCTGATTTTTTGGAAATGATAGTGGAAATGCAGCAACGATCACTGACGAGCGATGTAGAGCCATGATCGGAAATTGTGTGCGCCCTGAGGTAGACAGATGCCTAATGTGTGGTTTCAGCAAGACGGGCCCAGTACCTGCACGTCTCAAACCATAATAGGCCTCATAAGGGAAATGTTTGGCGAACGGATAATTTTTCGAAAGTCCTATCTGAAAGATCTAGTGCATAACAATAGATCACAGACAATTCAGCAGCTAAAGGGAACATCCACCCAAAAATTCGAGCTCAAGAGCCGGGAATATTGAGACCTGTAACGAAAAATACTCAGACGGTTTTTGCGAGGCCGAAAGTGGTTATCAAAATGCAGTTCTTAAGTTTGCTTCACTTTAAGCTAGAAAACCCACTATAAAATTTTATGATATCTTCACGTACTAAATATCTAAATTATACCTCCCATTGTGTCAGAAAAATGGCGAACAAAGTTGGACAACTTTGTTTTCCATTTCGTATTACCTCACTTCTAAAGCATTTTGTAAAAAAGAGGACCAAAAAAGGTAAAAACCTATGTTTCCATGCTATGTCGCCACCAAAACACTTACAAAGCATTCGTTTCTTGGTTCTCACTCCAAAGCATTTTGCAATAACAGTAAAATAATTTAACCTTCCAGTAGTCGCGCCTGGAATGACGCTCCGCATAGAGTTAAATTCCTAAATATTTCGCAAATTTCTGCCTGCATCAACCCTTGCTCCTCAGTAGCTTCCTAAAATAGGTTGCTTTAGTATCGTACAGACTTTTGAGGGAGTAGGTTGATTGTTAGTATTTTTATTAACAATTGCGGAGTGTGAGTCCGCGTGGACTACTCACGCTACTGAAATTTATATAGTGACACTGATTGAGAAATAAGTAAGTAAAATTGACTAAAAACGTACATTTTTTTATAGATATTATAAACTGAGCCAATATTATACCAAATGTTCGCTATTATCCATTCCTTAAGTTTATATTGTTTAGTAAATTTATCACTTAAGGCTGTTCTACCGGTTTTCGTTCGACCGAAGTTGAGAGATCTATTTCATAAAATAATTCTACACGTAACATTCGCTGTGTTCCAAGACAAACAGTTCTCTCTGGTTTCTGCATAAAAGTTGTTTCATTGCCTACTGTTCCGTAGGATTTGCAGCACATATAATGTTTTCATTTTAATTGTGCCAGTTTCAGTTGCTCCGAGTGCCTAGATAGGAATGAAACAGCATAGATATAAATTACTTACACTTAATTTGTTAATTATGATTTTATATCGTCAATATTTTTGTTGCCACTAACCGTGATAACTCTTATATGAAATAAAGATTTTATTTAAACATTATTGTAAGTATTTATTGTGGCTTGCATTTTTTTGCTAATAAATGTCAAATATTAAATAAGAGAAATGAGTGTTATATTATTTTAACGTTTATAATAAAATTCTCTACATAGATCGGTATGTGGACTGAGTTCGCACGCGACTACTAATGTTCATAAAAGAGGCGCGATTACTGGAGGGTTAATCCTAAGACCACGTGGTGTGTACAACGTCGAATGTACATAATATATCTTGCACCCCGAACCACCTCGCGACTTCTGCTTTTCACTATATTATAGCTTATGTACTCTACTTGTGCATCGTGTTAATACTCATCAAATATCATAGAGACGCGACAAAATAGAATTTAAGACCTAAATAGCGTGGTGGATGAATGTACGTCAGGATTTTGACCAAATTTCGCTTTAAAATTATATTCATGCACCAAATTTGTTAGGGACGAGGTAAAATAAATTTCCTTAACTGTGTGGAACTAAATTCTGTATTCCAAAATATATATTTATACTCCACGCCTGTTGGTGTCGATGCAAAATTGGTTTCGTGGATAACCAGGAGCTAAAGTAAGGGTTTGTCAGCACTTGGGTCGAATTTTGCTCAAACTCCATATCTTTAGACTAATTTAGTTGAGATAGCGGCAAAATGGATGGTTTAGATGAGATCAAGATTTAAGTTTTCTGTCCATTGAGTGTCTAATACATAAATGTTTCCCAATATATTTATTTATTTATGCACATTTCGTTGTGATTGCGACAACACTGATTCACTCGATAAGTAAGGGGTAAATTCTGTACCCATAATTGTTGGCATCGCCGCAAAAAACCAAGAGCTATACTCTGTGATCCATGAATGTTTATCAGTAGTTGAGATTTAAAGCTATGTTAATGCACCTGTTTCATTCCGATCGCAAGAAAATGGATTATCTTGCTGATTAAAAGCTAAATAGTGTACCCCTTGAGTACAGGTTGGCACTGACGACTGAAATTTATATTTACACTACAATTTCGTAGTCGTTTCTGGAAAGCAGGTTGTCTGCATATCCAAAAGTTATATCCTGTGCTCATCATTACAGTATGTGTGTAGGTTTATTCTTCTACTTGATTAAGAAACATCAAAAGATGGACAGGGATTGCAACTTTGGCCTTTCTTTTACTTTTTTCACTTCTTTATTTATATGTTAAACACATTGTTATTAAAAACCAATTTTTTATGTGCGAGGCTCATATAAGTGGATACAGGCTTAGTGAAAAAAAAATAGATATCGTCTTTTAGGCAGTCTAACACATTCAGGACAATTCTAAAGTGAACTAGACCATTTCCAATTCCAGCGTTCTACGAATTTAATTAAAAATGTTCAACTGATTCTGATTAAACTGTATATTTAAAACCACATCTATACAACCTCCAAGCACAAAGTTGTTACACAATTAATTGCATTCAAGAAAGCAGGGGAATTGCTGGCCAAGGAGTTGTAACACATTCATTTAATATCCATTACACTAGTAATTATTTGGAAATTTTAGGTTACATTTTCAAAGTGTAACATTTCGTTTCGACTAATATTATTTAAAAAAATCAATCAGGTCTGCAGTCTTTGAATGCTTACTTCACAAAACGAAAGTTAGCAGCTTTTTGCGTATTTTGATACGCCTTTGAGATATAATCAAGAGTAAGCACAGCTCCTACTCTTCCCCTTCAGCGTAATTTCATAAGAAAGGGAACGTGAAGCCTAGCTATACTAATCAAGTTTGCTGCACTGAATCCGAATCCGAATTTTAATAATTTCTACAATACCATAAAACCATTTATTACATTAGCTGTGGTATGGAGACAGTCGTAAAATTTCATAGTCGTGTACATTCAAAACATTATCGCTTACATAATTTTTTCCTCTTAACCTAAAAGGTTTAGTTTTCCTCTACCACATTTGCTTTTTGTAACTCTTCCAGCTAACGCACACTCGGATACGCACGTGCAAGCAAGCACCCGCCTACCCACCAACCCGCACTCACGCACGTAAGCGCACACACACGCACGCACAAACATACACACACACCCACAAACACATACACACACACACACGCACACACACACACACACACACACACACACACACACACACTCGCGCATACCTACGCCACCACACACACACGCACGCACGCACGCACGAACACACAGGTATGCACGCACACACACACACACACACACACGAACGCACGCAAGCACGAAAGCACCCACGTACACCCACCCACTTACCCGATATTTAATTAACCTCAACCAATAAGTTTATTTCCTACAATCCAGCGTTAATAAATAACATTATTGAGGCTCTGGTCGAATCTACGAAGTCCCATGTAGAGTAGCCGCACACGATGTGCGTACATGCAGTGACCATGTCGCTACATGTGTATGAGGATAACCCCCTGAAAAAACTCATACAAGGTAGACCGTAACGGGAATCGATTCCATTACCTACCGAATGCTAATCAGGTCGTGTCACCACTACGCTACCAGCTCGATCTGCAATTGAACAGTCTACTACATTACGGTACTTATGATCTCAATAAAGATATTAACGAGTAAATTTTTGAGTAAAAATGAGTTACGTTATAAAAATCAAATTAGGTTATTTTAAAATGGGACAATATTATTTATTCTAAAGTGTTGAAAAGCTGACTAATTAACCATTTTTTATTGCCACGAAATATAAACCTTGTCTTTTAAGACAACGCATAATTATCTTTTCAAATTAATTATGCATGTTGAATTAGTGCAGTCATGAAATCGAAGTGCATTCGTTAATATTATATTATTTATCACTTGACGTATTAGCAGTGATGTATTACATTTCCTACATATGAAACGGCGATGTAAAATATGGTAACAGTCCATAATCATATTAGAATCAGAGCTCTGCTCTACAAAACTTGCATAAAGCTTTTCTAAGTCAGGTTTAATGTTCAAATATTTCTTAATAGTTTTATGCGTATTTCTAAAAGGTAGTACACATCGATAACGGTTTCAAGCGTAAAGTTGTGCTCATATGCTATGTATTATAAGATAAAGCGTAAAACACTCATAAATTTCCTCATCTATTGACCGGTGTTCCAATCATTACAACAAAAACACATTTAGTTCCTTCAATTGTGCAATACATACACATCAGTTGATTATCATTAATTCTAAGTAAACGTGCTAATTTGAGAATAATACAGCATGATCGGTTTATATTAGTCTAATGGATTCAAATAGGTAATTCAATTTACGAAAATTTCCTGAACGTGCCTTAAGCAATAGACATAATAACGCACTTACACTACAAAATGAGGATAAATTGAAAAAAGATGTGTTAATAATTTTAACGTTAGGGATAGAAAAAAAAGGTGGAAATATTGTTTGAAGTTTTTGAATTGGCATTTAAATCACTAATTCGCTCACCTAAAGCAACCAACTGGATTTGTTGCATCCTTTGTAACGATGGTTTATTGTCCAGATATATTAAACAATTATACTAGTAAATAAACATAATTACTTCTTTTTTAAATGTATCTTAGTTCAGGTAATTTAATTACTAATTAAATATGTGAAGGTATTAATTTATTTCTTCAGATGTGAATTTCACCGTGCTGTTTATACTTTTTATTCCTTTTAGCGCTATATTAATCAATTCATACATTTCCCACTTTATCATTGAAATCACATTTTTATATTTGATGCTCTCCAAAAATTCTTTTTGTACTCGGCTAAGCCATTTGGATTACCGTCACACAGCAACACCCAATTTTTTCAGTGTATGATTATTTTTTAATTTGATTGTTAGGTTTTCCTTCGTTATCCCTTAATACTGAAAAATGATTCATATATCTTTCAGTAAGAGCCCGAATATTATTATATAGCGACTATAAATGCAATATTTAGTATAGTGTCGACAAAGTATGTTTTACCAGACTAGTACGATATTTTGTCTTACACAATTTTAGTAGTTTAAAATGAAAATTTGTGATTAGTTAATTTCTTAGTTTTAGGACTAGCATTCCTTTAGTATTGTTTGCAGGTTAGGGAAGCCATTAATTTAATTTTTTTAATACTTGATGCTGGCTTTGTTATTCACCGCTGTTTGCTTACGGCTGTCATTATGGACACACTCGGTATTGTATATATTAGTATGAAAGAAAGCGAACGTATGGATCAAGATAACCTAATCGAGAGTATTTTCTTATAGATAATGTGTGAAACTGATATGTGAGTGAATATAATGATCGCACGGAATTTGTATTGCATTTTTAATTTTCTGCAGAGCAGTTTTGTTAGGCATTCTTGAATATATATATATATATATATATATATATATATATATATATATATATATATATATATATCTATATCTATACATATATACAGGGTGAATCTTATCTAATCCGCCAAAATTAAAGACGTGCTAGAACTCATCATTCTAAGCAAAAAAGTTCATATGTACATGGGTCCGGAAATGCTTCGTTTCCGAGATACAGGATGTCAAAAGTTGAAAAAAAAAATCGCGTTTTCTTCAATATCTTTCGACTGTTTCGAAATAGTTTCATGAAATTTCGTATACGGGGTTTTTTTGGGATGACAAATTCAAATTTGTGGTCCATTTGGTTGTCGTTTCTAGAGGGCGCCAGCGGCAACGATTTCGACCCCTTTAAATCGTAACAATTTTTTTTGCTACACTGTATGCCATTTTGGACTCGAAAAATCGATTCAACTATCTTTTCTTCTAAAAAAAGGTATATTTTAGTGATGTCGCTAGGAGCAACCCTTTCCGAGAAAAACGCTTTTAAAGCTCATGATGCATACACATTTTCGGAGGGTATTTTTTTTACAGGTTTATCAATAGGAATTTTTAATTGTTACTAAGTAACTTACTTGTTTACTTATGTACTTATCTGTCTCTTTGCGTTCATTGAAAATACAATTTTAATAAAAAATCCATAATTAAATACGATAGAATGCCTAGACATACAACATGTATACTTTTAATATTAATTTTTTTTCTTTTTCTTTTTTTAATGTTGGATTTTTCTCGCTCTTAGCGACTTCACTGAGATATACCTTTTTGTAGCAGAAAAGACAGGAGAATCGATTTTTTAGTCCAAAATGGCATACAGTGTAGCACAAAAAAGTTGCAAAGATTTAAAGTGGTCGAAATGGTTGCTGCTGGCGCCCTCTAGAAACCACAACTAAATGGACCACAAATTTGAATTTGTCATCCCAAAAAAACCCCGTATACGAAATTTCATGAAACTATTTCGAAACAGTCGAAAGATATTGAAGAAAACGCGATTTTTTTTTCAACTTTGACACCCTGTATCTCGGAAACGAAGCATTTTCGGACCCATGTACTTCTTTAATTTTGGCGGATTAGATAAGATTCACCCTGTATATATATATATATATATATATATATATATATATATATATATATATATATATATATATATATAGGGTGATTTATAATATGTACAAAACTTTGACATCGTATTCGAAAAGTCATTTTATGAAGAAAATGTTATATGAGGACAGGTATTTTGTTTATTTACGGGACTACATACGTTTGAAATTTTATTTAATTAGAAAGTAAAATTAAAATTTTAAAAATGGATAACAAAAAAAATAAATAACTATGAAAGAAAAATATTGTCTATAACAATTGTTCAAAATGTCCCCCTTCATGACGGTTGACGTCTATCAGGAAATCTTCGGAGCTACTCTCTAGTCGCCTGAAGACTGTTACCATTACAATACCCATACAGATATACAATATCTGCATATTCAGCTATACTAAACTCACTCATTTTGACAACTATCAACTTAAACGTTTGACAAATTATGTTGTTAATTTCCATAGGTAATAGATTTTAAAATTGTACTTTAATGATTATTTCTATTTCAATAAGGTTTAAATCTAATGTAGGTCAATAAATAACTAAAATACGGCCTACCTTCATATAACATTTTTTTTCTTAAAATGACTTAAAGTTGTACTTTAATGATTATTTCTAATGTAATAAAATTTAAATCCGAAGTAGTTCAATAAATAAACACAATACCACCTACCTTCATATGACATTTTTTTCATAAAAAATGACTTCCCGAATACGATGTCAAAGTTCTGTACCTCTATTATAAATCACCCTGTATATGCAGAGCACTGTATCTTAGCTCCCGTCTTTTACAATCTACGTCAATATAATTTATACTGGAAAAAATATTAAATGGGCAGCACATTTTAAAAATATTTTCATAAATACAGGTTGGCCCATAAGTCCATAACAACACAAACTTTTATATTTTGTAATGGAACACCTTAAATATTATTCTAGATTTGAATTCACCTCGCTTCGTACATTACGTCAACAAGATTTCAGTATCTTATACCGAGTGCTTTCAAAGATAAGATTTGTCTGAATGGACATGTGTTGATCAATCTGTATCTTTCAAGAACAAACGGTCTATTTTATTTTTATACAGATACACGAAATATCGGAAGTAGTATACTGTATGGCCCAAAACGGGAATAGTATATTTTCTCGAAATTTTCAAATGAAACACCCTACATTATTCATGCACATGGCATAGCTTATTTCTTACTCTATCAATATATACGAAAGTCGTATACAGTATGGCCCAAAACGGGAATTGTAGACTATCTCGAAGTTTTCAAATGGAATACCCTACATTATATGGGATAGCTTATTTCTTGCTCTATCAATATTATTAAGCATTCCCTATACCCAAACCCATCCGTTTTTAGTTAAATTTGTTAACATTCAAAACTACCCGTTATTAATCAAAACTAGACGTAAAAGTTACATCTTTCAATGGGAACGCCTGTATATTTTATTCGTGTTGGGTTCGGAATAAAGTACGCAATATCTTTTATATTTGTAACTATACTGATATGTTTCAAAGTTGCAGACATATTCATCAAAAGCTGTTATTAGACATTGCAGACTTATGAATAGTTTTATTTCAAAATTATTGTGACATCGTTAACGTATGTATAAATAAAGTTTTTGATATCAATTTAGCATTTAAAATTTTTTTAGTTAAAATATATGTTCGATACGTCTTCCGCTTTGTTGAAGGCACAACTGAAGCCGGTTTTGAAACCTTCCTACTCTTCTTAATATCTTAGGCGTAATACCCTCAAACGTGTTCCTTGTTCTTTGTTGCATATTTTTTTGTGTAGTTGGCGGCTATTGATAAACGATTTCCATAGCATATCCCCACAAAAAGAAATACAGTTTAGTTAAATCGTGGGATCGGGATGGCCAGTTACACAACCCTCCTCTGCCAATCCGACGGTTTGGAAATAATGTATTAAGAATGTCCTTGACGTGAACGGAATAATGGGCGGAGGCTCCTTCATGTTGCAGCCACATTTCATTGCTCAAAGTTATTGGCAAATTTGCACATAGATTTGGAAATAATTTTGCAAAAAATCAATATACATAGCTGCATTCAAATGCCCGTTAAAATAATAAGGTCCAATGATATGTTCACCAATAAATCCGCCCCAAACCGTTACTGACCATTTGTGTTGATAGTTAACCTGCCTCAAAACCCTCGGTTAGCGATCTGTATAGTAGTGGAAGTTATGACTATTCACAAATCTATTTTTGAGGTATATCGCTTCATCCCAGAAGAAAACCTTATCAATTGCAGAATACGACACGTCGCCCCAAGTCCATATCAATTAGTTGTTGATGAAACTGCATGTGATATGCATGAAAACAGTTATCCTTCAAATTACTTTGAACGATTCGTTCACTAACACCTACAGCACAACTAATTGCTTTTTGACTTAATAAAGGATTATCAGTAACAGATAACATAACAGACAATTTGTTTCTTCACTTCGAACGGGTCTACTCTTAACCGATTTTGCATAATATACATATCCCGTTTGTATAAATCTTTCTAATAGGTTCTCCAGGCTTCGCTTGTCTGGATGTCTTCGTTCAGGATAACACTGCATAAAATCTACATGCCAGAAAAGAGTTTTTTCGGCATTCGCCTAGTATAAAAATCCTATCTAAGAGCTCATGTTCCTG
>JARFJB010002067.1:412500-475000 GCA_036346205.1 Vesta saturnalis
CTTCACACAGTATTCAGCAAAACCCCGTTTGTTTTTCAGTAAAACACTAGTGATTACATATCTTACATAGCAGAAACCTTGTTCGGTCCACAGTAAATAACCACCGTAAAAATTAAAGTAATCAACAAATTTAGAGGAAATAAAACTGGTCCGAACAACCTTGACCACAGGAAGGGTAATGTATATAACACATAAAGATTACGAGACCAAATTATAAATTCATATGAAATTAAATGTTTGACTTTTGCAATAGTTCACCATAATACACATAACCGTTACACCCGGTATATTTCAATCAAAAGAGGAGTTAAATCGTTGGGTGAATGTAGCCACAGAAACTAGAATTAATTAGGTTAAAATGAAAGCTACGACTTGTTTGGGTGCGGTCTATCAAGTCACTTTTAATGATTTAATTAGAGTTTTAATTGTGATTGAGTGCAAAAATATTCACAACTGAAGTAGTGAATATATATATATATATATATATATATATATATATATATATATATATATATATATATACCGTTTTAGATAAAAAAATTTGTGATAGTGAACTGCTGGAAGCAACCTAAATATATAAATTCCATTAAGGGGAAACAATTGTCAACTATTTTATTACAAAATTGATATCAGTACATTTATTTTCGTTGTAGAAATCCACTAAGAACCTCCTAGGTGTATTTGAAATTTGAAAACAATCGTGTAACCAGGCGATAAAGAAAAGATCTGACCTTTTCTGACGAAACTACTTATGTGATCCTGCAACCGTCGGGTACTATTCCAATGATCTAGCAACCTTCACGTATATGCTCATGGATGTCAGTAAGGCTCTTACGCCTTCCAGCGATAATCATGCACTTTGGATGTAACGTAACAATAAAATGTGGGCTGAAAATTTAAGAAGGAATGCCGTTAGAAACGTAGGTAGTACGGAGATTCCAAAAGAAAGTAAATATAAGCACTATGTTTAATCAATTATGACCGTTTATACCTCTTACAGGTGACAAACGAGCCGGTAGTGAACATTAACGTAATTTCGATTGATGTGTCTTTATATGTAAAGAATTAGTATTGAATGTTTTTATATTCGAAAACCTGAAAACGATTTTAATTACAATGAGGTTATCGAAACATGTGCCACTTACCAACGATGTGGATGAATGAATAATTTCAATTATATCCGCTTATTAAAAGCGTTAGTAATGCTTTTACCTAACCAAATATTACTATAAGTGAGAATTTTCCAAAAAAAATTATGTTTGAGCATCCAGTAACCAGAAACGAAAAATCCTCTAGAAAATCAACATCCACCATTAATGGCGTTCTTAAAAAGGAAGAATGAAAAATTGGCCAACACCTTAAAATCAATTTTTCAAACTTGAAAAAAGTTGTATTTTATCATTGTTGCCAAAAGTTAAAAATGTGTAGAAAGTATATATTTATCATACGTATATGTATTATTTGACCGTAATAGACCCCAGGTTCCTTTTTCACTGCTTTATACTAAATGATCCGAAATCTCCGAGATGTCGTTCAAGGTACTTAATTTTATTTATTTTTAACTAAGTAAGAGATGTGTACAAAAGTTACATACGTTACTTTAAATACAATTAGAGTAAAAATTTGCGAAATGGTGAATTGGAAGCATTCAACCTAAGAACTAATTGCTGTTTTTAGTAAGTAAATTTGACAAAATGACGAACGTTATCAAAAAGAAACGTTTTCCAATTAAACCCGTAACAGACCCCCAGCGAGATGGATACCTCGGTAGAGGAACTGTGTAAAAGATAAAAGAAAGAAAGAAGTTTGAGTTTAGTATACTCAGGACCCGCACAAAAGCCCTAAAATCCATGAATTCCCAACCTCAAGTATTCATCCAACCCCAATATATATATAAGCAGTAATAACCAAAACCCCTGCGAGGAAGAAAGCAACCCTAAACTATTACCCAACCCAAAACAAACCAAGAATCCCAACCCAAATTAAGAAGAAATGAGAAGACAGAGGAAGAAAGTTAAAAGTGGACAACATGACGCATATACCACCAGACATAGCTACCAAGCGCACACTTCACACACGCCACGATAGAACAACCTGACTCCAAACTTCCACTTGAGTCCCTCGGCATTCGGCCGGTACTTAGGAAAATGAGAAAAAAAAACACCAATAAAAGGAGAGCATATCGTGAAGCGGTAATGCCTCAAAAAAAATAAATAAAGACAGGAGAAACAAAAAAGGCTTATTACTACGGTTAGGGAAGCAAAGCGGATAAGAATGATGTGATTTGGGTAGGTAGGTTGTCTTCGCCCCAGTAATTCCAATAGACAAGCAATGCGTGGTATGCACGGAACCTAAAGAAACCTAAAATAATAGCAGAAGAGGAAGGATGAAAGGAATCCCAACCCACATGAAGAGTAACCCTCCTCATCCGAACTTAAAGTCCTACGACCTAAAAACCAAACCCCCGACGAACAACCATCCCAACCCGCAAAAAAGAAAGCCCATAATTTTGTCTCCCTTTCCGAAAACGTGAGAAAAGGGAATCCTTTAAATACCACAACTCAACCCTATGCCACCATAAGCTAGCACAGATGAAATGACATAGGTGCTAATAAGAGATAGTCGGAGGGAAAGCGGAAATCACATTTGCGGTGAAAATTATCCCCATTGACTCTGATTCACGGGATCCCGAAGTCGCCGAAGCTAACACAGGGGAAACGAACCCATCCCGTTCCTCTTAGGTCCATTCAAACAATCATCCATCCAGTAAAGTGAAGTAGGAAGCTAGAGTAGATTTAGATCAAAGACAGAAGATAGGAAAGTGAAATGAAAAGGACAAGTCTCCAAAGATCCCCCTGAGGAAATTAGAAGGGAAGACCCCTGAAAAAATGTAGGCAGGAGGAGAGAAGGGACGGAATGTAATGATCACAGAGGACGCGGAACGAAAAGGTCTCCGTAAATAAGGCCTACCTTACTTTCCCAAGTAACCACCCAAATCGAAGAGAGACCAACAGAAAAAGGAAAAAGAAGAGCTGTCGGAGAAACAAAAGGAGAAGAAACGATTTAACCAGGAAGTTTGCGTCTTTCGCGTCTCTTCGGATAGCTAATGGATAGGTCGGGAACAGGAAAGGGACGGGATGACGCCAAGTGCACAGAGGACTCGGACTCGAGACAAATCAGTTGGTATATGTGGCTTTAAGTCTTTTATGTGGTAAACCTCTGAGGATTTCCCATCAGGACCTTTTAGTTCGTAAGTCCAGGAGGATAATACTTTTTTGATCAGGAAAGGACCAGTAAATTTGGGAGCTAGTTTTGGGTTGAAATAACGAGCAGCATCGAACAGAACATAATTGCGTTTCCACACCCTATCCCCTAATTTAAACTTGACGAGTCTACGTCGTAAGTTATAGCGCAGATGTTGATTATCATAGGCTTTAGCCAGACGTTTATTGATATCTGAGTTAATACCGTGAAACTGACGAACTAGATTATTTTCAGAAGTTTTATTACGATCCGGGTCTAATGTGGAATCAGGAGAAGGTGGTGGACCTAATAGGTTACCGAATAAGTTATGCTCCCGCCAAAATAATGCGTAATAAGAACAGACAATCACTTAGTGCTTTGCAAAACGGATAGCACAACCAATTTTAGTTAAGTTTACGACCTATTTCCGTTGATTTTGAGTGATATATAAGGATTTCAGGGTTCTGTTATTCTCTGCGCAGGATTCGCTCTAGGATGGTATTTGGCGTTAAAAAGAATAGTGGTTCGATAATCGGAGCACAATTTTGTAAATTATTTACTGCGAAACTGTACACCATTATCGCTAATAATGTACTGTGGAGTACCAAACATAACAAAAATATTGTCTTCCACGACTTGACACACAACAGAAGCAGTAGCATGGGGTAAGGGAAAGAAACAAGAAAATTTGGTGAAGCAGTCAGCTACAACTAACACAAAAGCATGTCCTTTGGAGGATCAAGGAAGAGGACCGACGATATCCAAAAATAAGAATTGCCAAGGTTTAGTAGGTTTGACTCTTGGTGCTAGAAAACCAGGTGGAGCATACTGTTCGACTTTATGTGCAGAACAGACAGCACACTGCCGAATATAGCTAATGACATCTGCACGAACTGCAGGCCAGTAGTAATGTATAGCAATTTTAGTAACAGTTTTAGTAACACCGAAGTGACCAGAAGTTGGAAGATCGTGGTGTTCAGAGATAATGGGTTTGCGTTGTTTTTTAGGAACGACTATTTTCTAATTAAACGAAGAAGAATCTGAAGAAGAAAATTTGGAACGTTTATAAAGTAAACCGTCCTTTAGAAATCAATAAGGACATTTCCTAGGGAATTTAAAGATACGAGAAATTGTTTTCAGATACTATTCATCTTGGGCAGGTAAAGTAACTAGGGAAGTTGAAGAAGTAGGATTAATACAGTCAATTATCGTAACAGCTCTCGACAGAGTGTTCTTTTCCTTTACGGTGAATAATAGAAAAATCGTGCTGCTGCAGGCGAATCGCCTATCGACAGAGACGTCCAGTAGGATTTTGCAAATTATTTAGCCATAGTAACGAATGATGGTCCGTAATAACAGTAAAGTGAGAGGGGCGAAATTCCTCAATAGTCCATGTAACAGCCAGACACTCTTTTTCTGTAATGGAATAGTGACGTTCAGCCTTAATCAATGATCGACTAATATAGCTAATTACCTTTTCGTAGGAAATTGTTGGCAGAGTACAGCACCGACACCAAATCAGATTCATCTGTTTGAATGACAAATGGTTGTGAGAAATAAGGACAAGACAGAATAGGAGCTGACACTAAACATTCTTCTAAGGAAGTGAATGCTGTTTCGCATTCAGAAGATCAGACGATTGGAGTATTCTTTTTAGTAAGAGAAGTTAGAAGTTTGATGACAGAAAAAAAATTAGGTATGAAGCGACGATACCATCCCGCCATACCGACTAAGCGCCGTACGTCAAAAACATTTGTCGGGACAGGTATAGAGCAAACTGCAGATACTTTATCTGGATCTACTAAGAGTCCATCTTTATTGACTACTAATCCCAGGTATTTTAGTTCAGGACGGTAGAAATGACACTTACCCTGTCTCAAAGTGAGACCTGCAGAAAACAGACGTTGAAAGATTTTTTCTAGAACTTCCAAATGTTTTTCAAAAGTGGGTGTAGCCAAAACGGTGTCGTCAAGATAACCAAAGCAGTACGGTTCTAAGTCTTCCCCCAAAACTCGATTAATTAGTCATTGAAAAGTAGCCGGTGGATTTTGTACGCCAAAAAGCATTTTAGAAAACTGAAGTCCACGTCCAGGGACGGTGAAAGCAGTCATAGGTTTAGATTCGTCCGACAGAGGAATCTGCCAGAAAGCAGAGCGAATGTCCAAGCTAGAGAGGTAACGTGCATCACGTAAACGCTCCAAGATAGAAGAAATGTAGGGTAAGGGATAAGCATCCTTTTTCGTTACCACATTGACTTTGCGAAAGTCGATGCAAAACCGATAGAAGACTTCTTTGTTTTTACCTAAAACAATCGGACTAGACCAAGGACTATTCGAGGGTTCAGCGACGCCTAATTCCAGCATAGAGTCTAACTCAGCATTAGCTACCTGTTGTAAAGCAGGAGAAAGTGGGTAATAGTGCTGTTTAATTGGTTCAGCATTAGTTCGGATTCATGTTGAACCAGAGGAGTACATCCTAAAGTGTCAGAACTTTGAAATGATCTATCTAGTAAGGTTTTCACAGCAAACTGTTCAGACAAAGGATGATCAGAGAAAGAGCTTAAATGGTCAGAATGAATAGTTGCTAGGCTAGTATCGTTACCAAATGGCCACTGTCCATGTCATAGATCAGGGACGCAGTTAATCGCCTTCCAAAATCGATACCCAAAATCAGTTTAGGAGGTACTTCAGGCACCACGAGTACATCTAGCATGATTGTTTTAGACTCGACAGTTATTGGTACAGTAAGTTGACCAAGAATATTACAGGTATTACCATTCGCAATAGTGCAGGTAGTAAACGAACCCGCGGATAAAAATAAACCTAGCCGTTGTAGTATATGCCAACCCGAATTTCCAATAATAGTGCTTGACGCGCCAGAGTCCAAAAGAGCCTGAAGAGTATAACCAAAAATATTGACAAGATAGAATCTTCTCCCAGGATGGAAAATTCAGAAATTAGTTTCCCTGCTTAGAGATGCACACTGGGAAAGTAGTTCTTGTGTAACCAGGCTTACCGCAGCCATAACAATGTTTATTTTGGGGTTGTGGACAATATGGTGAAGTATGCCCACTCCCAGAGCAATTGTAGCAGCGTAGAGTAACAGTACTAGAAGGTTGAAAGACGGCAGAATTAATGGTTTTCCCCGATAGTGGTTGAGAAGGAGTAGTAGCTTTGAATGGATCAGAAGGTGAATCAACGTAAGCCAGACTAGGTTCTAAAAGTTGCGAAGCTTTTTTTGACGGAGGAGGTTTAAAAGATTCCATAAAGTATTTATTTTGTTAGATCTTTTTCCCCAAAGTTATTAATTTGAAAGTGTAGACACTTCGATTAACGCTAAAGCATTTTGATAGAAGGGTGTTAGATTACGGCGTACATAGTATAACTGTTTTTGATCAGGAAGTGGAACAGAGAGTCCTTGGAAAAGATTTTGCATGACAGCGGCATAGAGACATGGTTTCTGAGGCACCCATAGTTCTAGACTTAATCTCGACCACTAACCGTTCATCATAGTCTAACGGTATTCGTTCTAAGTAGCGCGACTAAATCTTTCCGAGAGGATAACTCGTGTTTACGAGCGCGATAAATTAATAAGGCTTTCTCCAGTCTAGTCTAGACTAGTCTAGTCTAGCCTAGTTCAGGGATAATCGAGAATAAAAATTTGTAAGTTAACCCACGAGAAGCACTTAATTCTTTTACACGCGTCAGAAAATCAAATAGAGATGCAGTACTGTCTCCAGAGGAAGATAAACCCAATTTAGTGGTGGAGAAGTGAGTTAAGGAAGGAGTAAAAGTAGAAGGTGAGGTACCCGGAAGCACATCAATATCGTCATCCGAAGAAATAAATGGTGGTTCTACGTCCATTGATTCAGATTCGCCATGAACCGTAGAATTTTCAGAAGGTCCAGCTACGGGTGGAGAAACTGTATTAGAGAATGCAATACGTTTACCCTTTTTCATTTTTTGTTCTAAGTAAGACCTGTAATTTTGTAATTCGACTAGAACTTGATTTTTCTGAGTGATTTCTCTTTCTGAAATCCGCATCGCATCGCCTTTGAGCATGTAGTACTAATGTACTCAGATGAAAAGAAGCCGAAGTGCAGTCAGCAGTAAAAGAGTCGATAGCGGTATGTAATTCCCGAATAGCAGCTTTTAACGCTGTTTGATCTTGCGCGAACGGAATCTGATGTGAAGTAATCGTAAGAGATTTGTTAGCATCAAGTAATCTCGCGCTGCGCACCGACTTACGTAAAGCTTCGACATTAACCTTTAAGTCTAAACCCCTAGATAATAACTCATACATCAAATCCGTCTTCATAAGACGATTTACATCAAAACCAAGTGTGACAGACATGTTTGTAAAAGAAGGGAGAAGAAAAAAAATAATTCAGATATGAAGTAAAGTAATATGTTAGATATTATAACCCGTTGGCGTATTAGTGCCAAATTTATGCAATAAACTAAAGAGAAAAAAAAATATTTAAGATAAGTAGAAAGAAAAATGTTTTTAAGATAAGCTGAAACTTGTACGTACTCCAAAACTCTGGCCAAAACCTTGGTCGCCAAATTATGCCACGTGTCTAACCGTCATATGGTATAAAAAAAGGAATAGGCTCGACTAAGCGGAAGACCGCAGAACACTTGGATGCGTGGATATTTTGGAGGTGTAGCTTAAAGTGATGGTAATATGGTGAGATAGAAACCGGATATAAGTAGGCGCCACAGACTTTAATAAGAAAATACTCAACCAGCGCTGAAAGGGGAGTAAACCCTGTAAATCCTGAAACAGAATTTACCAAAAAAAAAAGAAATAGAAATGACTTAACAATTTCCCTGGATGTCAGAAAGGCTCTTATGCCTTCCAGCGATAATCATGTACTTTGGATGTAACATAACAGAAAATTTAAGAGGGAATGCCGTTAGAAACGCGAGTAGTACGGAGGTGGGTGGGTGGGTGGTTGGGCGGGCACGCGTGCGCGCGTGCGTGCGTGCGCGCGTGTGTGTGTGCGTCTGTGTGTGTGTGTGTCTGTGTGTGTGTCTGTGTGTGTGTCTGTGTTTGTGCCTGTGTCTGTGTCCGTGTCCGTGTCCGCTTCCGCGTCCGCGTCCGTGTCCGTGTCCGTGTCCGTGTCCGTGTCCGTGTCCGTGTCCGCGTCCTTGTCCGCGTCCGTGTCCGTGTCCGTGTCCGTGTCCGTGTCCGTGTCCGTGTCCTTGTCCGCGTCCGCGTCCGCGTTCGCGTCCGCGTTCGCGTCCGTGTCCGTGTCCGTGTCCGCGTACGTGTCCGTGTCCGCGTACGTGTCCGTTTCCGTGTCCGTGTCCATGTCCGCGTTTTAACTTGAGTTTGTACATCAATAAAGGCTGTAGCAGCATCTTTTTCCTGGTCATCGTGAAACTTTACTCCTAAGACTGTAATGAATTTGTTGCTCCATTGATAACCAAGTGGCCGGTCTTGTCTATTTTTCCAGCACCCTGTCCAAAAACCAGTGGATTTGCTTACGTTTTGCTGGGACCCAGATTGATTAGAAAAGGTCTCATAACATGTCCTTAAACGGTGAAAATCGCTCTCATACGACACAAACACTGAAACGTCATCTGCGTACGCACTAACTACTATTTTAGATAAATTGCTTGTATAGGATATGCCTTTAAGGGATTTGCGACATAATGACAGGAAGGGTTCGATAGCCAATGAGTACAGTGGGCCAGACAGGGGGCATCCTTATTGAATCCCCTTCCCCATTGAGATTCTACTCGTCAGCAACATACCAACTCTTATTTGAAATCCAGCATCATGATATAATAACGCTACAGGTCTAATGATGAGTTCACCTAGGTTGAGACGTTTCAAAATGTGTAGGAGGTATTCATGCCTGATACTGTCAAACGCCGCTTTCTGATCTAACCCTAGTATTGCGAGGGGAAGATTATATTTGTTTGCTAAATAAATGAGTTCTCTATGTAGATGAAGACTATCATAGATTGATCTGCCTGGTACACCATAGCTCTGATCCCCACTTACAATTTTGCTAAGAGCACCCGTAATTCTTAAGGATATTGCTTTTGCAAGTATTTTGTAGTCTGTTACTAAAAGGGATATAGGTCTCCAGTTATCCAAATCAGTTTCATCGCCTTTTTTATGAACTAAATTTATTACAGCCTTCGTCATAGATTTGGGTAATTTCTTTTGACGTATACTTTGATTGACCATTTCATAATATAGATGCCCCAGTTTATCCCAAAAGGTAACGTAATATCGAACAGTAAGCCCATCCCCTCCTGGAGCGCTTCTTTTATTTAATGAAAACAGTGCTTGCTTGAACTCATCTGTTGTAAAATTTCTATTGATGGATTCTTTGTAGGAGTTCGGTAAAGGTGTTAAGTTTGTAAACAACATGGAATCCTTATCTACATTCTCATTCTCATCTCGAAACTTATCTTCAAAATGATTTTTAACTATCGTGCATAGATCTAAAGGACGACTGACCAGTTTACCGTCGTAATACAAACTTCGGAGCGGTTTTAATTGTTTAAAGTAGTTTTTATTTAATGAAGGCCTGTCTGATTGAAGAATCCCTTCTAATTTATTTTTTTGCAGGATTTTTTCGCTTCTTCACTTGTACCAGTTCTGGGCGTTTTTCAATAATTTTCCAACATCACTTTGACTTAGCTGATTTGTTTGCATTCTTTTAATTTCTCGTTGTAGTTGATTCAGCTCTAATAGTTCTGTGCTCTCTTTTTGGCGCTGGTATAACACCACTATATCCCTTATATCCATTTTTAAATTATCCCACCAAGTCAACAAATCGCTGTCATTACTCCGTCTGTTAATTTCATTATTCAGAAAGGTATTCATTGTATCCACAAAATTGTAGTCATTTAGTAAAGAGTCGTCAAATTTCCAATAGGGAGGTCTAACCGTATTCTTTTTACATATTCCGTTAAACCCTGCAATAACAGCTAGATGGTCGAAAAGGAGAGCTTATTATAGATATCCGTCAAATTTCTCAGAATCTTTTGTGATATGTAGAACCTATCTAATCTAGATGCTGATTCAGTCGTAAAGAATGTAAATCCCTCTTTTCTATTAAAAAGGTACCAACAATCTTCAAGAGAAAAAGAGTTTACTATGGTTTTAAGTATGTTAGCAACTGCACGGTGTCTTTCACATGAACCACGACGACCCATCAGAGGGTTTAACGTACAATTAAAATCGCCAGCTAATATGATTGAATCTTCATCCACGTTGTATATATCTATTAATAATTTATTTAAAATATCCATAGCAGCATTTAAGTTGTGTGGCAAGTAGATGTTCCATAAAACCCAATTCGTACCATTGATACTTAATGTGATTCTCTGGACGTACGATTGATAAATTACTGTGTGGTCCTTGATCATTAATTTATGCGCATTACGAACAGCAATTGCCGTACCAGAGTATGGTTTATCAGCCGTGTTGTGGTAGAAAATATATCTTGGCGAGATTTCCTCGTCATCACGTATAATATCTATGTTTGTTTCTTGAAGAAGACAAATGTCACAATTATTAACATTTAAAAACTCGTTTAAGGTCATGCGTTTATATTCTGTCTTAATGCTTTTAACGTTTAATGTTAGGATTTTTAATGTCTCCATTGTAAATTATTATGATTAGAAGGTGCTATCAACACTTTCTGTCGATGATCTATGATCAATTGATGAGCCTTTAAGGGATTCCGGAGGGGAGACCCCCGTATGTTCTTTATACAGATCCCTCTGTAAATATTTTATTGTCCTTTTACATCGTTCTTTTATTGCACGTTGACTGAACACAGGTATGGCTTGCTTTATGATTTCAATTGTTCCGCTAATATTTTCCGTATATCTTCTTGCTATTTCTAAGGGGGTGTTCGAACCTTTCACATTATTCATAAAATCGCAAAATGTTAAATAATCTAACGCCATGGACTCATCTCCATCTGTCCATATAGTCTTAATCTCATCATAATTATCTATTGGAGGTGTTTGCGCTAGTTTGGCTTTTTTTTTATGAGGTTTGACTTCTTTTACATCACTGGGTTTTTGAAAAGAGACTGGCTCAGAAAGGTTTTCAGTGTTATTAATTTTTCCAAAAATTTCAATGCCATCATTATCTCCCGTGTTATCTTCCGATATCACTCGAATTTCATCAAAGTTATAAGGCGTTGTATTAACAGTCGTAGGGGTTGAAGGTGGACGGGCTCGTTTGTTACTTGTAGATTCAATAACCGCGTTTACTACCTGTACGTTTTCGGATATGGGCTCAGGTCTTGTACATTTTGTGGCTATGTGACCAAATTCTTTGCACTTATAACACTTGACTTTATCGTCTGACAGGAAAATCCTATACTCCTCATCTTCAAACTCAACCACTATGGATGTTGGAAAATCAGTATCTTTATCAGGTTCACAAGCTATGAAGATTTGCCGACGAAAGCTATAAATGTGCAGATAGCCCTCTGTGGCTATACCGGCTCCTATGAAAGATATTGGGGATAGCAATTTCAGGTTTTGTTTCTTTAGTTCCTGCTCTATTACAAAATGAGGGATGCATGGAGATACGTTAGACAAGACTATTCTCATCGCAGGCATGATTAATTTTCTGGTCGGTACAAAAATTTGATTGATATTGACCCCTCGTTCGTTTTCTATGAACTCTTTAACTAGTTCCTTTGTCGCCAAATAGATGCAAATTCTACTATTGCTCATTCGCGACGCAAATAGAATGTTTATTGGACCTATTATTTTACCAATTGCAATTACATAATCTTTAACCCCAAGACCATCAATAGCGGGAAAGATAACTGCTTGATTTTTCTTAGGAAATGCAGATGCAGAAACAACATTTGAAAAGGAACGTGTTTTATCAGTAGATATCTGAGATATAATTTCATTTCGGTCACTCCTGTTATCAGAAGAGCCGGAATTATTAGCATGTAATACCATTATTAGTAAAAAATCAATACTAGTATTCCATATATACAGGATAAAATAGCATCATAAAATTACAATGCTTACAATGGGAAATTGCAAGGTTAAAGGTTACAAGCATATCTTTTAAACAGTCTATAATAGTAATGCTATTAAAATAAATAAATTTTACCTTCTATAAAGTGTTTAAATTACGAAATAACTAGTAATTAAGCGTCTTTTCACTAAACTAAGGCACTGTATCACTATATACAATTTAGGCAAAACGACTAGATAAAGTTTTTAGCTTAAAACACGTATTACAATCGAATAAACGAAAACAATAATACGGCTATTTTTTGAACACGTCTACACCCTACAAAACTGTGTGTGTGTGTGTGTGTGTGTGTGTGTGTGTGTGTGTGTGTGTGTGTGTGTGTGTGTGTGTGTGTGTGTGTGTTGTGTGTGTGTGTGTGTGTGTGTGTGTGTTGTGTGTGTGTGTGTGTGTGTGTGTGTGTGTGTGTGTGTGTGTGTGTGTGTGTGTGTGTGTGTGTGTGTGTGTGTGTGTGTGTGTGTGTGTGTGTGTGTGTGTGTGTGTGTGTGTGTGTGTGTGTGTGTGTGTGTGTGTGTGTGTGTGTGTGTGTGTGTGTGTGTGTGTGTGTGTGTGTTTGTGTGTTGTGTTGTTGTGTGTGATTTGATATATATATATATATATATATATATATATATATATATATTTATATATATATATATATATATATATATATATATATATATATATATATATATATATATATATATATATATATATATATATATATATATATATATATATATATATATATATATATATATATATATATATATATATATATATATATATATATATATATATATATATATATATATATATATATATATATATATATATATATATATATATATATATATATATATATATATATATATATATATATATATATATATATATATATATATATATATATATATATATATATATATATATATATATATATATATATATATATATATATATATATATATATATGTATATGTGTATATATGTGTGTGTGTGTGTGTGTGTGTGTGTGTGTGTGTGTGTGTGTTGTGTGTGTGTGTGTGTGTGTGTGTGTGTGTGTGTGTGTGTGTGTGTGTGTGTGTGTGATGTGTGTGTGTGTGTGTGTTGTGTGTGTGTGTGTGTGTGTTGTGTTGTTTTGTGTGTGTGTGTGTTGTGTGTGTGTGTGTGTGTGTGTGTGTGTGTTGTGTGTTTGTGCTGTGTGGCCTAACCATCGTATACAAAAATTAACGACCGGTTGAAGAGTAAAGATGTTTCAGTGCGTTCTTCAGGACCAATGGGGGAAAAAATATAATATTCATTTAGAAAATCGGCCTTATTATTACAACTGCTATGTCATGTAATGACGAGATTTAATAAATAAAGCCACTTTTGTTTTAAGTTTTGTTATTATCATTATTTTTATTTAACTGATTTTATTCATTTATCGCCAAACCCACCCACATAAAAAATGACCAAAAATGGTTGTCGTGTTCATCAAATTGATCTGGTCAAAGTACACGGCGTAGGTTCAAA
Organism: Vesta saturnalis; assembly: GCA_036346205.1. Lineage (NCBI taxonomy): Eukaryota > Metazoa > Arthropoda > Insecta > Coleoptera > Lampyridae > Vesta > Vesta saturnalis. Next base: position 426,280 of record JARFJB010002067.1, read on the forward strand.
TCTTACTCGAGGTTAAATTTTTGTGTTTAAAAAAATTATTTTGATTTAATTGGTTTGATTAATTGATGTCATTTGAAAATGGCCACAAAAAATATACAATATATATATATATATATATATATATATATATATATATATATATATATATATATATATATATATATATATATATATATATATATATATATATATATATATATATATATATATATATATACAAAATTAAATTATCGCCAAAGGGCAATAACAATAATGTAGTTCAAGTATAAAATAAAGTGCCGTTGACTCATCAGCAGATTGAGATAGGGGGGGTTCAATTAACGTACCTGAAATACTGCCTGCGTTTCAATAGCTTCATTATTTTACTTATGCCTAATTAATAAAAAATTATGTATTAATTATAAAAAATATAATTAACTGCATGCTCGAGCGCCATGTTACCTTTGTCCAGGAAAATAACAAAACCCTAAATAAGGAACAATCATAATTTTCTATAAATAACAAAAATTAACAATGTGCAATTAAGTTTATTTACTCAATAATTGGATGGTTAAGGAGAGGTAAGAAAAGGTTTTAAAGCTAAGCTTAAAAAATATAAAATTTACCACATAAATTCCACAGCATAATAGTTTCTATAGACAGCTTCCTGTGATTAACTACGGATGCGGAACGGTCAATCAAGATGAAAGCGTTTCTACATCTTTCTTTCTTACTCTTGATGTCTTATTGAATTAAAATTGCATTCCAATATGATATTATTTGAGTGAAGAGAAACTTGTGTAAATAAGTAACTTAAGAGCCATTTAAAATATAAATATAAGTACTATAATGAATATACATAAGGGTACTTAAGTACGTAAAATAAAAGTGGAAAGGTAGAAGTGCCTAAAAAAGCAAAGGCTTTAGCTAAAACATAATGAACTACAAAATAACTCACCACCAAAATATGATGGCACCCTCTATAAAAATTAAGTAAAAACCATTATGACAATGACTACTGCTTAAACATTCTGCAGCAAGTGAAGAAAAAATAGAGGCTTTCAGAATTGCTTCTCTAAATCCCCCCTCAAGAGGTTGTCACGCAGTGCGCGGCACACAATGATCGGAGTCCAATTTTAAAAGAAAGGGAACTATAACTATTTATAAAATATTACACCCAAAATATAGGTTGTATGAAATGCAATTTAAGTTGCGTTTCTCAATTTTTTTGGCAAATAAATTAATGATCTTAGATTAACGTATTTTTTAATACAACCACAAAAAAGGTTGTTACACACCCCCTTCTAAAATTTTGACTCGGAGATCACCAAAGCGGAGATTCCAAACACTAAGCTAATAAATGAAATTATTAAAATTTAAAAAAAAAAAATACAAAATGTTAAGCTAATTAAAATATAAGCAATATTGAAAAAAAATAACAAGAAAATGTACGAAGAAGTACGGAAAATGTGGTGATGTTGGTCAGGAAAGACCCCTCGCAACACCAAAAAAGCTAATGACGCGCTACCACCCGCACACGCCACTAGTCGAGAATCAAGGACCCGAAACCTTAAATAAAGTAAAAACTTTAACTGGTGGGGTTAGCGAAGCAAACCACCATCAGAAGAGCAAAATGAGTATCCAGTAAAAAAATTTGATTCTAAGGTAAAAAACGAACGGAAACCGTAACCTACCATGACCTGAAGGGACAGTGGGCAGAGAACCCGGAAACGGTCATCGTGCAACTTCATAAAAAATCAAGGCTAAACGCCATTCTACTCGAGAGTATAAAAATAGAACAAAAATCCTTTCGGACTACCAATAAATATTCGCGAGACTTGAGGTCGAGAGAGAGCGGTTCAATTACCCTACCCCGGTGGTCTCAAACCAAGCCTCCTAGGTACATAACACAACTACCACAGTCACGTTCGATAAGTGAGTCAAAATCGGTAAATCCAAGATACGACTATTTTCATGGCAAATTAGCTCAGAATGCTTCGTCGTGGAGAACAAGAGAGGCCACTCTACCCTTCACGAGATTCAGGTTTCATGTTGTTCCACAGTCATCGTCCAAGACTCAACATACCCTAACTAACACGCACGTTTTATAAATAAATCGAAATCTAGGTGAGATAGCAAAGAGAAAGATGATGCACTCTTACGAACACAACAACCCCCTCCTAAAACTACCAAAACGTCATAATCAGGAAGTGAACTAATCGAGGTTGACACGAGGCGAACCGAAGTCCTCAAGCACCGTCCAAGAATAGTAACACTACACAAATCAGGAAAAATAAAATAATTAAATTAATCAAAAAATAAAAATGTATAGAAGCATTACTAGTTTTCTTATCCATGGTTATGAGTTTTACACGTCAAATTAACGATCAGAGGTAAACTCAAAATAGTTATCTTCAATTTTACTATTGTAACAATAGCAAATTGTAAATCCAATAAAGGAAGATAATCTGCCTGAGAACTAATGTCCCACAAAGTCGGCAAAATAAACGCACGGTGTGATCTAAATATCAAACATCATGCTAAAAATCAATCACACAATGGGATCTAAATATCAACCATCGTGCTAAACAAATGTAGCAAAAATCATGCTAACAAATGTAAAAAAAATAATTAAGTGGTTTGCAAAGCCACAACAATATAAAAAATAAAATAATGTGCGAAATAAGCACAAAATAAAATTATTTTGAAAAATTATCAAAATAATTAAAAAATATAAATAAGATAACCAGAATGTAAAAATACTAAAATCGAAAAATGATTAAAAAGAATACTAAAAAAATAAGGACTAATGAGGTTTTAAATCTTTAACATGAAAAATACCTAAGGGTTTATTATCAATAGGGGTGGCCAATCGGTACGTAGTTGGACCTACCACTTCAATAACTTTCGCTTCAATAAATTTTGGAGCTAACTTTTGACTATAATTTTTAGTCGCATCAGATAAAGTAAAATTCTTTTTCCAAACTAAATCGCCAACGTTTAATTTCAACGGACGACGTCGCAAATTGTAAGATTTTGAATTTCTTTCGTAAGCTGCATGTAAATTTTATTTAACATGTTTAAAAATAGGTGAAAGTTCATTTAAATCTTGAACTAATTGTTCACGGTTAGTAATAAATAAATCATCCTCTTTGAAATCCTTTAGTCGACCATAAAAATCTCCAGAAATAGGAACTGTCCCACCAAACGCCAAAAAGGAAGGTGAAAATTTCGTAGACTCATGAACAGCGTTACGAATAGCATGCGCAATTTTGTGAATTTCAACATCCCAATCCTTGTGATCATCTTGAATATAAGATCTAATCGCAATACCTACTACTTTATTAACTCTCTCAACAAAATTTACTTGTGGATGATAATTTGCATTAAACCAAACGGATTGAACTTTGTAAGAACTCATTAAATTTTTAAATTGTGAACTTTTAAATTGAGGACCATTGTCCACCATACAAATTTGAGGAACACCGTATACTAGAAATACATAATTCTCAATATATTGACAAATACTTTTAGCAGTAGCACTGCACATAGGGTGAATCAAAGTAAATTTAGTAAACCAATCACAAATAACTAATAAAACTGTGTTTCCACTCTTCGATCTAGGAAAAGGACCCACTAAATCAATAGAAATACATTGAAAAGGATAAGAAACATTTTTCTCTTTACCCATAAAACCATAATGATTAAATTGTGAAGACTTGCTTCGGTTACAAACATTGCAATTCCTAATATATTTCGAAATATCTGACTTCATTTTTGGCCAGTAATAAAATTCTTTAATTTTTGAAAAAGTTTTAAAAACCCCAAAATGTGATGACGTAGGATCATCATGAAATTTTCGTAAAATATCTTTCCTTAAAGATTTCGGAACAACTAATTTCCATTCCACTAAATTCGATTCGATGTTTAAATCATTAGAAATAAATTTGTAGAGTTTATCATCTTCAACTCTCCAATCAGGAAATAATTCAGGATTTTTAGAAACGTTGGCTAACATTTCCTTATACCAATCGTCTAAATCGACAACAGAAAATTCTAAAGAACTAACTTCCAAAGGTGCTCTAGAAAGTGCATCAGGAACTACATTTAATTTACCTTTACGATGAATAACTTCAAAATCAAATTGTTGAAGTTTAACACTCCATCTGGCTAATCTACCAGAAGGATCTTTTAAATTATTGAGCCAAATCAATGAATGATGATCAGTAATAACTTTAAAATGGGTACCTTCAATATAAGGTCTAAACTTTTGAATACCAAAAATAACTGCAAGTAACTCGCGTTCTGTAATTGAATAATTTTGCTCGGCTTTGTTCAAAGTACGAGAACCATAGGCAATAACAACTTCCTTTTCTCCAACACCTTGTGTTAATACACATCCAACTCCACAATTAGATGCATCACATTGTAAATAAAATGTTTTAGAAAAATCAGGGCTCGCTAGAATAGGAAGCATCTACTAATAAAGATTTAATTTTTAAAAATGAATCATTCGCTTCTTACCTTTCAATAAATTATTAATCGGAGATAAAATAGTGGAAAAATCATGAATGAAACGTCGGTACCAAGAACACATTCCAATAAAACGTTTAAATTCTGTAAAAGTATGTGGTTGAGGAAATTCAGTAATAGCTTCCACCTTTGAAGGATCGGTGTGAAGACCATTCTTATCAATAACAAAACCTAAATATGATAATCGAGGTTTACAAAATTCAAATTTATCTAAATTAATATTCAATTGGGCATCATAAAGCCTTTTAAAACTTCTCTTAATATCGCAACATGTTCCTTGAATGTACTAGAAACAATAATATCGTCTAAGTAAATAAAAACTGATTGAGATAAATCATGTCCTAGAATGGAATCCATAAATCGTTGTAATGTATCATAATCAAATATTGAATGCATTTTTTAATAATTCCTGTTACATAAAATGTAATCAAAGCAATTTGAATTAATCCTTTTAAATTTAATTTACGTCTCTCATCTAATGTCAACCCTTCTGCTCCATTTACAATTAAAAAATTTTTAATTCTACTAATATAACTCATCAATATATAAAACATCCACTAAATAATTAAAATTTGACATCGTAAAAAATATTATATAATACACTCAATAAATTTCATTAAGCCTAAACACATAAAAATACCAAGCGTAACATAACACTCCTTAAAATTCTGTCTACTCTTAACATAAAATCAATCAAAAAATAAACAAACACAAGTAAGTATAACTAGCATTGAAACATCAGCAATTCAGGCCCCTTTTTCGAGCCCCAGTGTAACATTAACACAAATGAATAAAAACAATAAATTTCAAGCAATAAAAATCAAAGTCAAGTAATAAATGCAGGTAATAAGAATCAATGTAATAAATTTCAAAGTCCCTGCTCGGGCGCCAAATTGTAACCTTACCAAAATTAAATGATCGCCAAAGGGCAATAACAATAATGTAGTTAAAGTATAAAATAAAGTGCCGTTGACTCATCAGTAGATTGAGATAGGGGGGTTCAATTAACGCACCTGAAATACTGCCTGCGTTTCAATAGCTTCATTATTTTACTTATGCCTAATTAATAAAAAATTATGTATTAATTATAAAAAATATAATTAACTGCATGCTCGAGCGCGGTGTTATCTTTATCCAGGAAAATAACAAAACCCTAAATAAGGAACAATAATAATTTTCTATAAATAACAAAAATTAACAATGTGCAATTAAGTTTATTTACTCAATAATTGGATGGTTAAGGAGAGGTAAGAAAAGGTTTTAAAGCTAAGCTTAAAAAATATAAAATTTACCACATAAATTCCACAGCATAATACTTTCTATAGACAGCTTCCTGTGATTAACTACGGATGCGGAACGGTCAATCAAGATGAAAGCGTTTCTACATCTTTCTTACTCTTGATGTCTTATTGAATTAAAATTGCATTCCAATATGATATTATTTGAGTGAAGAGAAACTTGTGTAAATAAGTAACTTAAGAGCCATTTAAAATATAAATATAAGTACTATAATGAATATACATAAGGGTACTTAAGTACGTAAAATAAAAGTGGAAAGGTAGAAGTGCCTAAAAAAGCAAAGGCTTTAGCTAAAACATAATGAATTACAAAATAACTCACCACCAAAATATGATGGCACCCTCTATAAAAATTAAGTAAAAACCATTATCACAATGACTACTGCTTAAACATTCTGCAGCAAGTGAAGAAAAAATAGAGGCTTTCAGAATTGCTTCTCTAAATCCCCCCTCAAGAGGTTGTCACGCAGTGCGCGGCACACAATGATCGGAGTCCAATTTTAAAAGAAAGGGAACTATAACTATTTATAAAATATTACACCCAAAATATATGTTCTATGAAATGCAATTTAAGTTGCGTTTCTCAATTTTTTCGCCAAATAAATTAATGATCTTAGATTAACGTATTTTTTAATACAACCACAAAAAAGGTTGTTACAATATATATATATATATATATATATATATATATATATATATATATATATATATATATATATGTATACATATGTATTTAGGTAAATTATTTATATGATTGCTATAAATTATTTTACCTTAAAATTAACATGTTTTGGAACTAATTTGCATTGAATGCATTGAACTAATTAAATTAATAATGTTTTTACTGATGTATTTTCTCGAATCCTAAATTATTAACGTTTTAACCTTTTGTCTTTTTTTCATGTGATCATAAAATACTTATTTTAAAATATTCGTGTTGTGCTTGTGTTGCACATTTTTTTTTCAAAGAATGTAACATTGTTTAATGATTCAATAAAGCCCTTGTTTGGAATTATGTAAAACGTGTTTGTATTTCAAATTTGTACAACTTGTTTCAAAGCATAAAATTAAATAGGATGTTTATTTTACATTTTCTGAAAGTCTCCTAAGTTAAAATATTTTACGGTAACAGCTTTTCAATATTCACAAATGCACTCCTATTAACATATACAGTTATGTTTTAATTGTTCACTTGGTAAACGCAAAATACTCTTTACTTCTTAAAAAGTGCATATTTTATTATTCACTTTTTTTCTTGCATTGTTTTTTTTTGTGCAGAGCTCTGTAATCCATGTGTTATGTTCAAACGTCCTCTATTTAAATGTTTATTACTGCGGTGTTTGGGTTCATGAAAAGCGGAGATTTCATATGTAGTTTACAAGGGTTCTGTATATCAGTTCCGTGTGAAGGACTTTGCTCTGCGTTATACAGTACCGGTCAAAATAATAGCAAGAACATGTAGGAACTTCAACCAATGAAAGAGGAAAAGTTTCCATGATTACGAAGTAAATTAATTATGGGTCGAAACTTAAAACACTATTTTCGGTACATAATATATAACAAATACAGTTAAACATCAAATACCAATGAAAATACAATAACAAAATAACTTTAAAAAAAGGAAAATTCACAATAGATTTTGAAAATGACGACGGTTGGTTTTCAAACATTTTAAAATCCAGATACTAACAGAGTCATTTGTGGCTCTGCGTCACTGTCATCTAACTCTTCAATGAAACTGATCACTCGCTGGCACAGGTCTTGTTTACTGCGTACCCTTCTTTTCAAATTAGTCCAAAAGTAAAGTCATAAAAGTCTGAACCAACGGTCGCAGAACATTCCAAACAGCTCCCTTGTTACTTCCCCAGTGCAATGAGCCGGCGCTCCATCTAATTGAAACCAACAGGCAGATTATCCAAAAAAATCCTTCACCACTGATCTTAGGAATTCCAGATATTTGCTTTATTCGGTTATCTTTTAAGAGGAAAAAATGCCTTCGTCGATAAATTTAACTTCATCTACCCAAATTATTTTCTTCAAAACGTTAGAACCTCCTTGGACAATGATCAGAATGGTTTCACAAAAGTGTATTCTATGCAGATGATCTTCCGGTTTCAAGTCTTGAACTATTGTAAACTCGTATGGGTGCATATGCTATTTATCCAGGATCCTTTGAACAGAAGCCGAGGTAAGCCTAAATTTTCTTCTCGCATGAAAGCTTGACGACAAGCATAGAAATAGGCTAAAACATTTATGATGGTGCCTTCATCTGAAGTTACACGCTTCAGTAAATGTCGTTGCACTTTCAGTTTCGACACATAATTAATGAAATTATTTTATAATCGTACTTTATCTCGTTCATTGGTTGTAAATAAGGGTACATTTCATTGAAGTGTCTTCATATTCTTCCTATAATTTGGACGTAGAACAAATAATTTCATTAAAACTTTGAATATCTATTTCCTTCTATTCTTGATCTTTTCAATCCATTATTGTTGATAACCGTCAACTTTTCATAATGACATGTGTTACCTTGATATTTTATGGTTATTCACATGAAACATGCCAAAATAATCAGATATTTACTTCAATTTGTTTTTATTTCGGAAACGAACGTTCAGACACCAATATGTAAAAAGACGTTTACGCGCCCGGAATTATACGATAATTCGACCTACAGAAAACTACATATGGCGAATATTATATATGCCATCTAGACATATTATACAATGTGGAAAACAATTATAGATTACCCCTAATAATTTGGAAGCTTTCAGGTTTTATGGAAAACGCTCGAACACGCTCATTCGTTTTCTTTTTTATTGACACCTGCCAAAAATATGACGTTATCGACATTTTCCTTAAATGACAGTGAATGGCATGTGATACATAATTTGAAAGCTCTTATTTCTCTCAGTAGGTCCCTAGGTTTTTGTGCGACTCTCTTGGGTCCCTGGCAGATTTTCAATTGCGAAAATTACGTTAAACCCTGTAAAATAATAACTGTTGCTTGGTTTGTCAGAAAAAAATCAAGTATCTGTCACACTTATAGACAGTCTTAAGGCTTTATCGGGCAAACCTGCCCTTACACTCAGCCTGAGCTTGTTTCTAAATCAATTGTGGAAAAAGAAATTCGGTACACGCACGGGGGTGCAAAAAGTGGTTTTGGTTATAGTAAGCTTAGACAAACAAAATACAGACAAAAATTAACGTATGTTATGGACAAGTGATAAGGTTAAATAGTAGTAAAGTTTTACTGCCATTACGTTGTAACTCTAAAACGTTACACAGTGAAAGCTGAGGCACAGATACAGACACAGACACCGACACAGACACCGATAGAATCACAGACACAGACACAGATAGAAACACAGACACAGACATAGACACAGACACAGACACAGGCACAGGCACAGACACAGTCACAGATCTTGATTAAATTCCGGGGTAGTAGGAGTCTCTGCATCTCCCATCCTATCGCCGGCACCCAGGCGCTATCGAAAGCACCTCGGATGTCGAGCGATATGACGGCGCAGTAGTCCCCCCTCGCCTTGGCCGCTTTAACTTCCCGGACTGCTTTCCTTATGGCATCTACGGTGGTCTTTCCCGAGCTGAAGCCGAATTGATTGGGGTTAAATCCTCCCGCGGCTTTAACGTGATGTTCCATACGCGTGGCTATTATTCTGTCCAGGGCTTTTCCTATGACCGGAAGAAAACTTATCGGCCGGTACGTTTTCTGGTCCGTGGCGTCGCTCCTTCCCGCTTTCGGCATAAATCGCATGGTTTGTAATTTCCAGCATGCCGGAAATACTCCCCTATCTAGACACGCGTCGAAGATCTTTGACCAGACATCCGGCGTCGCGTCCAGCGCTTTTAACGCCGCGTCCGGTGTGATCTCGTCGTGTCCCGGTGCTTTCTTGTTGCTTATGCGTTTTAACGCTTTACGAATTTCCTCTGCGGTGATAATTTGGTCATCCGGTCCCCACATTCCCGTGGTCTCGTGTGCCTTCCTTATGGCCCGGTGAACCGGCTCGTCGCTATTGCGGTCGTCCGTCGGAAAGAACGTTTCCAATAGCGTCTCCGCGGTTTCTAACGCACCGGTCGTCATCGACCCGTCTTCCCGCCTGACCGTAGTTAGGCCGCGTCTTCCCGTCTGCTTACCCCTTAGTATCCTGTACGCCGTTCCCCAAGGGTCTTTTCCGGAGTTTTGTGCGCAGTACTCTTTCCACTTCCGCGTGCGTGTCTCCTCTATCGTTTGTTTGTACCTCGCTCTTACCTCGCGGTATTCCCGTATCCTTGCTTCTCGTCTTTCCGGAATCGTAGTGTGGCGTTTCGATTTCCGGGCTAGCCGGTTGACTTCCCTTCTCAGAGTTGTCAGTTCCGGCGTCCACCACGGCACGCTCTTTCTGTAGCTCTTTTGCGAGGCATCGAGGCCTCGCACGCTACCTTACGGCTTCGTTTAGTTTAGCTGCGCACTCCTCCAGGGCATCGTCACTCTCGATTTGGTTTGCCGCCTCCGCTATGTCGCCTATTTCCGCTCGATATACGCGGTCGAACTCTTCCCACCTTGCCTTGCCGTTACAATACCTCACGGTTAGACCTTCGTCGTTCGCTTCCTCGTCGATTTCCAGCATCCACGTGGTTAATTTGTGGTCGGACAGCGTTCCTATTTCTGTTACGTTCCATTCGCGCGACGTACATCTCGACCGTTCCGAACGTGGCGTCTACGTGACTCGTTCCTCTGGGGCCTTCGAACGTCGGTCCCTCGTTGTCGTTAAAAGATATCAAATTCCGAGTTTCGATTATATCGCAAATCGCGGCGCCCCTCGCGTTTTCTTCGTCGCCCCCCCACAACGGTGATTTCGCGTTAAAGTCTCCCGCAAAAACCGCAAGTTTCCCGTTTAGCACGCGTGTAACCCGATCGAATTTAGCCACGAGCTCGTCGTCGTCGTAAGCACTTCCGGTCGGCGGTAAATAGACCGACACGGCGTAAAAAGTGAGGTTCCCGACTACGGATTTTATCTCGCACGTGGTAATCAGTTCGTCCGATAGCTGTCCGACTAGTGTCGACGATAACCCCTGTCTGTGGTGTATGATGCAACTCTTGGTCCCCTCGTTTGTTCCGCCGGCTACCTCGTACTCCGCCGGAAACCCTATTATTTTTCCGCGGTACACGTGTGGTTCTTGTACGAAGCAGATGTCGATGTCCTCGTTTTTTAAAGTTTTTACGAGATTACTCGTCGCCCCTTTACCCCTTCCCGCGTTTAATTGCGCTAGTCTCAACGGCCGCCTTCCGTGTGCTCCGGTCGTTATTTTTTTGGTTTTAATGTCCATAATCGGTCTTTAGCGAAATTCCTCGTTTTATTGACGCGTGACTTCCGAAATTTAAGTCTAGTACTTCGTGGCGTTCGTCGAATCTTTCTGGCCTGATGACCTATGCCCCAGCATTTGTAACAGTGTAGGACCGAAAGATGGTCCTCCACTGTCACGCTACTCCATCCTAAACACACCTCCTTTCCTACAATTTCCTTTCTAAGTTACGGGTGGACCTCAAAAACTACATCCGCGTAAGGGTTGCGCCCTCTGCCGCCTAACCTAAACCTCTCTTTAATTTCTCCCTTAAACCTAATTTCGCCTCCTCTTTTCCGTACCAGATCCCCGTTAAAACTTACTATCTTCCCTATAATTTGGTCTGCCGCTATTTCCCTGTCGACCTTTCTAAACAGTACGCGCGGATGGCCTTTCTTGATTTCTCTTCCCTGTAGAGTTCCCGTTTCCTGAACCGCGCGCGTTAACTTCTCCGCGTCCCCTTTCCCTGCACAATCTACGATTATACCCTCTCTTGTGTGTCGTATCTTTTTAACGGCTATATTTTCCGGATTTACTTTTTCCCTCAATATTTTCCCTACTTCCTCCGGCGTGGTCTTCTCGTTAACCGCCATCACGCTGACACTAAATGCGTGTCTGCTAACGGGTGGCGCAATATCGGTTATGTTAGGGGGACCCGCGCGAACCAGTTCCGCGTAGCTGATTCCCGGCGTTGTACCTGTTGTGGCGCGCGACCTAATTTCACGACTAGCACCCTGCGACGCTTGTTTTGTTCCTTATTAATTTAATTTCCCGTCCTTTTCTTATTTTCCGCTCTTAGTTCGTTGATTATTCCCAATAATCTTCCCATTTTTACCCCGACCATTGTTAAATGCGCGCGTACTTGCCTTCTATGGCTCACCGGAAATGACTTAGAGCCATCTTCCGGAATTAAAAACGACGCATACGTACATAGTGTAGTTATTTCGTTTTCCAGGATCTTTTCTTGGCCGGGGCATGACGTGTCACCGGTATCCTGGTCTAGCTTGTCCGTAATGCGGCAATTTACCATTTCCTGCTCCCTTATTCCGTCGCGTAACATTCCTGCGTTCCGCTCCCTCTCTGTCTCGCTTTCCGGATCCGAATCGCGCGGTATTACCCTGGTCTGCCTTTTCCTGGTTCCCGTATTTTCCCTGTTTTCAATATCCCGCCCCTGACTGGATTTACTCGCCAGTCTCGTGTTTCGCCGTTCCACCCGCTTAAAGCCCTCGTCGTCCTCTAAAAGACCCGCGGCCTCCGTAGGCATTTTGCCGGGTAATTATATATTCGCCCCGTAAGATTATTTTAAATAAAATGCGCTGGGGGCGGCGGCGTGGGTACGCTATACGTATCCCACGCCGGTTTTGCTTAATTAAAACTACTATGCCCGTGCCTAATATTTTTCCTCAATAAACACACACAGTATAATCTAGAAATTTACAGTCTAAATATAAAGTGATTGATTTATTTAATTTAATCTGTTATTTCATGTGTATATGAATTTTATTCCTAAAATCTTACGATTACGAAAAGGAAACAGTGAATATTCAACTTAAAAATCTGTGTAACCTGTTCAATTTACTATGTTTTTTATGAATTTGTTGTTATTAAAAATTTTTATTGCAAACAAAATATAAAGAGAAATTTAAAACTATGAAAATCTGCTTAATTTATTGTTTGAAATGTAAAAGATTAGTATCAAGGAATGCACTTAATTTACTTGGTTTTCCTGTCGGGTTTAATTTATTTTTAAATTCCTATTGTTCAAATCTGCAATTTACGATTACCTAATTTACCTGGCTTTTCCTGTTCTATTGTTTGAAATAAAATGAGGTACTTAAGTGAAAATGTGGATTTTGATGAGTTAAATGTTTTAAATGGAAAGAATTCCTTGTTTTAAAATAAATATATTAAAAATGCACTGAAGGATTACTACTTATTTAACTTAAAGGGATGCAAATTTGTTAAATTTAATGAATCTATTTATAATTTACAACTAAAATCTGATTGATTAATTTAATTTAATTAATTACTTTACTTTCTCTGTATGGAATTTATTAAATTTTTCTACAATAGGAATGTTAAAGCTAAATAATTCTAATTATTTAGGTTAAACTGATAAGGACCTTGGTATTTACTGACGTAATTTGCTATAGGAAATTTTTCTATTGATTTATTTCTATTAATTTAGAATATATTTAGACCTATTCTATTAAATTGAATTTTTGCCTTTACTAAAACTATGTGATTTACTATTAAATGACGTTTAAAATAACAGTATACAACGACGGCCCTGTTCAGAAGTCAGAAAAACAGAAGTTCGAACTTACCCCGATTTCTTCGGGAAATTAAAATTCTCCTCGTATTCCGTGCTGTTTGGCCGCTATTGCACCCTTTTTATTAAAAACACAGTCACTTTTATTAAATCACAGTCACAATCCGATGTAAATTTCACAATCCGGTTTTAAAATTGACAAATCACAGAACTTTCACCTCGAACGCGGGAGCTCTTGCAAACACATCCGATCGGAGCGAGAGTCGATACCGAAGTGGGATACCCCAGTTCGCCGGCGTCGACCCTCGTTTCGGCCGTTCTGTTCGCGTATCCTAGTCCGCCGAGTAGTCTCCCGCTTGCCCTTCCGCCTCTTCGGGCCGCTGCCCGGTCTCGTTCGTCCTGTAACAAAAAATCTAACGGCAATAACGTGCTTAAGACTAGTACTGCTTCGGTTGATATCGTCCTATACGCCCGGCCCTCTTGACGGCCATCGTTCGTTGCGCGCTTAAAAGTTTATTTCGTTCCCTTACGCCTAGTCTTTCCCCCAAATTTCTGCCCCGTATAATACAGCCGGCTGTATCGCGCCTTCATATATAGTTTTTAGTGCCGCTCCCTTGATTCCCCAGGTCTTGTGCGCAAGCGTGCTCGTCAATGTTCGGGTAGAATCGGACATCTTCGGGGATGTCTGAAGTATTGACCTAACCACACTCTAACCTAGCCCCTGGGGGCATGTTTTATAAATCTAAACGCCTCTTTTATGGTCGAGGTATTTTCTCCTAAGACGCCTGAACGCAGCTAGCCTTTGGTCTTGTGCGCAAGCGTGCTCGTCAATGTTCGGGTAGAATCGGACATCTTCGGGGATGTCTGAAGTATTGACCTAACCACACTCTAACATAGACCCTGGGATATGTTTATAAATCTAAACGCCTCTTTTATGGTCGAGGTATTTTCTCCTAAGACGCCGTCTATGTAATAATAGACGTAGTATAAAGTTACATATTTTAAGTATTTAATGTGTAATCACTGTATAATGAGTTTTTATTATTATGATGTAACATTAGTGGTATTAGACGTTTTTATAATATTTGTGTTTTTGAATGTAAATTTTTTGTAAGTACAACATAATTATTAAATACGAATTCAGGTTTTTCTGTATTACTTTCTAAATAGTTAATGTCCGGTATGTAATCGAGTGTTTTATATTCAGCCATTCACAAAGCGTGTTTAAGTGAGGTACGTTGTATAAAAAATTTCAGTTTAGCATATGACAGCGTTGAAGGAAAAACTTCTATAGGTAAGCGTATTATTTTTAATATATGTTTTTTACCTGATATTGCTAACAAAAATACCGATAAAGATTTTTAAAAATGTATTATCATGCTTATAGGATAACGTCATAAGATCAGCTCTACAAAATAGTAAGTACGCATTCGTGGATGTTAAAGTTGTAGTTATTGCTAATTCACTTATATAATAATAAACCATTAAAACCTTTTGCCTTTTATTTCCGTTATATCAACTTGATATTCTTAAAAACATTTTAATTTAACTTTATGTTATATAGGTAATTATTACTTTTAATGGGTTTTTACAAATGTTAATGAATACATTACAATGAAACAATTTTGTGTGTAAGTAATTGAACATGCAAATAAATCAGATATGATGTTCCAAATGTATAGGTGGTGGCTGTTTAGAGGATCTGCCTATACATAAAGCATCATTCCATTAGGGTAGAAATTATTTATTATTTCACGTCATATTTAATTAGACTTGAATGTATTCAGTTTCAGCTGTAATCTGATTTCCGCAAAACTGTAAGACATAATTTCGGTTGATTGGTTGAGATTGATCTGGTGATCGAGCGTGCTTTGTTTGAGATTGATTAATTAATTGAATTGTTTGTGTGTGTGTGTGTGTGTGTGTGTGAGAATGAGAGGGCGAGGAAGAAACAAGATAGAGCAAGAGAGAGGTGTGCATTATCAGCTTCTGTTATAGAAAATGTTCATTAGTCTTTACGCCGCTAGATGGCACTAAAATCAATTTTTACTCAAAGGGGCCAGGGGCGAAGGCCTGAGAACAAGTTGCGAAGCCCTACACGTGTCGCACAAGAACCTCCTTATTAGAAATACAACGTTTTAGGTAAAAGATCATCCAATAGCATGTGGCCATTTTAACGCAATAGGGTCGATAATTTTAATAATAATATCTTATTAATTATGCAATTTCCAACATTGTATGCGTGTGCATTTGCCTAACCTCCAGGGGCACTGTTCTTAATATAGCCAGAAGGACCTTAATACCACCAAATAATCCTAAGATTAACCCTAGATCAGCCCCAGCCCTAAGCTGCAACCCTAGATCTACACACAGCCCTAGTTCAGCCCCCACCCCTAAATACAGCCAAGACCAGCCCCCACACCAGTCCTCACGTTAGCAAAAGTCCTAGCTGTCAAAAGGTCCTTAATACAGCCATAAGGTTTAACCCCCAAAAGAAATAAAAATAAGGGTAATACGGTCCTTCATGTAAGCGAGTAAAAATAATTAGGGTTGAAAAAGAAAAGAAAGGATGCGGTCTCACACGTGGGTGTGTAAAAAATAGGGGTGAAAATACACGTCCTATACGTAAGCGAGTAAAAATAGGTGTTAAAAAGGGCCTTCGAAAAGAAAGGATACGGTCTCACACGAGGGTATATAAAAAATAAGGGTTGAAAATGCGGTCTTACACGTGGATGTGCAAAATAGGGGTGAAAAAATACGTCCTACACGTAAGCGAGTAAAAATAAGGGTGGAAAATCCGGTCCCCCACGTGGGCATATAAAAAAGAGAAAGGGGACGGGGCTTGTGACGTAAAAAGGAGGGTTGGGGATAGTGTCCCCCTTTCTACTAATATCTCTTTGGAAGTGTCGTTGTACATATTAAATCACAAAATATTTTTCCTAGCATTTTAAAATACTTTTAGCAGATTTATACTTTTATCGCCGACATTTTTAAAAAAATCAGAATTGTTACAAAAAAAACAGAAATATAAATTTTCAAATCAATATAATAACTTAATACTTTCTGTATTGTCCTTCAACAATAAATTTAATACTGTTCAGTTCAGTCATGCAAGAATATGACTGTTGAAAACTGTTTTAATAATTACAACAGAACGTGCAACATGGTTAGAGTAAAGAAAAATGTTACTTAAAAAAATGTAGATTGATCACTTTAATTAATTTGAAGATAACGGCAGTGCTTGCCCGTTTCGTACGTACCGGTTTCGAGCGTCGAAAAATGTTCCCCTTTCGGGCATTCAGAAAATATTTCCTTTTTTAAATCCCATTTCGTTCGTTAAAGTTCTAAGTACAGTATTTATACCTATCTCATTGTTCATTTAAACATAGAAAGTTCACGCGATTGAATTCCCTTAAATTCCATAGAAACTAAAACAAATAACATAATAAGAGACAGTCGCTACGAAGTACTCCTTTAATAATTCTTTGCATTAAAAGAAATATCGTGTCAACATAAATTCACCGCCAACTACACCTTTATAAAGCTTTAAATCTAAGACGACATTATCTCATCAATATTCCATTTATTTAATTACCCATTTCCCTATTAAATCTTAAAATTGCACTGCCTAATTGGGTAGTTAATGGAGATTCATACCAAAATGATCTTACCTGTTTGTCTTAATTATCTGTCTCCTTGTTAAGTTCTAATGTCGTGAGGTACATAGGATTATGTACTATTAATTGTTTAATCTAGGTATGATTCAAAAATACCCTACTTCAATTAAATGAAAATATATATCTACCACTCCATCCATATAGGGATGATATAAATATCTCCATATTAAGAGAATAAATTAATTCTTCGGGAATCATAAGCACAGTCAAGTTATTAAAAAATTAGTGTATTTTTCGTATATGTGCGATTATAATATTTCTGATGGAAGTGATAGAATCAACACGTGGAAACCCCGTTATCCTTTATTCTGGATACATGTTCAACTTAAAAGCAAAGAACAAAAACTTCACTCTTCGGTGGATTTGCATGCACCGGAACTGCCCAGGAGCGATAGTTAACTCATGAAGTAAAATAAAAAGTCATAAATGAAAAAAGCCACAACTTGTAATGCGTGCCCTACGTTTAGCGTCAAATTTATATTGCGCCCTTCTGGTTTGGTAACCCAACGCGGTTTTATTTTGCCTCGGCTTTGCTCAATCGGGTTTATTTTATAAACGGGGTGTGGTTCGTAGTAAGTACTGGATGGGCTTAACACTGTAACCTTAAATAAAATCCGTAAAGCATTTTTAACACGAATATTAAACAAATATTTACAATAAATAAAATAAACGGTAACTAACAAAATATGTATGTGAGAACTCCCTGGTCCGGGTCCTGGCGTCACTGGGTGCGAAGTCGCTTCTGTGAACAAAAGACAGTCTTTTTAATCTATTCCTTACCTAAGAGGCAAAGTTTAGGTTACGGTCCTGCCTGTACAGTAGCGCGAGCGTTATCCTTGATACAGTGGTTGATCGGAGCGCCAGCGCAATGAACTCGAATCGTTGAGAAAATCGATATCGTGCTTATATGTTAGTAACTCTGGAGCGCTGAAGCAAGGATGTCCTACTCCTCGGGAAATAATACACGCGAATGCGCGTCTGCAAACGCGAGATCTCTGGACGGTCTTTCTCTAATTATAACCGGTTTAATGTAGGCAATTAGATTATTTATCTAACTAAATTAATTACCAATCTCTATACTAAGTTTAATTATTTATAATTAATCAAGGGAACCAAATACTTAATATTAAAACTACTCGAATAGGTTTACGTAAAGATAGAATAATTTACGTACTATCTAATATATTTACAAACATTCTCGCACCAGGTATTTACGATGGTTAGGTGGACTACAAATTTATACAACAGGTTATGGAGGTACTCTTCTGCGATTCACAGACTCTGTGTATGGTTATTGTGTTTGTCTGTAGGTAGTGTATGAGTTTCGAGCGGGATTTCAGTAATGCGCAGAAGACGTAGGCGATGGCCTGTCTTTACTGGATATACTAAGAGAAAGGTCGTAGGTCTTTACAGCCCTGTAACAACCCTTCACCCTCAGGTACTTTGTAAGATACGTCGGGGCTACCCTGCGTTCCTCTAGGTGTACTTTGTGGTGGCAGTGACGATGGGATCTACCCTTCGTGCTACTCTAGGTGTTAGTGTACTTTGTATTGGCGAGTTCCGTCGGGGCTACCCTGCGTTCCTCTAGGTGTACTTTGTGGTGGCAGTGACGATGGGATCTACCCTTCGTGCTACTCTAGGTGTTAGTGTACTTTGTATTGGCGAGTTCCGTCGGGGGCTACCCCTGCGTTACTCTAGGTGTATGTGGTATAACTCCTGGAGGCTCAGCCCGGAATTATTTACGGTCTGTAGTGTTTGAGTGTAAATTGTTAGATTGTATAACTTTACAACTTACGTGTCTATCAATAGCAGTACAGAATTGAACTTTAGGTTGCCCGGTGCGCCGTGGTGCGCGTTATCGCCAGATCGCGAAGGACTCTTCGTCGGTGAACAACAGGTCGGTGCTTACACTAAGCAAACCGAGCTGCTGCGGCTACTGGTTTCTGGAACGGCTTGACTTGAATCTACGGAGATTTATCTCCCTTATATTATGCGCGTCGCGAGTTTATAAAGGTGCATCTGTGGGCGGTTTCGCGGCTACCGTGCGGGGGATGCCGTTATGCGATTGGTTAAAATCGTTCTGTACGTGCAGAAACTTACGGTTTCTTAGGAATACACGTCAGCGGTGATGAATAAACTATTTTTTGTGCAATATCGCGTAAGCTTATGAAATCTTACATACAGGATGGTCCGCACCTAATTTATTCTAAAACACATATGTACAGGACGCTGGTTCTTTACAAACTGTGTTCCAGTTACTGCAAAAAATAAGATGATGTGTTTATATAACGCCAAAAGAAGAACAAGAGAAGAGGTTACGCAGTAAGTAGATATACTAGGGAGGTTCTGGCCCACTTAGTGTAATGCTAGAAAGATTATAATTAAGAAAGTTAGTAATGTATCTATCAATTAAATTATTATGAAAAAGTTTAAACTATTTAAAGTGTACTTTTAAGAAATTCTAACGAAATCACCATCGGCATATTGAAGCGCTAGAAAAAAAAATAATTGATTAAATTAGTAATGTATCTATTCATATTATTATGAAGAACTTTAAATCATGTAAAGTGTACTTACTTTTCCACGAAATTGCAATCTCCCTCGACGTCGTCATGAATTGGTATATCCTCTTATTGTCCGACAGAAGGATGCATCGAGTGCGGCTCTAATGAAGGCGGCTGCCCTAAAAGATTATACAAAATATTGGATTTTTGTAATGAGTGATCATTTTTTAGGCGTTTATTCAATGAAGACATTCTTCTTCTGGTTGTACGTATGCAACTAATGATAGAACACAAGTCTAAGACTATATGCAAGTAAATCTGTTAACGTTAACAAAATTGGTAACAGATAGAAGTGGTTTCCCACGGGAACCTATTAAGCATATCTAACAGTGTGAACATGTGAGGTAATATTTCCAGTACGAGTATTGACCTAACATAACCGTGTGTTTAATCAATCTAACCTAATATTGTACGAGTATTGAGCTAACCTAAACCGTGAGTTTATTAATCTAACCTAATAGTTTACGTGTATTGACCTAACCTAACCTAACCGAACCTAAAACCTGGGGCGAGAGTTATGCATAGTATTTCTGTAACCACGCTCTAATATCCTCCCTAGGGGCATGTGTATAAATCTAAGCTCCTTTTCTGGCAGATATATTTCTGCTAAGACGGCTGCGAAGGCTGTTTCGGCGATCCCCCCTGCAAGGTTCTCCCGAAGATAACCGATCCTATCCGAACATTGACGAGTGCGCCTGCGCTAAGAACCAAGGCCGGAAACATTCTAGTTTCTCGCATTTCGCTCTTTAAAGTGTAAGTACCGTCGCGTGAGCATTACTACAATGCATTCTCCTGTTTATCAGCCAACATCAGCGGACATTAGACATTTTACTGACTCGTTAACAAACTATTACAACATAAACGTTCAAGATGATGATGACGATGATGAAAACGATGAAGTTGATGTGTATTGAATGTATCTCAAATCCAAGATGATGGTGATGATTCACAGAAGAAGAGCGATTAGGTAGAGGAGAAGGACGCATCTCAAAACCATGATGATGATAGCGGTGAATCACTATCCAAGAAGAAGACGGATTGAAAATGTGATTAAATAAATAAATGATGTATTGTTTTTTATGATATATTTTTAAACGTTAGGTTTTCCTTCAATTTTTTATTAATAATCTTGTTTTCATAAAAGACGTTCGAATCTACTCTAACAATGCTACAGTTAATGCGAAAAGAGGGTTAGCTGGGAAATTACAATAAGTGTGAGACTGTTTTTTTTCACACTGTGAATTAAGTCAGACTGCTTTTTTTTTAAATTGAGAGCTGGTTTTACATGATTAAGTTAAATCAATTTGGTATTTTTGAATTGTGGTTGGTTTTAGCAAACTGTAAGTTAATCCAATCAGTATTTTTTAACTGTAAGCTGGTTTTCTCAACCTGTAAGCTATTGATTGAGCTAGATTTGATTGATTGGTTGAGATTGATCTGATTGCTTGATTTGATGTAGCGTGATTTATTTGAAATTGATTGCCTAATTGATTTATTTCTTTGGGAAAGAGACGAGGGAGACGAGTGAGGGAGTGAGAGGCGAACACGATCAATCTCTATTACAGAAAATATTCATTAGTTATTACACCGCTAAGCTAAATGGCGCTACAGTCAAACCTTAATTAGTGCTAGAACTATACCGCGTGGTGGCGCCAGCTTTATTACAGAAAATATTCATTAGTCTGTACACAAATTCAATTTTCGCAACAACGGCCACGACAGAAGCACGCAGACCCTAACACAAGTTGCTATACTTGTCTTACAAGTTAGTATTAGGAACCCTTATTAGTAGAGTCCGTATTTTCAGGCATTATGCTTTTTGTAAATATTAAAAGCAAATAGTAGATAACTTAAGATATTGATGAATTAAATACAAAATTTGCCAAAAAGGCAGTGTTTTTAATGCTTATTTTGCTTTTTTTTTAATTTTAATGCTTATTTTCATTTTTATGCCTGTTTATAGTTTTTTTTGTAGTTAAAGCACTTGCAAGTTAGAAATTTATACTACTAAATAAACTGTTTAAACTCTCCTCGTAACTTGGGAAAGACTATCTCAGCTGTACAAGAGTTCAAATTGTGACCGGACAGTGGTCTTAGCGTGTGCCTAATCTTTACTTCCAGGTTTAGAAAATAATCCGATGATGATGCGAATTCTATGCTCTTTAATCGATTAATAATACGCCTGAGAATCCCCGTTCTAGAATTAGATCAAGTAGCAGTAACTTGTCTTTCGACGTAGCGTCAACTGTTGTGATTTACTATTTTAATTTTCGTTCTTTGTTTTAAAATGCCGAAGAGAAAGCCTTCTGTAGAGGAGTTAATAAAAGACTATAAAGAATTAAAGTATGATGGTGGAAAATTGTTTTGCAGAGCCTGTGTAAAAACGGTAAGTGTTTTAATTTTTAAAGAATTACAAGATAATTAAGCAAAATTAGTGCTTAAAATTTGATACAAAGTTGCTAAGTTTAAAAG
Organism: Vesta saturnalis; assembly: GCA_036346205.1. NCBI lineage: Eukaryota > Metazoa > Arthropoda > Insecta > Coleoptera > Lampyridae > Vesta > Vesta saturnalis. The sequence continues at coordinate 448,424 of JARFJB010002067.1, forward strand.
GTGTTAAGAGTATGTTCGACTCACCAAAACTGAATAGTGTTTTTGACACCTATGTATATCCATCCGTTATTTAAATTAAAATTCCTTTTTTTCCCTACTAATACTGTAAAAATATAAAATTTTTTATTCCATGCCAGAGTAATTTGTAACAGGGATCTAGGAATAAAATAAAAAATATTGGTGCCTTCGGGTGTGTCTAGTTTTTGAAAATAGTCTTTGTTCTAGATACAATGTGATAAAAAATACAACATAATTCAACACGTAAACACATCGTTGCACCAAGAGTGTCTGAAAAAACTAAATCGAAACAATCCACCATTACAGAATCCTTGACATCAACTTCTGGATACAGCGGACAAAAAAAGTTTAATCTCGATTTATGTAAAGCCATGGTACAATCTAGTATACCTTTAAATAAATTACAAAATAAGTGTTTTAAGTCGTTCTTAGAAGAATATTGTAAGATGCATGTACCAGATGAAATCACACTGAGAAAGAACTATATTAGCTCTGTGTACAAGGAAACTATTGTAAAAATAAAAGAAATAATTGGAAGTCACTATATTTGGTTTACAGTGGACGAAACAACGAATGCGTGTGGAAGATATATTGCAAATTTAATTATAGGAGTTCTTGATGAAGAAATTCCAACTGCAGGATATTTAATATGCTCTAAGGAGCTGGAAAGCACGAACAGTAGCACAGTATCAAGATTTGTAAATGAAGAAATAACAAGCTTTTACTTGCCAGAAGCAGTTCCCTGTAACAAAGTATTACTCATGCTTTCTGATGCAGCACCGCATATGGTCAAAACGGCTTCAAATTTAAAAGTGTTTTACCCAAATTTAATCCATTGCACTTGCTTAGCACTTGGCTTAAATAGAGTTGCAGAACTTATAAGGCAACAATTTCCTCTTCTTAACGAACTCATTACAAATGGCAAAAAAGTGTTTGTTAAGGCGCCGTTACGAATACAACTCTTCAAAGAACGAGTACCTAACACCCCATTACCACCCGAACCTGTTTTAACAAGGTGGGGCACTTGGTTAGACGCTGCAATATATTATGCACATAATTTGGAAAATTTAAAAAAAGTTGTATTGGAGCTATCCGAATCAGACAGCAAGGAAAGTAAAGATTGTCATACGGTCTTAAAGCAAGAAGGAATAAAGGACAATTTGGCCTATTTAAAGAGTAATTTTAGTTTTGTGAGTAACAATAAAATCTCTCGAGAAACAAGGTATGCCAATATATGCCTCCATTAAAATAATTCATGATTTCGAAGAGGCCATTGACCATGTTCCTGGAAAAACTGGCCACATAGTACAAAAAAAACATTTTAAGTGACAGAAGACAAAACTTCACAATGGAACATTTGAACCAACATTTGGTTATTGCTTCTTTTTATAAATTAATGTTAATTTTGTTATATCACTTTATTCTATTTTAAGATTTCTTTTTATGTTGAGGTTTTATTTGTGTTAAGTAAGAGTAAAATCTGTTTTTAGTTTATCATTTTTTATATTTTTTAGGCTCTTTTTGTGCTTATTTTATGCATTTTTTGAGCAAAACTGTATGCTTTTTAAGCGCTTATTTAAATTTTTTTTTATGCTTTTTAATCCAGACTTTACTTATTAGAATATTATTTATCGTTAAGAACCTCAACAAGGGGGTGCACACCCTAACACAAGTTCCTATACTTGCCTTGCCTTATGAGATAGAATTAGGGCCTTTTCTTAGAATACTATTTCTAGCATTGGGCCACGGCAAGGGGCAAAGGCCCGAGTGCAAGTGCCTATATCTGTCTTATTTGATTAAGATTTCTAAGATTCATAACGATGATAACGTAATACCCTTGAAGCAAAACCAAATTAACTAAACCCAAATGTACGTATATAGAGTATCTTTTTCCGAATCGGAATTAACTCATAGGAAATTCCCAAGACCAACTCCAAGGCCACGACTATGGCCAACTTCAATGCCACTTGGATGTGATTTTTTCTCGTGTGTTTTCGCGTTCACATGTTTGCATGTTTTCGCGTTAGCGAGTTTGCGTGCATTGGTGATTGCATGTTTGCATATTTACGCGTTAGGGTGTTTTCGTGTTTGCATGTTTTGCCTTAGCGCGTTTTCACGTCTGCGTGTTTTCGCGCTCGCATGTTTGCATGTTTTCGCGTTAGCGTGTTTTCGTGTTTGCGTGTTTTTGCGTTAGCGAGTTTTCGCGTTGGCATATTTCCATGTTTTCGTGCTTACGCGCTTGCGTGTATGCGTGTTTTCCCGTTTACGTGTTTTCGGGTTTGCTTGCGTGTTTGCGTGTTTTCTAGTTTGTGTGTGATTTAGTATCGTGCGTGCTTAAGTGTTTTTCATATATGTGAGTGTGTGGGTGGGAGGGTGGTTGGGTGCGTTCGTGCGTGCGTGTGCGTGTACGTGTGCATGCACGGGTGCGTGTGCGTGTGCATGTGCGTGTGCGTGTGTTTGTGTGTGTGCGTGCGCGTGTGCGTGTGCGTGTGAGTGTGCGAGTGCGTGTGCGTGTACGTGAGCGTGTGCGTGTGCATGTACGTATATACGTGTGGCGTGTGTTCGTGTGTGTGAGTGTGTGCGTGTGTGCGTGTGCGAGTGTGCGTGCGTGCGTGTGTGCGTGTGTGCGTGTGTCCGTGTATCCGTGTGTGCGTGTATGCGTGTGTGCGTGTATGCGTGTGTGGGTGTGTGTATGTGTACGTGTGTGCGTGTGTGCGTGTGAGTGTTTGTGTGTGTGTGCGTGTCAGTGTGTATGTGTGTGTGTGTGTGTGTGTGTGTGTGTGTGTGTGTGTGTGTGTGTGTGTGTGTGTGTGTGTGTGTCTGTGTGTGTATGCCTGTGTGTGTGTGTGTGTATGTGTGTGAGTGTGTGTCTGTGTGTGTGTGTGTGTGTGTGTGTGTGTGTGTGTGTGTGTGTCCTTGTAAGTGAGCGTATGCGTGCGCATGTGCGTGTGCGTGAGGGTGTGGGTGTGGGTATGTGTGTGCGTGTTCTTGTGCGTATGCGTGTGGGTGTGCGTGTGCGTGTGCATGTGATTGTGCGTATTCGTCTGCGTGTGAGAGTGCGTGTGCTTTGTGTGTGTGTGTGTGTGTATGTGTGCGTGTGCGAGTGCGTGTGCCTGTGCGTGTGCGTGTGCGTGTGCGTGTACGTGTGTGTGTGTGTGTGTGTGTGTGGTGTGTGTGTGTGTGTGTGTGTGTGTGTGTGTGTGTGTGTGTGTGAATGTGTGCGGGTATGTGTGTGTGTATGTGTTTTTGACTTTATCAAATACTTCTAAAACAGCTGTTATTTGCAAAGATATTATAATACCTAGGTATAGATCTTAAACATAACGATTAATTATGTTCTATGCTAATTTTTGGTACGACGCGTAATTTATTCCTAAGATATAATTTAAGTGGTAGTTGAATAACGATTAATTTTATGATAAAAAGGGTAGACGTAATTTTAAAAGGTAATTTGATTATATGTAAATTTTCTTTACAAAATTTTTTAATGTAAAGCGTAATAAATGCGTTGAATTTTTTTATGTTTATATCTATGAATCGCTATCGGACATGAAGTTTTAAACATTATTCTGGCACAGATACTGGTATTGTTGCCTATTTGCGTTGTGAATGTATGAAAATGAGGTTGCATAGTTATCATAAGTGTGTCAAGAAGTTTTGACATAGATTATTGTTTTTGCGTTTACAATGTTGCCTATTTTTGTAATGAGCTTCTTATAAAAGATGTTGCATAGTTATCCTAAAAAAATATTATTAAAATTATTTCACTTGTTTTAATTTTTTAAGTTAGCATCTATATGTCTATTTACCTGTGTCAGACATGAAGTTTTAGACGTCTGTTTCACATAGATTATTGTTTATGTTTTACAATGGTGCATATTTTCGAAATTAACTTATTATAAAAGATGTTACATAATTGACTTAAAAAAAAATTTATTAACATTATTTCAGTTCTTTTAATTTCCATTTTGTATGTTGGATGGTCGTGTGGTGTTCCACACCGGATATTTTAGGTTAGCGTCTAGATATCTATTAACCCCTGCCATAAATGAAGTTTCCAACGTCTGTTTGATATACATTATTGTTTCTGTTTTTACAATGTTGTATATTTTCATAATTAACATTATAAAAGGGCTGGAATGATTATCCTAAGCAAAATTTTATTAAAATTATTTCATTTCATTTAATTTCCATTTTGTAGGTTGGAAGGTCGTATGTTGTTCCACACTAGATATTTTCCTTTCTAATCATCCTACTAAATTAATCTCATGTTAATTGTTTATCAAATTTCATTGCAAACTATTTGTTTTAGGTAAGTATTTAATTAAAATAATTCGAAAGAAGTTAAATAATTGTACTTATATACAGGGTGTTATAAAAAAAAGTAGGCCAATCCGTTAACCACATATTCTTTGGGACAAAATAAGGGGACTTTTCTTAAGTCACTTTTCAATTGAATGCTTCCTTTTCGATATACAGGGTGTCAAACTTCACTTTGTAGAAGTGTATTTTTTTATTATCTCTGGTGTGTTTTAAGATATCGTTTTCAAATTTGGTACTAATGTTACTCTTTTCTAAGTGCACCTTCTGTTTGATTTTAAGTAAAAAATTCAAAGAACTAATAGAAAAATAAGAGGGGTGTCGTAACCTTTAACCCCGCATTTTTTTCTGACGAACGCCTATGATCGTCGCATCCATTTTTTATAGTAGTTTGATGATTTATCTAACTTTTTTGCCTCTTGTAAACTTTTGATATGATGCTTCCTTTATGTCATACTTTTAGTTATTCGACTAGGTGTTGCGATTTTTTTAACAATTCTTTATTTTATTAATCAGAATAAATTCATAACAATAACTTAAAACAATCAATTGTGCTAATAATTATAATACGAAGTTGGATGAAAATAATTAAATTAAATGTTCGATGTGCCCACCGCCTTCGCGAATGCACCTTCTGGCTCTTTTTAATGGTGTATTTTTGTATTTAAGTTTATACAAATCTAACGATTTAGATAACACTTAAAATTATCACCGTCAGTAGTAATAAAATCGTTTAGAAGTCTGTAAGGTGTTGAAAAAATTTTTGAAGTATGAAAACTGAAAACGCAAACATAAAATATTTCAAAATTATTATTAATTTTCTTAATTACATAAATAAAAAGTTTACCTCGAGTAGGATTTGAACCTACGACCTGTACTTTGCTAGAGTACTGCGCTAACCAACTGCGCCATCAAGGTTCCAGTCCCTATCGATGTAAATTTTGTCTTTATGTATGTAGAACTGATGTGAATTCCAAATATAATGAGATTACAATCAAATTACTTATGTTAATGGAATGTGAGCCTGCAATATCGCAAGGATTCACATATACCAAAGCAACTTGACTAATATTAAATTATTATTAGTTTTTGTTATGAACGAATAAGTTCAAAGGTAAATATGTAATTAAAAATTATTATTAATTTTATTAAATACATAAATAAAAAGTTTACCTCGAGTAGGATTTGAACCTACGACCTGTACTTTGCTAGAGTACCGCGCTAACTAACTGTGCCATCAAGGTTCCATCCCCAATCGATGTAAATTTTGTCTTTATGTATGTAGAAATTCACATCAGTTCTACATACATAAGACAAAATTTACATCGATTGAACTTTACGCCAGTTGGTTAGCGTACAACAAGTCGTAGTTCAAATCTAGTCGATAAACTTTATTATGTATTTAAAATTAATAATAATTATATTTACTTGAACTTTCGTTCATAAAAAACAATATATAAAATATTTCAGTTTGATAAACGTGTAAAGCAAACTTTGGAATACAATTCTAGTAAAGAATAATTGAATCCTTAATAAATGAAATATTGTTAAACTGCTTTGAAGATTGACTTACCAGAACACTTTCTAACAGTGAAAATTATCATAATCAAAAGCAAATTTAACAAAATTTAATCAAATTATGATGTAAGTGTAAAGTTGTGAAGAACTTTACTTTGAAATTGATAAAAGCATTCACAAATAGAAACTTGTCATCAATTAAAAATACTGTCAAATCAAACAGCTTTTGCCTTCTTGGGCAAAAATGCCCTAAAAATATATTTCTCTTTAAAGCTTTCGCTACGCTATCATAATAGTGACTAGGAAACTATTTTTTTTGTAAAATTCTCATTAAAACAATGCCTTCTTTGTTCATTGCACCGAAAGGGTGATCATCAGTATAAAATTGTAAAACATTTCTTGTGCTCTTTTGCCAGTGCATTTAATATGCTGCTGAGCAATATAACTCAGTACAATACAGTTTTTCGGTCTTTCTTTTTTAAACAAATCGAAATGAAAACGGTCATTGCCATTTGATGGGATAAAATCTTACTTATCCCAAGAATGTTGTAAAACTTAGTTCTTTTTGAGCTATTATAACTATAATAACTATAATAAAAACAGTTTTCCTGATAGAGGTGGACCCAAATCGCTACTCAAAATCATAAAATGTGCAATTTTTACTAGCTAAAACCTTGAGACCGGCTTCTTCTTTTTTACATTGAAGTAGAAACGCTTTTGCCATAAAACCAAAATGAAAACGACTTTTTACCCATCTATCAATTCTAAAGCTCTACTCCACTGAAAAACGTTGCTTATAAAAATAAGTGCTAAATAACTGCAAAGGAGATGAGCGGGTTCGAGCAATGACGTAAGATGCCTAAAATTTTACTTCAAACAACTTACACTTACCCTAATACAAAGCTTAAAATCAGGAACATGTGCCCATATCTGGAAAATTATCTAAAGCTGAAATGATCTTGGGAAATCGTGGATCGCAAGATATTCGCTTACTCGGTGCATAAAACCATAAAGATCAAAATCAATCCTAACTGGAGTATATGTTTCACCCTCGTAAAGGTGTGAATTAATTATTTATCATTACCAATAATAATCCAAAATACACAAATAACACGAAATTTGGAAAATAATAGTTACATTCATTAATTTTTTTACGAATCCATTATCTCCTACCTTAAAATAAATCAAGCGTAATGACCAGTACGTAATCTAGAAATTATATTTTCTCAAATACTGTTAGAAATGTTATTATTAATATATTGAAACGTCTACAAACATGACTCACCTTTGTTCAAATCATAACCCTTATTCTTGTGTAAAAATAATAATCACTAGTGGTGTTACAAACAGCAACAGTAAGGTTAATATTTGGATGTTCAAACGAAATGAAAGCTAAATTATGAAATACGCTGGTATAAAAGAAACTTAGTTGTCAAGACAATTGTCACAAAAAGCCAAAAATAACAAACTATTTATTATACTGAACCTTTGTGATGCTTTGTGTAATTTTACACATAAAGGAAACAGCAGCACTATTAGTTTGAAACACTTAAATTTACTTCTTGCTTTAATTAAGCTTCACAATAAAATTGTTGGGGAAGGTGCAATACAAAGCAAATAAAAAAAGGTGAATGATTAGCTCTATTAAAACAAGCTTACAATATGCGCATTGACTTCCGCAATGAAGCAATACAAAAACAACAAGGAATATCTCAATTTTTTTCCTTCCGTTACTCTAGTCTTATATTATGCTCACAAAAAAAAGGTACCTAACTCAATTATTATTACCTTTTTCTGTGAGTTGAATGAAAGACTATTATAAAGTTGGGGATTGATTGTCCTTATGACCTTATTAAAATTACATTATAGCAATGTCCTGTTGTAGTATTATCAAAATGTTACTTCACAACAGTAAACAAATGGCTCTTACTCAATTACCTTCTACACCTTTAAAATGAAGTGTCCTGATTTACCGGTGTCGAGCTCCTTTAATTTATCCATGGGGTAGTATTCACACGCACTTCATTGGCCTCTTGACGTTTGCGCTAGACTATAGCGCTAACTTAAATTTTTCACGACCACTTACGTCCTTCAACACTTGTATTATCTAGGTAATTGGTTTACTGTTTGCCCTCTTAAACGTTTGTCACAGAATATTTTAATTCACTTTGTGTGTAAAATCTTAATTGCCTATAAACTTAATTGGTTTAATGTCGTTAACAAACTAAACATGTATTTAGATCAGGATTAAAAACATTCAAGTCTGTCTTAATTTTAATCTACAATATCTAAAATCTTTAGTTAAAAAGGATAACATTAATCGTGCGGATTTTTTCGTTCAATTTTTACTTAGCACAACTGTTACTCTTCATTTCAAATTTGCTTAGGTACTTTATTTAAATTTTTAGTAACGTTTGGCAACTCAATTTCCAACGGTACTTGTAAACGTTTCCTTTTTCCATCCGCAAAATGGGTTGTGGGAGTAAACAACAAATCTTCAATTGCACTACTGCCTGTTACAACATAAGTTAGCACAGACCGTTTTGCACTTTCTTTTCAGAAACCACGCGCGACCTCTTCGACATAAATTCACCCAATAGAACATTCAAAACCAAACAAAACGTTTTATGCAATTTCACGTACGCGCGAAGCCTCTGTACGAAAAATTTAATAAATTCCTACGCTATTTGTTCATGAGTCATAAGTAAAATTTTCCACTATGGAATCCTAACTTATTTATACAAGTGTAATAAATGCATGTTCATTCCATACACCGTTACAATATTAAAATTGCGTTAATTCGCTCACGCTACCCGTTCATAACAGTATTATACCCTCCGCACAAAATTAAACTATAAATAATGTATTTTCAATGGGTGTGGTTTTTGCCAGTTAAACGCATGGGATAATCTTTTTGCATAATATCGAAATTAAAACAAAGTTTCCCTTGAGTAGTCCAAAACGCTACTCAACACCAAAACTTCGGAAATTTTGAATAACTCGTTAAATGCATGAAAAAACCACTTCCTACAAAACCAAACTGAAAACTTTTTTTTTCATCTAGTGGTTCAATCAAGAAGGAAATGTAAAATTTAGTAATTTCTTGCCTTTTTTTATATCAATCTCTGGGTTATTTGATAACTAATAACTTTAGAATGTGGAAATAAGCAACAAACGCGCCTGTTCGTAGGAAAATTGGAATTTACAAGAGTAACCTCACCGCTAACGCCTCGAGGTTATATAGGCAGGTCGCGGATCTTTGTCATTCTTCCTGCGTTGCGCAGGTTGAAGCTGCGTGTATTTTATAAGTATGAGGTTAAATAGTAGTTTTAAATTGCTTAATTAGAGTTAACGTAATAGATACACGCGTTTTAATTAAAACTATTGTCCGCCGTTCGTCCAAATTAATTCTTTTTCTAGGAGCATCTTCCACCGTCGAATACACCTTCAACTATCCTCCACTGTAGCACATGGAGCAGCCGTTGAAACTCGTAAGGTGGCGCCCGAATCCGATTAACCTGCTTCAAATCCTGTACCGAGGAAACCGTCATCCGCACAATGTCCAGGAGTTGACACCGAATAATAATACAAATAATGTAAATTACAGTTAACTAAGTAACTAAAATTTCCAAACAAGCCTTGATTTTGTGTTGGTGTACGTTGAGGACAGGCTTAACCGAAAAACCCTTTACAGCATACGCACTCACGTACACACGCACACACACACACACACACACACACACACACACACACACACACACACACACTCGAACACACGCACACACGTATACACGCATACACACACGCACATACGCACAAACATACACGCATACACGCACATATGCACACACACACACACACACACACACATACATACACACACACGAACATACGCACACACGAGTTTGCCTATATCAGAGAAATACCTCATTATAGTATATTTTCTACATTTACACTTGACACGTGTTTGTGTGCGTGCGTGCGTGGTTGTGTGCTTGCTTAAAAAGCGATTGAATTGAGATCTCGTATTAATGTTAATGGTCTAAATGTCTAGACCTTAATGATTTTTGATGGTGGTAGATTTACGGGATAAGTTGCAAGAGAAGTAAGAGTGATTTTTCTGTCGGGCACAACAACCTCAAAACTTGTACAGCGTCTATATTCGAATTTGGCGCAATTGTTTAGGAGCTAAACAAAATTTCCAGAAACCAATAAAATTTGTAGATGATCGTTGTTGGTATAACGCAATAATGAAAAGAACATCAGGGTGAACGAACGTAAGTATTAATATTCTAATTTATTAGACTCCATCTCATAAAATGAACAAATTACAATATAGCTGATTATCGTCCTTCCAGACGTAGTCTGCATATAATTGCAGAAGTTACACCAGTTGCTACGTAGTCGACTGGGTTTGAGTTAAAGTAAGGAAAGTTCTTCGAGTTGGCCGACTAAACTTTTTTTAATGTATGCGCGGCTTTGTGAAATATTATGTGTAAAACACGAGATGAATGTGTTTTTTAAATTTTTGATCAATTGACTTGCGAGCTTGTGTTGTTAAACGTACTATTGTATCCTCCAGTTTTACAAAAAAAAGCTACTACCATACTTTGGGTAGTTCAAATGCCATTCATTTTTATGTAACTGTAATTTAGAAGTTTATAAAAAAAAATTATTAGGGTATAATCTTCAAACGTGGATTCCTACGAACCAATAAAAACCATGAAAGCGGCACCGAAAATGCTTCTTAAGCAGTCATATCTAAGATAGAGTAGAAATGATACAACAATACTGTGTGACGTGATTGCATATACACGATTAATTAAAAAAATCTTCAAATTAGTAGCGGTGTCAGTACTACCTTTGTAATAAGCAGAACATCTGATCAATGAGGGGTGCGGTTTCCACTGTTTGCATTATCCTGATTTTAATACTAGATACCTTAAGCAATTAGTTTAACAGAGACGAAGTAAGTGAAACAAATATTAACTTTTACACAACAAAATTGCTCGTAAGTTATGTAATAGGAGACTTTTTTTTAATAATGTAAAGCTAGATGATTTTATACATCTTCATAAATGTACGCACTTGATTTACTTGTAGAAGATCGACCTTGGCGTGATTTATATGTATCTGTAGAAATATCACCCTTAGAATACTTTTCTCTAACCTTTAAGAAGTATGTCCAAAAAGTTGTAAGCTGTAGTACGCTTTCATAAACTACACATCAAAACTTTGCATCTCATTATCAAGAAACAGAATTACACTTAGTACAAGGATATATATCCATTCCACTATAAAGTCTGATTATAAAATTAACCTAACATTTAATGTATTGATGACAAAACATTTCAAATTAAATTATCATAAGTTTTTGTTATGAACGAATAAGTTCATTAATAAGAACCTTGGTGGCACAGTTGTACTCTAGCAAAGTACAGGTCGTAGGTTCGAATCCTACTCGAGGTAAACTTTTTATTTATGTATTTAATAAAATTAATAATAATTTCAAATTAAAGGTTTAGCATTAATATCCCATAGAGGAAAAGCAGTTTCGTTTAATGTACATTTATCTACAGTTATAAGGTGTTCACATAAATTATGATAAAGAAATAAAGACATGACTTTTTTTCGAAAAATGAATAACACTGTATAATAATGATGCAATGGTATAAGGTACAAAAAGTGATTTAATAATATAATAAAGAAATAAGTATAAAAATGTTTTCCGAACAAATCATTAAACTAACTGGAGATACAACCCATTCAACAAAAATAATGCCGCAGGCTCAGTCGGTAGTTTAAAGTAGGCCGATTCAATCTTTTGATTTGCTTAATTACCACAATTTCTGCTCGATTACTTTCACTGAACATCAATATAGTAACCGCCATGTAACACTAATAAAAATGATCTCGGACGCCAAGTTATTTTTTAATTATGCTCGGAATAACTAAACCGAGGTTGTTTACAATAACAATTCTACCGAAATGTAAAAAAATAAAAAATATACAAACTACGTTTATTAACAGTTAATGATAGGGTTAAATAAAATATATCTTAAAAACTAGTTATAGCCTTAAATTACCAAATAGTGGTTATAAATATAAATACCTGTACAAAACATAATAAATCTTCTTGGGAACCCCTGGTATTATAAAAAATAAATGCGGAAATGCAAACCTAGGTGATCAATGCTGCGCAATATCTCGAAATAATACTTTACGTTGTAAACCACACCCAAATGGAGTTTTCCTTCTTGTAAATTTATCTTCATGAAATTGAATAATCGGTTTACTGCATTTTCTTGAAATTTCAAATAAAAAATTGCGATCAAAATTTAGATCAACATTAAATGCAAAATTGCAATCATAAAATGAAGGCGTACGTAAAAATAGAATTAAACGTGTAATTAAAATGTAATTAAAGTAGGAAAGTAAAAGTAATAAAAGTAAAAAAGTCAAAGTTCCTGCAAAAGACAATGTTTTAAATTTTTAATATAACGAGTTAAATTATCTTACCATTAAATCAATGGCACTTTTTACAAAATTTAGGGGGAAACTCAATAATATGGCTTCCTGCATCTAACAGCGTACCACAAGAAGTGAACAAAACGGATGCTCCGAATATCTGGTGATACAGCCGTGCGCGAAAAAATTTTCGCAAAGAATTAAGTCAACGATGACGCGTTGCGCGAAAGTATTGAGCAGAAAAAATAACTTAAAGAAGTGGGAGTATAAACCCTTAAGGAAATATGCAACATAAGTTACACCAAAATGCAAAAGGCAACCTATAAATCAATAATTAAAATTTTTTCTTATATTTACAACTAAATGAACGAAGAACATAAATTACGGTATATTTTAATACAACTCAAAATGGGTTGTTACAACTGTGAGAAAGAAAATTTAATTTTGTATCTTTGTACGTCCAGAGACCTAAAATATTCAGTGGATAGCGCATTTTTCATATTAGAAAAAATTCTGTGTTCCAGCCTGTGGAAGGAGATGACACATATGAAAAAATTGTGGTCTCGTTTTCAGTAACTTTTGATTGAAAGATAACAGCCCCCCAAAGATGTGTTGATCACTCTTATGTTTAGTTTAATTTTTTGGCCGTTTGCATATATCAGTAAAGTATTTGATTACAATACATTTTCTACATTTACACTTGATGCGTGTTGCGTGCATGCGTGCGTGTTTGAAAAGACGATTGCATTCAGATCTGGTATTAATGTTAATGGTTTAAATGTATATAGTAGTTTTCACACCGAGAATTCAGTATCGAGCCTTACGGAGCGCGCCGTTGTCTTATGTAGTATGGCTGGGTCGGTCAGGAATCAGCTGTGGCCTTAACTAAACTGCGTCGATCGAATCTAACTTTATTTTAACGTTATGTATGAACAATAATCTTGTTAATAAACAACATAGATAATTAATAGTTCCGAAAAAATTACAATTAATCGGAAAGAGCATTGCGATTTTAAATGAGTGATTTATTTTTTACTGTTCTATATAAAATGCATTTTATTTTTATTAAGCACAAATTATACAAAATCAAAGGTACTTTTTTATCTTTATTTATTAATATTGCTTGCAAATATTCAAATATAATTTAGCACGATCAAAGATTAAAGCATAATTCTTGTACGGCGCAGACAAAAAAGCAGAGATATATAAAAACTAATTATGTATTTAAATTAATATTAAACATTCCCACTTACAAATGAACGTTATTACAATTTATGTAACAATTGTAACTATTATATGAAATAGACCCGAAACCCATTCTTAATTTCCTGCAGAACTATGAAAATATAACAAAATAATTGCGCTTAATCACCTGCCTGGATGCTTAATGTTATTTTCCAAGATTTCGCTAATAGGTTTACTTAATTGTGTTCTTAGTTAGATCAATCACCCGTTTATAAAATTTAAACAAAACATTTCTTCGTTTATTTACATTAGTCCATTAAATTTATTTTCACAAACCAAGTCGAAATTGACCACTCGAATGTATGTGTTAATCTGGAAAAAAATTTATAAAGTTGTGTACCATATGTAAATAGTTACAATAATTATAAATAACATCTGCGGGGTATCCGTGCACTCTTCAGAGCGAGCCGACCTTGTCACTAATATGCCAGTGACGACAATGCCCGGGTTTTTCCCACTTAAAGTGCATTTATGCTAGCCATACTGAATTCTCGATGTCAAAAGTACAATAGACCCCAGTGATTTTTTATGGTGGTAGATCTACAGGGTAAGTCGCAAGAGATTTAAAGGTAATTTTTTTTTCAGACGCAACAACTCTAAAATTTGTACAGCGTCTATATTCAAATTTCGCACAGTTGTTTGGGACCTAAATTAGTAGAAACTGATAAAATTTGGTGATTATCGGTCTAGGTATTACATAGTGATAAAAATAACATCAATAAAATTACACTACCTTTCGGGGTGAATGAAGGTAAATACATAATACACGTCATACGTTACAGAAGTAGATACTTGTTAATTTGGAGTGCACGTTGATTCGATTTAACAAATTGTATTAATATTATAATTGTTGAGACTGCATCTGGTAAAATGCACAAATTAAAATATAGCTGACGACTATCGTTCTTTCAGTTGTGGTTTAGACATTATGAACGAAGTTAAACCGGTAGCTACGTGGCGACTGGATTTGACTTACGGATGGAAAAGTTCTTCGAGTTGGCTGACTCAATTTTTTTAAAACTAAGTGAGATGTTGAAATATTATGTGTAAAACACGAGAAGAAAGGGTTTTTTGGACAATTGACAGGCGAGCTTGTGTTGTTAAAAATACTGTATTCTTTAGTTTTACAAAAAAAAAAACCATTCTATCACATTTTGGGTGGTTCAAATTCCATTCATTGATATATACATCTACTATGTTTCTTGTTGGGCGCTATGGTTTTAAAACCTAGTTTGTTTCCGTTACGGTTTTTCTAATTTTATATCCATCAAGGAAGTTAATTCTTGTGACAACGTTCCAGTGTACGTGTATGGGGAAACGTTATTTTACGAAAGAGTAAGGATTTTGTTTGAACACTACAGATAGATTTTTGGTAATGCTTCTTGCATTACCTGAACCTGAGTAATGGATTACCCCTTGCTAAGGTTTCTATTTTTTATTTTCATTTAGACAATATAACTGAAATGAAAAGAGCGGAATAGTTAAGCGTAAGTTAAATCAGACTTTCTTGAAGTATTATGCTTGTAAATTTTCCATATAGGTTTCATTGCGCATTTTTAATAACTATTGGAATATCTATTGTGAAAGTGATCATATTCTGTTAATTGTAGACATCGTTTAGCTTCTTTAAGAGGCTTAACAAACAATGTGAGTATTTAATATCAGGAACTGTGTGCTGTAGAATAGTTTTTAGTTAAAACTTGAAGATATTTTTTTACCACAGAAGTTAGTAGAACTATTTTAAACCAAATACGATGATACTGGTTAAATCTCTCAAACAGGCGAGGTTAGAAACATTATCTTAAAGCTAAAACACTTATTTTTATATCGGAAAAATACAAATGCATCTAATGGCAAAAAGATAAAGCTCACTCTAAGATGAAATGTATTACAAGTAATTGTTCATAGAGTAAAAACGTTGAGTTTTGCCTTCTAGTTAAAATACACAAATAATTTATGAAAAGTAAACAAACTGTTAAAGTAAGCTGCAGTAACCAGTAACTTGTGTGTGCATGTTAAGGTAAACTTGTAATTGGAAAAGTTTTCATATGTCAATAAACAGAAGTCCATTCGTGACGGTTTCCATAACAGAAGTGAACGAGCTAAACAAAGGCAAGTCTAGGGTAATTTGTAGGTCACTAATGAGGCACTATCGTCATACTCTAAGACGATCATATCGATATAAAAATAATACTAAGGCAATAAAACCTTATTTACATATACTGACAGGTATAAAATTGTATGCGTGTATTAGATTTTAGGGTTTGCATTGTGTTTAGCAATACAAACATAAATTGATATCTGGCAAAAGTTTAGCTTTGGGACCTAAATAATGGTCTGTTATTAAGCATTTCGTTACAATGGTTACTTGTGAAAGTTTGGAAAAATGTGTTCGATGTTGATGTGAAGTTCGCGAGATCGTTACAAAACTTAAATATTCCTGTATATATATGTTCGTGATTTTGTGCTACACGCCATTCGTCTTAATGATACCTCTACTGGGTTGCCGGCGACATTAATGTAGCTTAAACATGTATATTCGGGCATTCGTTCAGGTTATATATTCCTATTTCAAAGTATCAAGTAATAATAAACAAGAAAATTTAAGTTTTAGCTTCAGTCCTTTATCAGTCTTACTGATTATGCATAATAGTTTTTTTAACATATCTCTGCTGATATATACCTCATTAATTCCCTATTTGAATTGAAAATTGAAAGGTATTATATTTTTTCGTATTTGCGTAGCTATACGATGTATATTAGAGACCATAAATCAAATTTTATTAATCAGATAAGAGTTTCTCTGCTTTTGCCTCTAACACATTTATTTTTATTTTTATCAGTAATTGTGAATTGTGCTCAAAACTAAATTTATATATATTGCTTAATAATTATTTAGTATAATTTTAATATATTTACAAAATATTCCGTATTGATGATAAATTCACTCACAAAGTGACAATTATAGGCCTAGACTCATTTATGGTTAAAGTGGTTCATAAATTGTCTTGTGTGCCTGACTGCATTTACATAATTGGGTGTGATATCAGATTAGAAACACTTTATGTCGTACTACAAATAATTGCGAATAAAGTGGAGGAAGTTGTAATTTTAAAATTCTTCGGATTAAAATTCAAATCAAAGGATTTGAATGCAAAACTGTTTATTATCAAGTAAATATTGACGTATTGTCACGCTAACAAATCTCAGGTCAGTTTATTGCCATTGTATTTGCTAAATTAAATAATTTTTCTAAAACTTAAGCAAAGAAATAAAGAATAATTTATAATAAAATAAAAATAGGAAGGAATTTATTATCAATAGCAAACGTCGTTTAAACAAAATTGGATTATTTAAGTATAGGCTGTTTATTAGAGCTTTTAACAAGAAAGTTGCAGATTATTAGATTGTAAAGTGTAAATAATACCTTTTACGATAAAACTATTTTCATACACGGTTTCCTATGAACTAATGTGACATTGAAGATGCTTCATCTGCAGCCATATCTAAGCTAGAGTAGAAATGATGCGATAACGCCCTGTGACGTGTTACATTACGAAATTCATTATAAGTTTTGTAATAAGAGATTTTTTTAAAAATGTGAAACTAGACAAACGAAATCTTTATAAATGTACACATTTGATTTCCTCGTAGAAGGCTTAACTTCGCGTGATTTATATTTACCTACAGAGCTGTCATCCTTAGAATACATTTCTATAACCTTTACACATCATGATCAAAAAGTTGTAAGGTATGCTATACTTTCATAAACTACAGATAAACACTTTCCATCTCGTAACAAGAAAGAATTAAACATAGTACAATGATCTATATTTATTTCAATATAAAGTCTGATTACAGAGTTAGCTTGACATTTAGTGTATTAATGATGAAACATTTCAAATTAAAGATGTAGCATTCACATCCAATAGAAGAAAGGAAATTTCCTTTAAAGTAGATTATTATGGTGATTTACACCCAAAATTATATTTATCTACTGTTATAAGGTATACTTATAATTTATGATAGGAAATAAAAACATTACTTTTTTTCTAATAATGAATGATTCACACTGTGAGCAAAAAAATTTAATTGTACGCCCAGAGATTGAAAACGCTCAGTAGCTATCGCATTCTTCATATGAGAATACATTGTGTGTTCCATGTTATGCGGGGAGATGGTATTAATTATCCCTTGAAAACAAGATAAACATTAAGTTGATGTTGTAGCCTTCACGACAAATGGCGTAGCAAATTTAAAAGTACAAATTAAACCCTTCAGTATTTCACCCGGTTATGTAGTATCCTGCACCCAAATCAGACTTTCTAAAACAAAAATACAGAACCGTACTGTGCAGCACTTTAAAACTGTTTGTGCAATTTATTACAATCATTGGAATGAAGTCCCCCTTTGTGAAAACTTTAAATTTAGAAAGTCTTACGCAATTAAATTCGTTATTGAATGTGTTATAATAATGTACTTTATAGTGAGTACCGTACCACGTTTCATCCAAATAAACCTTCCTTTCTCGCGGAATTTCTTTATTACCTTCCAACCTACATTTACATACATAGGTATAGAAGGTTATGCAATCGACTTTTATTTCCTATCGTTAAATATACTTATTAGCTCATTTTACAACTTTTGGCTACGTTTAGCCAAGATCGGCCGTGTCTTCCGGAAACGTACCTGTTTGCCTATGTGGGATGGGTGGGTGCGTGCGTTCGTGTGTATGCGTACGTGTGTGTGTACGTATGGGTGTGCTCGTGCATGGGTGCGCGTGTGTGCGCGTGTGCGTGTAGGTGTGCGTATGCGTGTGCGTACGCGTGTGCGTGTACGTGTGAGGGTTCGTTTGCGTGTGCGTGTGCGTATTCGTGTGCGTGTGCGTGTGCATGTACGTGTGCGTGTGCCTGTGCCTGCGCCTGTGCCTGTGTCTGTGCCTATGCCTGTGTCTGTGTCTGTGCTTGTGCCTGTCCCTGTGTCTGTGCCTGTGTCTGTGCCTGCGCCTGTGCCTGTGCCTGTGCCTGTGCCGGTGCCTGTGCTGTGCCTGTACCTGTGCCTCTGCCCGTGCCTGTGAATGTGCCTCTGCACATGCCTGTGCATGTGCCCGTAGCTGTGTTGGTGTTTGTGCCTATGCCTGTGCATGTGCCAGTGCTTGTTCCTGTTCTCGTACCTGTGCCTGTGCCTGTGTTTGTGCCTGTGTCTGTGCCTGTGTCTGTGCCTGTGCATGTGTCTGTGCCTGTACCTGTGCCTGTACCTGTACCTGTATATGTGCCTGTGCCTGTGAATGTGCCTGTGCATGTGCCTAAGTCTGTGCCTGTGCCTGTGCCTGCACCTTTGCCTTTGCCTGTGCTTGTGCCGGTGCCTGTGCCTGTGCATGTGCCTGTGCCTGTGTCTGTGCCTGTGCCTGTGCCTCTGCCTGTGCTTGTGCCCGTGCCTGTGCCTGTGCCTGTGCCTGTACCTGTGCCTGTACCTGTGCCTGTATATGTGCCTGTGCCTGTGAATGTGCCTGTGCATGTGCCTAAGTCTGTGCCTGTGCCTGTGCCTGCACCTTTGCCTTTGCCTGTGCCTGTGCCTCTGCCTGTGCTTGTGCCCGTGCCTGTGCCTGTGCCTGTGCCTGTGCCTGTGCCTGTATGTGCCTGTGCCTGTACCTGTACCTGCACTTGTGCCTGTGCCTGTACCTGTGCCGGTGTCTGTGCCCGTGCCTGTGCGTATGCCTGTGCCTGTGCCTGTGCATGTGCCTGTACCTGTGCCTGTGTCTGTGCCCGTCCCTGTGCGTGGGCCCGTCCCTGTGCGTGTGCCTGTGCCTGTGCCTGTGCCTGCGCATGTGCCTGTGCCTGTGAATTTGCCTGTCGCTGTGCCTTTGCCTATGCCTGTGCATGTGCCTGTGTCTGTGCCTGTGCCAGCACCTTTACCTGTGCTTGTGCCGGTGCCTGTTCCTGTGCATGTGCCTGTGCGTGTGTGTGCCTGTGCCTGTGCCTGTCCCTGTCCCTGTGCCTGTGCCTGTGCCTGTGCATGTGCCTGTGCCTGTGCCTGTGCCTGTGCCTGTGAATGTGCCTGTACCTGTGTCTGTGTCTGTGCCCGTCCCTGTGCGGGCCCGTCCCTGTGCGTGTGCCTGTGCCTGTGCCTGTGCCTGCGCATGTGCCTGTGTCTGTGAATTTGCCTGTCGCTGTGCCTTTGCCTATGCCTGTGCATGTTCCTGTGTCTGTGCCTGTGCCAGCACCTTTGCCTGTGCTTGTGCCGGTGCCTGTTCCTGTGCATGTGCCTGTGCGTGTGCCTGTGCCTGTGCCTGTGCCTGTACCTGCGCCTGTGCCTGTCCCTGTCCCTGTGCCTGTGCCTGTGCCTGTGCATGTGCCTGTGCCTGTGCCTGTGCCTGTGCCTGTGCATGTGCCTGTACCTGTGCCTGTGTCTGTGCCCGTCCTGTGCGTGGGCCCGTCCCTGTGCGTGTGCCTGTGCCTGCGCATGCGCCTGTGAATTTGCCTGTCACTGTGCCTTTGCCTATGCCTGTGCATGTGCCCGTGTCTGTGCCTGTGCCAGCACCTTTGCCTGTGCTTGTGCCGGTGCCTGTACCTGTGCATGTGCCTGTGCGTGTGCCTGTGCCTGTGCATGTGCCTGTGCCTGTACCTGTGCCTGTGCCTGTGCCTCCCTGTCCCTGTGCCTGTGCCTGTGCATGTGCCTGTGTCTGTGCCTAAGCATGTGCCTGTGCCTGTGCCTGTGACTGTGCCTGTGCCTGTACCTGTACCTGTACCTGTCCCTGTGTCTGTGCCTGTGCCTGTGCCTGTGCCTGTGCCTGTGCCTGTGCCTGTGCCTGTTCCTGTGCCTGTGCCCGTGCCTGTGTCTGTGTATGTGCCTGTGTCTGTACCTGTACCTGCACTAGTGTCTGTGCCTGTGCCTGTGCCTGTGTCTGTGCCTGTGCCTGTGCCTGTGCCTGTGTCTGTGTATGTGCCTGTGATTGCACCTGTACCTGCACTAGTGCCTGTGCCTGTGCCTGTGTCTGTACCCGTGCCTGTGCGTGTGCCTGTGCCTGTGCCTGTGCCTGTGCATGTGCCTGTGCCTGTGAATGTGCCTGTCGCTGTGCCTTTGCCTATGCCTGTGCATGTGCCTGGGCCTGTGCGTGTGTCGGTGTCTGCCTATGCCTGTGCCTGTGCTGCGCGTGCGCCTGCGCATGTGCCTGGGCCTGTGCCTGTTCCTGTGCATGTGCCTGTGCCTGTGCCTGAGCACGTGCCCTTGATAGTGCCTGTGCCTGTGCGTGTGCTCGTGCTAATGCTTATGAATGGGCGTGTGTGTGTGTGTTTGTGTGTGTGTGTGTGTGTGTATGGCGGCGTGCGTGATTCCGTGCGTGCGTGTGGGTGAATGTATTTTTGTATCACGATAACTCCAGAACGTAAACACCTACGTACTAAGAGTTCTTTATAAGCTTGATTTGATTGCATTTATATTTGAGCTGATTATATTTTTTAAGAAATCCTGCGTTTGTGAGGCGTAGCTTGTTAGGCGTAGTTTTTGGTTTTTATTTTATTAAATATTTCTAAAATAGCTGCATATTTCAAGCCTTCAACGTATATATGCATTATGTTCTATGCAATTATTTTATGCGACGCGTAATTTAGCGGGAAAAATTCCTGATGAAGAATTTATGTGTTTGTTCAAAATTATTCAATATCTGAATAATGATTAATCTTATAAGAAAAAATGTAGACATATTTTTTGAAAAAATTTTATTTTTCGTATCTATTCTTTACAAACTTCCTTAATATAACATAAAGTAAGTCTAAAAATTTGTTGAACATGAATTAAATGGTTAAATTGTATTACTGGTACCTTATAGAGCGGGCGGCTTTGTAATTTTTTTTAAGTTAACATGTGTTTATGTCTATTAATCTCTATCTGACATACATCAATAAAACAAACCTTTTCACAATTATAATTATTCAACAATTAAAATTTATATTCGTATATTTGACGAGAATGTTTGGATTCGATATTTAAATAGCTTGAGCTGCTACATGTAATTTTATTATCCTAGATGCGTTGTATCGGCAAAATAAAACATTAAGATGAATATATAATTAGTACTTATGCACAGGGTGACAAACTAAGAATGCGAGGTACTGTATCTGGGAAACTATCCATCGTAGAGACTGGTGCAAAAAAAAGTTAACTAAAACGGCCAATACAAAAACCTGGAAAATATTTTAAAGTTTCTGAAATGGCCGCTAGGGGGAGTAACTGCAATCTTGAATCTAAAAAAGTGATGTTTCTGTGAATTCTGGTATATTAACCTAATAAAATAATAACTGATCTTCAAAGTCGAGGATAATCTGAACTTTTTTTGTTTGACACTTTTTGACGTATGTCTAAAAATAAAGTGGTGGGGGGTATTCAAAGGTTTCCTTAAATAACCCCCTGTATCTTCGAAACGGCTAAGCCGATTTTAACAAACTTGGGCGCGTTCAAATGAGCTACTCTTGGGCTACAAATGTTATGATATTTGAACTTTTGTCAGTTTCACATTTCGTCGCTAGAGGGTTTTGTTCGACATTCCGACAGAAACGGTTAATTTTCGCAAAAAAATTAAATGCATTCGTATGACTTTTTTTTCATGAGAAAGTAGCCAAATGATGCCTAAACAAGCTCGCGAAAACTGCATCTCGATATCTTGTTCCTAACCTAAAATATCGGCCAAAGAAAACTTTATACGAAAATCCTTTCAATTTTTTTTTAACTATATTTTTCTGGAATTGCTTCTATTATGTAAGTTGTGGCCCCAAAAAGGACCGATTTAAAGGAGGAAGGTTTTTAATGGCCCCATAAATGCTCGAAATGCTGAACATCAAGCTCTATGCATCCAGATCCAGTACCTCGCATTCTTAGTTGGCCACCCTGTACACTATCTTGACGACTACACATTTTATATTCTTTTCATATATGATTCTGGCATAGTACACTAAACTGTACTAATCATTTTTATTTGCAATGTGCAGGGATTGAATTTTTTACTGCTCTGTAGTTTACATTAAGTTAAATAGTTTATACTCTATCATGTTCCATCTATTAAACAAGAAAATAAAATTTAAATTGTGAATATGCTATTTTGTTAACAATGGATCGCCTTACAACCCCCACTCGCAAATTTTTACACGGGTATTTTTAAGGCGGTACACTAATGCATACACCATTTGGGGCGGGTCCGTAATCTAATTTACAATAGTAGTATAGCTAGGGTGATCCTAACCCACTTTTGATAATAGTAATACACTTTACCGTACATATTGTCCACATCAAAGTCAATGTTTTTTCAAGGTCAGGGTCATCGTAGATATTGTCTACATCGAAGTATATTCCTCAAGGTCATCACATTCTCTATGTCAAAGTACAAGGTTCTTCAAGGGAACGTTCCCTGCCTCAGTCTTCAAGGCCAAGTGACAGAAAACGTTCAAGGTCACCAATCAATTCTTTGCCAGAGTCAAGTGTTAACTTGACAAGAAATTTTTAAGGCCACCAGGCAATTCTTAGAGATTGTCCTAGGTCATGTGTGTGTCTGTGTATTAGTTACAATTCTGTAGGTCAGGGGTATTAAATAGACTTTTCAAGGTATGGGGGATTCTACTTTTTTTGGTCAAGTTATCAAGGTCACCAATTCTTGTCTGAGCCAAGTTATAACTTGGTTATTAAAATTCTTCTCACCTGATGGGGACCGGATTACAGATTATTGTATATGCTAGTAGTCAAAGTTCATTGACCTTTCAAGGTCATCTGTTTCAAGGTCACGCCCCCAGAAAAGTTCATTGACCTTTATATTTCAGGTCAAAAATAAGCTTCTGACTTTGCGCAGGATATTTCACACACCTCTATTTGCAAGGTCAAAGGTGATTCAAAGTTGTTGCATTGACTAAATTGTAATAAACGGTTTATGCTTATGTGGGCTCATACTGCTGTCTTAAACCACCAGGATAAGGTAGTTTTCCTAAGAAACGGATCCGGTTCCCAATGACAGATAGCCGTTTCCCAAAACAGGGGAGCCGTTTCCCAAAACAGGGGAGCCGTTTCCCAAAACAAGGGATCTGTTTCGCAACACAGGTAGCCGTTTCCGCCACTCCAAGGTCACATCTCTGAGAAAAGAACAGAGGCGATCAATTGTGGCTGAGTTAAGATGATAATTCCTAAAAATAGATTTTTAGCTAGGCTAATTTTCAGCTTCGTCCACCATTTCAAGGTCAATTCTGATAAATCAATTTTCAAGAACAATGGCGATCCATTGTTCAAGCAATTCAGCCGACGCATCAAAGTCTATGCTTACAATTTTTAAAGTCACACCTCTGAGAAAAGAACAAAGGCGATCCATTGCTCTGGCCGCATTAGGGCAATAATTCCTAAAAATAGATTGTTATCTAGGTAAATTTTCAGATTTAATTCTGAGCAATCAACATTCAAGAACAGAGGCGATCCATTGTTCTAGAAATTCAGCCGACGCTTTAAGGTCAAGGACATATAAGCCGCAGTGTGTTGAGATCAGTCGGTTAGTATGCATAGGTAGTCTGGGTGCAGTCGGAAAAACAATAAACATAACATTTAGTGCCCCCAACTATATTTTGTTGTGGACAAGTAAAGTCATGCAAGCAGCAATAAAATCATTCCTGGAACGATCTGGAAGTTCACCGTCGGACACTTCATACCGCTATAGTAACAATAAGAATAATAATTTAACATTCTGTTGTTCATGCTGTCAAAATAGTGATGGTAGTAGTAGTAGCAAAAATGAAGAGAAACAAGATGGATGTTATTACGACTGACCATCATTAGCATTTGAATATAGGGATGAGGTGTATAAGCAGGCAGCTAATTAATACCTAATCGATTGTGCTTCTCTATTGAACGATACGCTTATTTAAATTGGCTACAGTACATACCTTAACCTTGAACCAGTAGTGCGTATGGGATGTGGCAATTGCGATAATGTGGTATTAGACGTGAAGGAATGGAATGAACGTCTAAGATGGTATTCATATGCAGAAATACAATTTTTCCGATCCCAAGAAGTTGAAAGCCAAAT
The DNA here is from genome assembly GCA_036346205.1 of Vesta saturnalis. NCBI lineage: Eukaryota > Metazoa > Arthropoda > Insecta > Coleoptera > Lampyridae > Vesta > Vesta saturnalis. The sequence continues at coordinate 473,046 of JARFJB010002067.1, forward strand.
TGATTGGTCACATGTAAACTAGGAAGATATAACTTATGGGCAAGGTTACGAATCTCTATCTAGCAATCTCAGTATTTATTACAATGGAGAATTGATTAAAGGATATGACAGAATTTTTAAAACTGTTATGAAAACTACAACTGCTGTTCGTGCACATTCAATGCACATAATCTAGAAGAATTATTCAATTTGAAGGATATAATAAGCTATAAACTGGAATTTTTTGAATCTTACAATATGGTGTTTCTATGATAAGTTCATATGTCAAGTAGTTGACTACAGTCGTTTTCGTGAGAATGAATTTGGTGATGAAGATGGCATTTATGAAGATATTCAAGATGTTATAAATTCCAAGTATAATATTAATTCACGTAACACTGTATGCTTAATGGAAATATTGTACTATCGTCCTAATTATCTAATGTATAGCATTTACTAAAAATAAGGTTTTGTGCTGTCGATTTTAGGTATAAATAACCTGCCCTATCCCACAAGGTGAAGAATGATAGGTAGATGCGGAGGAGTTCAGGTGGTTTAGTGAATACGCAAATCAATAAACTTCCGGTGGAATAGCATTTACCCGGTTACCAGTATTGTGGTCCTGGTACAAAATTAGAGAAACGACTCGCACGCGATGACCTCGGTGTTAATCAATTGGATGCTCAGTGCAAACTGCATGATATGAGTTATAGAGGCTACCGGGATTTAGAAAGTAGACATAGAGCAGATAAAATTTTAGAAGAAAGAGCTTGGAAGCGCTTTAAATCGACAGAAAAGCAGAAGAGAAGAACATTAAAGTTCCTAGAGTAATTACCTTACCTAAACAGAGAGGTGTTCTACCATTTCTTATTCCGTTATTCGCAGGTTTTATAAGCAATCGGTGCTTCAACTGGCGCCGCATCGGGAATTGCTAATGCATTCAATGACAAAAAATTGCAAGAATAGACATCGCGCAATAATCCCATGATGGAATCAATCGCTGTAGGATCCGGCGGCGTACTTTATCTAAAACCATACAAATCTGGCGGAGGTGCATTATACTTAAAACCGTTTCAAAAAAACTGAATGGATTACCCGAAAGACCGTTAAGAGATATTGATTTAAAGAAATACACAAAAATGTACCCTACCTTAGGGGTATTTTTATGATATCCTGCGTAAATTACTATGGAGAAATGAATCTGGAATCATCAACTTAGATAGTCACAGCGGACCGGATACACATTGGACCACCAATCGAAGTGATTAACTACTCTCGGGGATGTAAAATTTATTATAATTACAATCAAGATCGGGAATTTAACAACATTATTTGCGGGAATTTTTATATAATTAATCGATACAACCTTAAATTTTCTCAGTTATGTCGTAACATTCAGTTTAGAAGGTGTTGGTAACATAGCTAGCTACAACTGGTATCCTTCGATAGAGCTAGATTTGAAGAAGTAATATGTTATTGGATTGGCGGGATTTTACGGCTGCAACCGCATTAGAAACATTTATATGGGCAACGATAGATTTTATTTTAGAACAAATTCATCTCATTTAGAGTGATTAATATTCCACACGGTGCCTATTAATTAGATGAAATTAGTGATTACTTGAAATCAGATACCCACAGAAAAATTTTTCATTAGGGGAAACAACGATATACTTAAGTGTGAGATAAACAGTTCATTTGGGATGTACTTTACTAAAGAGAATAGCATTGGTCGCATTCTCGGTTTTGAGCCTAAAATATTAGAAGAAAATAGTTTACATACACCTGCCTTAAATATCCAAATAATTGAACACACTAATCTACATGTGGATTGAAACATTATAAAAGGATCTTATGGAAACGGTAAACCTGCAAAAGTAATACATGAAACTCACGTTTTTTCCGTTCCACCGGGTTATCGTCTGGATAAAACTCCAAACAATACTCAATATTTAGAAGTAAACGCTGAGATAACA